>JALMQS010000353.1:1804249-2178353 GCA_024734495.1 Forficula auricularia
ATATGAGAACCAGACAGATCCAATTGTCGATTACCCCCCCCCCCCAATCTGTGATTTTCTTCGAAATAGTTAAAGCGTTTTCGAGAAACTGATTCTATAGAAATATGTACCATATACAAGAATTTTCATTTAATATAACAAGATTTCTTGATAAAATCTTATTATATTAAACGAGCAAATCTTGTATAAATATATATATATATATATATGGGATCTGTACTCTTCACTAATCCCTATCGTGTGGGTTCACTTGTGGCTTGTTGCGTTATGTGTCTAGGGGTTTATCAAATAAAAGGTTCACTTAAGATAAAATATTTATTGACAGGTATAATATTCTATATACAGGTGAATGACAACTTTCATTCGAAGGGCGTTAATTATAAAGGCGTAATTGTATTATCGTAATTCGTTTGAGAGAGTTCGTTATTCGTTAAGGGGTTGAATCTATGGCGTATCGTTTGAATCTGTTCGTGTGACTGCTGTCCGTTTGCTAGTCAGATTGCAAGTGTTCTGCTGACATAATTTATTTAAGGGTAGTGGGGAGAAATATCACGTGACTATAGATGGAAAGTTCCATCCATGTTCGTTAAAAACATTATTTGAAGGATAATTTCTCACACTGTCATTACTTGAATTTAAGATTTATTTCCTAAGTCATATAATTTTAGAGAAGGTCCATGGGTTACTGAAATGGCGGAAAACCTTATTTAGAAGAGCGGAAGGCATTTGAGCAGAAATCACTTAACCGA
The DNA here is from genome assembly GCA_024734495.1 of Forficula auricularia. Lineage (NCBI taxonomy): Eukaryota > Metazoa > Arthropoda > Insecta > Dermaptera > Forficulidae > Forficula > Forficula auricularia. The sequence goes on from JALMQS010000353.1 coordinate 1,804,999, forward strand.
CCTTTACATCTGCGTTTCAGATGAATGTAATTAAAAATTTATTGTTATGATAGAGATTTTCTTTAGGAGACGGACTGGTATAAATATGCAATTGGATGTTGATTAACATATTGATCATCAATTGCTTGTTACTTTATTTTCTATTCGAGATGAAAAAAATTTTATAATGTTTTTTGGCATTGTCAAAGGAGACAGAAAGTAATTATGATTTGAACTACTTTCATTGACTTTTTGTTACCCTGAAGAAGGAGAGAATAAATCTCCGAAACGTCGGTTTAACAAATAAATGTAAAATAATAAAACCTCTATAGTCTTATTTTTTTACAACCACCAGTGGACTGCTTTCATCAACATCCAATTGTTTATTGTTAAGATTTCAAACCTACATTTATACATATATATCCAATCGGTTTCTCGAAAACGGCTCTAACGATTTTGGCTGAAATTCAAGGGTTAGGGTTTGTGTTGGCGATTCGATCTGTCACTCTTAGGCTAAGTTATTTTTGATTGGCTTTTTGTCAATTGAAATAATTATTTACAGGTGGTTGTGTCGATAAAAATGTATAATTACATTTTTATTCAATTTCCTTTTAATTTTTAATTGGTTTTTTAATTTTAAATTCCACTAATAGATCATTACAAATATTATTATATATTATATGGTAAAAGTTAGACAATTTAAATGAGGATGAGGAGGGAGTAGGAGGAGATACCAATCGATTTGATTGGGGAATAATGGGATTGAAATAATTATCGGAAAAAGAGGTTTTTATCTAATTAGATTTTTCCTCTTATTAAAAACAAGGACTAAAGATGAATAAGGACACTCGATGGTGGAGAAGCAATCTCCGAAATCGAAGCTAAAATACAAGGTATACATTAATTAATGTAAAATAATTGGTTTAATAAAATTTATTAAAAAAAAAAAAAGACAATTTAAATGAAAAAGAATGAATGAGAGTCCAGGGGAAAGATGAATGAAAACCAATCGACTTGATTGGGGAATAATGGAATTGAAATAATTATCGGAAAAGAGGGTTTTTTATCTAATTAGATTTTTCCTCTTATTAAAAACAAGGACTAAAGATGAATAAGGACACTCGATGGTGGAGAAGCAATCTCCGGAATCGAAGCAAAAATACAATGTATACATTAATTAATGTAAAATGATTGGTTTAATAAAATTTATAAAAAAAGACAATTTAAATAAAATTTGTCTGAAATCGGAGAGAGGAGAAACCAATCGACTTGATTGGGGAATAATGGAATTGAAATAATTATCGGGAAAGAGGTTTTTTTATCTATAGATAATTAGATTTTTCCTCTTATTAAAAACAAGGACTAACGATGAATAAGGTCACTCGATGGTGGAGAAGTAATCTCCGGAATCGAAGCAAAAAATACAATGTATACATTAATTAATGTAAAATAATTGGTTTAATAAAATTATAAAAAAAGACAATTTAAATAAAATTGATCTGAAATCGGAGAGAGGAGAAACCAATCGACTTGATTGGGGAATAATGGAATTGAAATAATTATCGGAAAAGAGGTTTTTTTATCTATAGATAATTAGATTTTTCCTCTTATTAAAAACAAGGACTAACGATGAATAAGGACACTCGATGGTGGAGAAGTAATCTCCGGAATCGAAGCAAAAAATACAATGTATACATTAATTAATGTAAAATAATTGGTTTAATAAAATTTATATAAAAAAAAGACAATTTAATTGATGGATATAATGGGGGTGGGAAAAGATTGGGAAATTGAGAAGAATAATGGAATTGAAATAATTATCGGAAAAGAGGGTTTTTCTTTAATTAGTTTTTTCCTCTTATTAAAAACAAGGACTAAAAGATGATCAAGGACATTCGATGGTGGAGAAGTAATCTCCGGAATCGAAGCTCAAAAACAATGTATGCATAAATTCATGTAAAATAAATGGTTTAATAAAATTTATAAAAAAAAATTATTTAATTGATGAGATTAATTGGATGGATTAATTTCCGCAATATGGTATTGGAATAATTATCGGAAAAGAGGTTTTTTTTTCTTTAATTAGTTTTTCCTCTTACTAAAAACAAGGACTAAAGATGATCAAGGACACTCGATGGTGGAGAAATAATCTCCGGAGTCGAAGCTAAAATACAATGTTCATGTAAAATAATTGGTTTAATAAAATTAAAAAAAAAAATTATTTGATTAAAAATCGAGTTTTAAATCTCACAAATGTATTTTTTCTATATTAGAATTTGGCAATTTAATTGATGAACTCAAAAATTGTTATTTAATTAAAAAAAAATTATTATACTGTATTTATTAATATACTTATACACGAGGGGTGAACCGCGACCTAATATGCTATACACCTACTTCCACTTGTACTTCCAAATATTTCCAAGCACTTCCAAATATTTCCAAGTACTTCCAAATATTTCCAAGTACTTCCAAATGTTTCCAAGTGTTTCCAAATATTTCCAAGTACTTCCAAATATTTCAAGTACTTCCAAAATACTTCCAAAGTGGTGTACACCTACTTCCAATCGCGGATCACCTCTCGCTTATACATATATACACATAATCTGTGGGCAACTACAAGGCTTGAAATGCAAAAACTGGGTGAGGGGGCGGGTGCAGGCGGTGGAGGTCTGGAGGTGAAGGGATACGGGGTAACCCAAAAAAGACCCGGAGACGCTGTCGGGAGATGTACCCAGAGTTTTCTGTTCTGTAGTGAGCGTTCGAGTTCCTGAATTCTCTAGCAGTGAGATAGGGTTTGGAACGCGTAGAGTCGGTGAGAAGGGATGTCGGTGGGCGAGGGAAATGGTTTCGGGGGGGGGTCGTAATGTGGTGGGGTAGGGGTGTGAGGTGGGTGTGGGTGTGGGGGCGGAGGTGTGATAGAAGGTTGGGGTGAAGTGGTGGGGTCCGGGAGCGAGGAGGTTTTGGAATTAATATATAACTTTTAACTGAATTAAAAAGTTACCGAGCCAGGTACTTCATGTATTAATTCTCGCATTTTTAAGCTAAAGTTTTTATTAGTTTTTGTGCCCGCATATGGTCGCCTTTAATGTTGGATTCACGCAATTTTTTTTGTTTTCTTTTACAAGGCTTCTATTTTTAAATTGGTTAAGGATAATAAGACCCCCGCTTCCAGAGGCTTGCTTGCAGCCGCTGCTTCCTACGTGCAAACTAATCTTAATGTAGTGGCGAACCAGCTTTCGCGTGGGTCACATTAAAACAGATTCTCGTTAAAAAAGCCTCCTGTTCTTTTTATCAGTAAGTTTCAAATTTTAGTTCAGAAAAACAATTTACTATTATTATATATATAATATTTTCATTTTTATTTTTATTTCAGACAGGATCATGCTATAAACGTGATGTCAATTTCTCAAAATGGATTTTTAGAAGATACACAAACTCAACACTGAAGATGGTGGTGATTGCCACTTTGTTACAAATCAATTGTAAGTCTTTTGATTTTATATCTATTATTCCAATACAATACTTATAGTCAGGGACGTAGAAATTCAAAATCTTTGGGGGAGCTCAATGATTCAATATTCACAACGAGTGTAAAAAATTTTAAGAAATGTTTGGGAGGTCATTTTTTTCATTATCTCATTTTACAATCAGTTCATTAACATTAGTCTACTATAAAAAAGTTTTTTGAATAATCTTTATATAGTTCTAATACATTTTCAGCTGCTGAATTCAAATTAACATTTCTTTTTTGCGAATCACATCACATTTTTTTACAAACCATATACCGGAGTTTTTATCTTGAGACAGTCTTATAACCCAAAAAGCAGTGCATTATATGAAAAAAGTTTCAAATAAAAGTTGACTTATATCAGGAGGAAAACTAAACTACGCTATTGTTTCTCGACTTAGAACAAGCTTTCAATGGTATTTCAAGGCCAAGTTCTGTTTTTAAATAGAAATCTATATAACTTTTAAGGAGTTCGGTGTTGGTTCTAGGTGAAACATTTTAATGTAATAATAAAACTTGAGTAAGGTACGAGGTAGGTTTCAAAAATAGCCCTCTCTAATAATTCAAATATTTTAAATAATCAATTGGAAGTGTATAAAAATACAATTATTGATTATATGTTATAATAAATTAAATAAACATTCCTTCCATTGTTCGCACATTGAATATACTAGGGTAATTGCACTCTCTCATGTACCTTTCAAGTTGTACCTTCTCAGGTACTTGTCCATTCGTTATTATAATAGCACGTATAGATTCCTTTCAGCCAGTTCAAATCCCAATAGAAAATATTAATTCTTAGAACAACTTCTCCTCTTCCCCTACTTTCCCCTCACCACATACAGTTAAAATTTTTTTTTAAAAATTGTTACTTGTAAAACTATTTTTCCAATATATAATCAGTTTTCTTAGACTCCTGATGATGGGCTAACCCCCGAAATATATCGAATTCAAAACTCAATTTTGTTTTATTTCTTTTTTTGTGAAACCTACCTCGTACCTTACTCAAGTTTTATTATTATAGAAATCTATATGTTTCTCACATATTCTTAATCTAGAAAAAACTGAACAACTTTTATGGGAACTATTTTAACTTGACCTCGAAATACCCTTGAAAGATTGTTCTAGGTCGAGAAACAATAGCGTAGTTTAGTTCCCCACCTGATATAAATAAACTTATATTTGAAACCTTTTTTTCATATAATGCACTTTTTTGAGTTATAAGACTGTCTCATGATAAAAACTCACCCGGTATATAAGTACTAAGTAGGCTCAACCTATTTTGACTTGTAAAATTACTTTTTTTAACCGACTTCAAAAAAGGAGGAGGTTCTCTATTCGACCGATTTTTTTTTTTTTTTTTTTTTGTGCCTATGTTACCTCATATCTCCGCCAATTGTCAACCGATTTTGAAATTTTTTTTTGCATTGGGTCCAGTCTAGCTTCCGATTGGTCCCATTTTTTTTCGATTTTTTTTCATAGGTATTAGACCTTTTTTATTAGGTTTGTTTAGACCTAACCTCTTTGTTTATGAACCGATTTCGATGGTTCTTTTTTTATCCGAAAGGGGGTGTCTTAGGGATGGTGTCATATTAATTTGGTCAAGTTCTGATGATATGATCACTATTAATAACATCACTAAAGAGAAAATAAAAATTTTTAATAAAAAAATAAAAACCGACTTCAAAAAATTAAATGCAACAAATAAAATACACTAAAAGGTATAAAATAATCATTATCTTATTTAGTTACAACTAAACGACGAAATATTAACACGAAATTACTTTTTGAATTCGGTACAAAACAAACTATACCTATAAGCGAGCATATCCTCCAAACGTACTAAGTAAGATCCGTCGAGTGCGATTCATAAAAGGTATATGTTTGGCACCGACTTCAAAAAGTAATTTCGTGTTAATATTTTGTCGTTTAGTTGTAACTAAATAAGATAATAATTATTTTATACCTTTTAGTGTATTTTATTTGTTGCATTTAATTTTTTGAAGTCGGTTTTTATTTTTTTATTAAAAATTTTTTATTATAATTTTTCAAAGTGTTATTTACTTAGAATAACAAATGAAAAATAATAAAAATCTTAATTTTTGAGTAAGTTATGGAGGAATTTGAATAGTGAATAACGAGGGCTGAACCGCAACCTAATATGCTGTACACCTACTTCCATTTGTATTTCCAAATCTTTCCAAGTATTTCCAAATTATTCCAAGTACTTCCAAATATTTCCAAGCACTTTCAAATATTTTCAAATATTTCCAAGTACTTCCAAATATTCCTATTTCCAAGTACTTCCAAAGAGGTGTACACCTACTTCCAATCGCGGATCACCCCTCGGTGAATAACTAGTAGAAGGAGGTTTCTTTATTAAAAATACTTCTATGTGATATTTTTAGAGAATTTAAAAAAAAGTATTAGTATAATATATTGAAGAAAAATATTCCAACATCTTAATTTTTGAAATCGTTTTGAGGAACTGAAAAGTAAAAAACAAGTAGAAATGGAGTTCTCTACTTCTATCTATATATATTATTTATTTATTAGAGACAATAGTTTCGATGGCTTAACTTTAATCGTCAGTCTTTTTAATTAGAAATATTCCATCTGTTATTTCTCATAGGTCGAAAGAGCCGATTGAATGTAGGCAAATTAATTTTATTTAATAGTAAACTAGTAACTCAATATAAGACCAGCACGGTTACAATAATCACAATTATAAAAAAAAATGCAGCTGTTTGTGAATTTTGAGTTCTAAATCAATGGTGAAATGGCCATTACCTTCAAAAAGAGATAGACAATTCTGCTCAGATCTTATTAGCAAACCCAAAATTCAAAATAAAATTGTCATTTTTGTTACAGGTTACTTTATAAAAAACCAAATTTGCAGGTATTATCAACAAATGTTGAGTTTACTGATTTGGATTGGAGTGATATTGATGATTTAGGTGATTCTGATTCTTAAGAGGGAGAAGCCTATCGCATGTAAGTAAATTGGCAAGTCTGAATCCAAATATATACAGTCTAAACTAAATGGTGGCTGAAGTTTTGCAAGTCTGTTCTTTGCATCATTTTAAGAAAAAATATTCAAAAAAGCTTCAATATCCGCCTGGCGTTATTTGTTTGTGTTTTTTTCAAAAAAAAAATTATCATGAATTTTCTTTTAGAAACGGACTGGTAGAACACAATAATATTAAGCTGGTCATTTCACAAACGAGGTGTTTAGCCAAATGACCACGATACATTTATTTATTTAACCGGGTATTTCTTATTATTTTTACTTTACCATACAGGGTATGGTAAGGGGTTAGAAATCTAGGCCATTTGAGCAAACTCAATCAAATTTTGTATACATAATTCATGGGATTGTCGAGAATCGCCCAAGTCGTTCTTTAGATAGGATCAATTTGGAAGTCCGATCGTGAAATAATTTAAAAAGGAATATTTGAGGGCCTGAAGAAAGAATAAATTTGAATGACAGGTAGAAAATAGCTGGCTAGAGTCGATGTACTGGAAAATTAAGGGAAGAGAGAAAAATCAGTTTAAAGGGGAAGCTGTAATATGGTAGGAAAATATAGGTATGTAGAAATATGAATTGAATGTAGGTCGGATTAAACCTACTGATTACTTGGTAAAGATAGAGAATAAAACCCGTGACGTTTTATATGTAAACAAACTGTCTGGCTCCCAAATCTTTACTTATTGAACTTTTGAATATGTGAGTCTTATCCGGTTCGGTTTGGATATATTCAGTTTGTCTCGGTCCTGCGGTTAGGAGACCTCGACTTCCTGCAGAACCGAAATAAATTTACATCCTAACCGAACCTCATAGGTCTTAAAGGAGTCAATAAAAGAGTATCATGTGTGTGTATTAATGTTCCTGTAAAAAAAATTCCAGCAGAAGACACCTCTTTTATTGTCTCCTTTAATTTATAAGAATTCTGCTACTCTCGGCAAAAATAAACTTTCAATTTAACTCATAGGTCTTGTTTGGGAACCTAATTTTTTTAATTTATAATTATCCCATTAATATATCAAAAGAATAATTAACACATTAACGAGAATTGTTTTGATCACGCTTTTAACAAGATATATATCGCAAGACTATTGCTGGTTGAAGCTAGTGGAGTCTGCTGAGTCTTAAGTCTGGACCAAGAGAGAATGAAGAAGATGTGATCCATTTAGCTACAATCCAACGTCATTATTGCGTATAGCCCGCATGACACTTGGATGGATCACCAAATGAATTTGAAATCTGAGATGTTATATATTCAAAATTCCCAGTCCAGAGCGCCCGATCTATTAGCACGTATGTTGGGTGCCTGCCATTATTATTAATCATATGTTTCCTATATCTAACTTGAAATATATAAGTTCAGATATTATTTTCACTTAATATTTGACAAAAATCACCTACATTTGATTTGCGATTGAATCAAATATAAGAAACATACGACTAATTTTTTTATCTAATCGAACCGAGATCTAGAACCGAAAAGTTAAACAAGTGAAAATTTGGGAGCCAGACAGCTTGTTTACATGTGACGTCACATGATAATGATTAACCCATCAATTTCGGAGAGTAAAATTTATAGGAGGATTAAGTTTGAGATCACCCACTCTTTTTTTTTATGAAACACATTTCGATACTTAACCCCAGGGTCTTCCCTTAGCATAGGGTCATCCTATTTTTATGAAACTGGCCCTTAGCCGATTACTCACGGAAATCAAGGGAATAAGGACGAGTCAGAGCTTGACAAAAGAAGAATCAACATATGCAAATATATAAAATTTTTCAAGTTTAAAAATAGTTTCTTATTATGTGTTTACTTATATAACATCAATAAAATATTATAATATTATTCTATGAAAATCACAATCCGGTACATTGTTACGCAGATGACAGCACCCTACATAACGCCCCTGCATCTCATAAAAACCGTGCAGACATTGCCTCCTCAATTAATTTAGACTTATGCAAACTTAAAAACTGGGGATCCCAAAACTTAGTTAACTTCAATGAAGGGAAAACTCAGTGTTGCTTTTATTTCTAGGCGCGTCGACAGAAACCTCCCAAACATATCATTCGACTCAAACTCACTAGAATTCAGGGATAAAATTTCAATGCTAGGCGTAACTCTAGGTCTGACCTTTCATGGAATGACCATATCTCAACCACTGCTAAAGCTGCAGCGCGCAAGCTTGGTCTCCTATTTAGGTCTAGACGCTGTTATACTCCCAGTCAACTTCTTACTATATACTGTATAAGGCTCAAATTCGTCCCTGTCTCGAATATGGCTCTCATCTGTGGAGGGGTGAATCCAAGCATTCTCTTGCTACACTGGATGCAATTCAGAAGCGAGCAATTAAACTAATTGGAGACTCGGCTGTAACCAACTCACTCGACTCCCTGGCTCACCGAAGAACCGTTTCTGCCCTTTCCCTGTACTACAGATACTATCACGGTGTCTGTTCAGTCGAGCTGAAATCGAGTATCCCCCCTAATGCCCTCTTTACGAGAAACACGCGGTTTTCAAACGCTCAGCACCCCTTCGCTGTCAAATTGGATAAAAGTCGAACAAGCGCTTTCGCCAACTCTTTTATCCCTATGACCTCCAGAGACTGGAACTCGCTCCGTGCCACCCTCTTTCCCGCGACTTATAACCTTCAGCTATTTAAGACCCGTATCCACAGATACCTTCGACCCCCGCCCAACCCATAAAATTCTTTCTTCTTCTTTTCACGATGGAGGGGCCAACCCTGGCCTTTAGGGGTTGCACCTTTTTGGTGTAACTCCTTCTCTCATCATTATCATAAAAAAAGAGGATGTAATCTATTAGTCCGATGGAATGGATTAATTTTAGTTATATGTCAGAAGGGTTGTTTTTTTATCCCCTCGGGAATCGAACCCGAGTGATAATAACAGCAATTCGGGCCATTTGAGTACCCTGTGAGGTGCTAACTCCTCTAACATATGTCAAAGCGCTAAATATTTTACTCAAAGATTTAAAACTTTATTTGTAAAAATTTCGCGGCCTAATGATTCTAAATTTAAACACATAGTCATATAGTTTAAATCAGTGATTCCCAACCGGTGGTTAGCGAACCCCTGGGGGTTCGCAGTGTTTGCAGAGGGGTTCGCGAAAATAATTTTGTAATGGCGGATTTTTTAAAACGCCATTAAAATCAAAAGCAAAAAAAAACAAAAACAAAACAAAAACACAAAAATTAAAGAACACACCCACTGTAAAACAGATTGTTCGCTGCATGTTTGTTAGAAATCTATAATAAATTTCAATATTTTCATTTCTTTTTTCCTTATTTGTTTTTCAACAATCCGTCTCCACTCGACTCTGTCCTCCGCCAGCTGTTTAACCTCTCCTAAATGTCTGGCATCCCATATCCCCAATTATTTGGTTGAAATATTCTAATCTGGGTCTTCCCCTTCCCCTTTTCTTTCCCACCTCCCCCTCCAAGATATCCCTAAGCAGTCCCCCATGTCTCAGTGTGTGCCCCATCATCTGACCTCTTCTCTTCTTCAGACTCTTCCACAAGGTTCTTCTTTCTCCGATTTTTCCAAGAACTTCTTCATTTGTGATTTTATCCATCCATTTGATATTCATCATTCTTCTGTAGCACCACATTTCGAAAGCCTCCAATCTCTTTCTCTCCGCTTTTCCAATTGTCCAGGTTTCACACCCGTACATGGCTATGCTCCATACATATGTCTTCAATAGCAACTTCCTGTTTGCTAAGCTGATTGAGGAGGAGCATAGTAGTTTTTGTTTTGAATTAAACCCCATTTTTGCTTGGGCAATTCTTGATTTAATTTCGTTTTTGCTCCTCCCATCCCATGTTATTTTACTTCCTAGGTAGCGGAATTCCTTAACTCCTTCTAGGTTTTCTTGGTTAATTTTGGATGCATTCCTGTCTCGTTTGTTCTTTTTTTGTACATACTAGGACCTTGGTTTTATTCTTGTTTATTTTCATTTTGATTTCTTCTATTAGGATTTGGTTAATTCCATTCAAGGCGTCCTCTAATTCTTTTTTATTGCTTCCTAGAAGGGCAATGTCATCGGCAAATCTTAACATAGCGATCTTTTGACCTTGGATTTCTATACCTGTATCAATTTTGTCTTTGAATTCTTTAATCGCTTCTTCTATGTATAAGTTGAAAATCATGGGTGACAGCACACATCCTTGTCTTACACCTTTTTTTATTTTGGCTTCTCTTTGTTCATCACCAATATTTATAATTGCCGTCTGGTTTTGATATAGATTGTAGATTAGTCTTCTCTCTCTGAATTTTATTCCCGCCTGTTTTAATATTTTAAACATAATTTCCCAATTGACGTTATCGAATGCTTTTTCTAGGTCTATGAATCCGATGTAGACAGATTCTTCCCTGATAAAAGCCCTTTCTATTATTAGTCTAAGAGAGAGAATTGCTTCTCGGGTGCCTCTGTTTCTTCTAAAGCCGAACTGGTCTTCCCCAGATTTTCTTCAACTCTTTGTTCTATTCTTCTTTGGATTATTTTGGTTAGGATTTTGGAGGCATGTGAGGTTAGGCTAATGGTCCTGAAATTTTCACATTTATCCGCGCCTGTCTTTTGGGAAGTGTGACTATTTTGTTTTTTTCGAAATCTTTTGGGATGATTCCCAATTTATAGATTTTGCTAATTAGTTCAAAAAGTTTGTCACGTGCCTTTTCTCCAGAGTTCTTTAGGATTTCAGCTTGTATATTGTCTATTCCGGGTGCTCTATTATTTTTTAGTTCCTTCAAAGCTGTCTCGAATTCTGACCTGAGTATGGGGTCTCCTAATTCGTTTTCGTCCACAGATTCTTCTTCTTCTATTGGGTTCATTGTTTTTTCTTCTCCATAGAGTTCTTCTAGGTGTTCCTTCCATCTATTTGCCTGTTCGTTTTCGTTTAGAATAATGTGGCCTCCTTTATCTCTTATGTTCTTGCTTTTTGGCTTGTCTTCTTGAAAATTTCTTTTTATTGCCCTATAGGCTACATCAACTTTTCCCAATACTCAAAATTACTTCATCAATATCAAATTATATCAACAATTTTATACCTTATAATTTAGTCCTCTTATTCAAGTAATCAAATACTATTCTCTTTTTATTACAAACATTTATTTATATTTAAAACATTTTATCAATGTGATTAGTATCATGTTCTGCTTTATATTTAAAATCGTTGGAGCAGTTTTCCCTTCTATGTAATATTTTTTTACAATACAATTGGAAATAAATATCAAATTAAGGCAGTTTACTACAGATTTTAGAATTAGATACTTGGAGAATAGTGTTGTATTAACCGACGTTCATACATAGGCTTAGCACTTGTAAAGCTTGAGTGATAGTGATACTGTGACTGTCAAGTTCTCGTTTAAATGATTTAATAATTATTAATTTAATTATTATTATAGCTTATTTTTATTATGGATCGATGGTTAAAAACGGGTCGTTTAGAAACGAGACATGATAATCGAGATGATAGTACTGAAAGCTGTATGAGGTACCGTTTCACAAGACGAAAAACAAAGGAAATGATGATAGAAAAGGGAAAAAGCGAAAATATGACAGCGACTATCTACAATTGGGTTTTCATTTTACTGGGGATGAGTCGGAACCTAAACCGCTTTGTATAATATGTAACGAAGTTCTTGCCAACAGCAGTTTAAAACCATCACTTCTTCGTAGACATATTGAAACAAAACATCCGACACACAAAGTCATTAACGACTACATAGGGGGTTCGTCAAATTTTTTCGGACCTTTCTTTTGGTTCGCGAGAAAAAAAGGTTGGGAAACACTGGTTTAAATAAAGGTGGTTGAGTGTGCAGAGAAGAATGACTTTTCCAAATTGAATATGTGAGAGTACAGGTTGCCGATAGAAATACTATATTTCGTCGGTTTATGAATAAAAAGATAGTATAAATTATCATCTTTTTTTGGACTGCCTCAACAATATCCACTCTATATTTAACATTTAAATTTTCTAAGAAAATCACACATTTTGTGATTTTTATAAAAAATTCATATCTATTTCTATAGGCAACCTGAACTCTCACATATTATACATTATGCATATAATATTTTCGTATTAATTAAATTATAATTAAATTTTTAGGATACCTGATATATATTAAATAATACTATTTTGATTATGGAAAATTGTGTGCGACGTTTTGAAATTGATGAACCTAAAACTGTTGATGATTTTTTGGAATTAATCCTTCCTTCATGTTGAATCGATCCGAAGAAATCCAAAAATTTTTAAGACTGATAATTTTGTATTTATAATCACAGCAATATTGTATTTATTGAATTAAATTAAAGAAATAAACATAATTATATATTTGTATATTAAACGAACATTAATTTAAGTCTAACATTGAATGACAGAATTTTCGACTAATAAATAAGCCGACCAAGTGCAATTCGGACTGCGTACCGAGGGTCCGGTACTTTATAGCTCACAAAATACTTGGGATATCAAATTCGATCTTATTTGTCATTGTTAAGAAGAGAATGAGTGAAGTTGTGGAAATTTTTCATAATTTTAGATTAAGCCATTTCTAAAAGCCACGGGTGTAAAAATCACTTAAAAACGGTGACCGTAACATATCCTTGTCTTACACCTTTATTTATTTTAACTTATCTTTGTTCATCTCCAATATTTTTTATTGCTATCTGATTTTTATAAAAATTGTAAATTAGTTTTCCCACCCAAAATTTTATTCTCACCTGTTGAAAAAAATTTTGAACCTAATTTCTCAATTGACCTTATTCTAGATTTATGAACCCAATGTAGACTGATTCCCCTCTGAGAAAAGCTCTTTCCATTATTAGTCTAAGGGCCGGTTGTATGTCGCAAAGTAAATGCTTTTTACCACTAACAATCGGTAGATGGTGAATCAGTGCCTGGCATCTGATTGGCCATCCCAGTGCCTCCATTTACCATCTACCGTTTGTTAGTGGTAAAAAGCATTTACTTTGCGACATTCAACCGGCCCTAAGAGAAAGAATTGCTTCTTGGGTGCATCCTTTTAATAAGGCAGTAGAGATTAGACCAGGCCAACCCGAGGCTCTTGATGGACTTATTTGCGGCCCGTGGTTATATTTGACAAATTGTTTTTTTATCGGGTATTTTAAAATATATTTTAAATCGTATTAAAGTAATTAAAAGAATTAAGGCTCCCTATAATTATATGAAGAATAACATATTAAATAATAATAGTACATTTCATTGGATAAAAAATACTTGGTAGGTTTCACATTAAGATATAAAAAATAAAACGAATTTATTTTTGGAGAATCCTTAATCTCGATATATATATTTCGGGTGACTAACCCATCTTCAGGAGAAACAGAAAGTAACTGACCTGGATAAGTCGAAATTGAATACAAGTCAATGGTAAAATTTATTTTTAAGATAACAAAAGGGTAAATATTTAAAATTAGTGGAGGGAGAAAGGTAGGAAGTCTATTTTGTTTAATTTTTGAATGGCCTTCTGAGAAATGAGAATTTACACTCAGGTAGATGTAGGGGGGGGGGTGAAGAATTAATTAAGATGGGTTAGTCACCCGAATATATATATATATATATATATATCGAGATTAATGATTCTCCAAAAATAAATTCGTTTTAATATTCAAACACCACACATTCTGAGGTATATGAGTCAACACTTGACTAGGATGTAGTAGTCGGTTGCCACAGGATACTTCTCCCATAAGAATTGAAAGAATTTTTCTTTTTTTGCTTCTTAATATTTTATTCAAGAGACGTTTCAACAAGTGTGCCTTGTCATCATTAGTCTAAAAAGTAGATTAAAACAAGGAGCATGAGTATAAAATTTGTCAATAAAGAGTAACCATGCAAAGTCACATTAATTGAACTTAACAGTAAAATAATTATTATAAGTCAGTTTAGTACAATTTTTATCATAATAAAATAAATTCGTTTTATTTTTGATATCTTAATGTGAAACCTACCAAGTATTTTTTATCCAATAATTTTAAAAAATATTTCACCAAGTACCAACACCAAATTCCTTAAAAACTATAGTACATTTCATCTAAGGATATATTGACGGATTATAGTGGTGTTTCACAAAGAGGAAATAAAATTAAAAAAATTAAATTTTTTTTATTTTTTAGTTACGTAAGTTATGAACAGAGCAAGTAAAGTATGTAATCAGAGAATTATACGTAATTTGAAACGTCATAGAAACAACGAGTCAAATATGTTTACGTGTCCAAACAACAAGTTATGTATGGAAACAACTAGTTAAATATATAAATGAGTTTTATATATGAAAAGAGCAAGTTAAGTAGGAAATGAGCGATTTAAATGTAATTAAATTTGCTCATCCTTTTCAAGGACACCTGGTCACTAAATCTACCCACTCCAGGTTTCCAGGCATTCGATTTTTTATTTTATTTTATTCTTATTTTTAATTAGGTATTTCAATAAAATATAAAGCATGCTGAAATACCATAAGTAAAAAACGTTGCCAGTTTAGGCCGCTCAGCAAATTCAACGCCTGCTGATGCAACCCGTATTAAAGAGCCTTATATTCAATGTTTATCCTACAATTTCTCAGGCGCGGTCGAGGCGAGGTTTCTTCAGCTTTTCCTCGCCAAAAGTATCCTAAATACTCACTAATAAATTCCTTTTTTGTAAATAAAATTTCTAAGAATAATATTGTATATAAATAAAAAATAAAATAAGAATAAAATGTAATAACCCCGAATGTCATCCTGGGCAATGCGGGTTAATGTAATCTATTAGTTCTAGATCCCAAAATGTTAGGGGATCTAAAATAAAAACATGTATATAACTTTTTTTGGCTGAATAAACTGACATTTTAAAACTAAAAAAGAAGGCGCGGTCGAAACTTCAATCAAATGTTACACTCAAGCTTAGTCGGTCTTGCTTAAAAATTTTTTCGACAACTCTCTATAAATTCTTATAAATTATTTAAAGTTCTATTCCTTTTAATTAAAAAGTTGGTGCTTTTTATGTATCAATATTAGAAAATATCTGACGACGCCATGATTATAGCAAGTTAGTCAAACAAGGATTTCGTCTGTCTTATTTGAGAAGCTTTGTTTCTTATTATCTGCTCTTATTAAACAAGCAACAATTGTATATATACCTATATTTTTTATTTTGAAAACGGCTCTACCAATTTTGATGAAATCTCACGAGACAGGGCTTTTGGGTTGACAATTCGACAATCGACAATCGACCGAGTGCGTGAACCAAATGTCCAAACCTGCGGTTCCTCTCGTACTGAGCAGGATTACTATCGCAAAAACATGTCATCAGTAGGGTAAAACTAACCTGTCTCACGACGGTCTAAACCCAGCACACGTTCCCTATAGGCGGGTGAACAATCCGACGCTTAAAAGACGCGTTAAACGGCGGGAGAGATGACTAACTATAGGTGAAAAAATATTTTAAAAATATTTAAAAAAAATTGAAAAATTATTTTTAAAAAATTTTTAAAATATTTTAAAAATATTTGAAATTGTTGCTTGAGTAGAAACACTATTTGATTAACGATCAAAGTCACAAGAGAGATATAAAAATAATCATTTATCTGCTCCAACGTGTATTTATCAAGTGTCATGAGTTAATAGTTGTGTCAAATTTTTTATCCCATTCAATTAAAGGAAGGGGTTGTAAATTAGGAGTGTCTTAAAATAAATATTTTACAAGAAATCATAAGTTGGTGTCATCTATTAAATTCGATGGAATGGAATATTTTTAATTATAAGTCAGAGGGGTTATTTTTCACCCCCTCGGGAATCGAACCCGAGTGCCAGTAACAGCAATCCTTTCACCTGGCTCATGCAGGATGCGAACCTCTCTGACATATGTACACGCGTAAAATATTTTACTCAAAGATAGTTATCTTAATTTGTAAAATTTCGCGAAATAGTGATTCTAAATTTAAACATATAGCCATGCCATATAATTTAAATAAAGATCGTTGAGTGTTTCGAAATCATAAGTTGGTGTCATCTATTAAATTCGATGGAATGGAATATTTTTAATTATATGTCAGAGGGGTTGATTTTCACCCCTCGGCGCAAATTAATATCTTTCATATTGAATTAGGAAAAGTCATTCCATTGCCATTCGAATTTTGAATCTCTTCAAAATACGAAACACTCAACGACCTTTATTTAAATTATATGGCATGGCTATATGTTTAAATTTAGAATCACTATATCACAAAATTTTACAAATTAAGATAACAATCTTTGAGTAAAATATTTTACGCGTGTACATATGTCAGAGAGGTTCGCATCCTGGAGGTGAGCCAGGTGGACCGGATGTTTAGAAGCAAGATGGCAGACCAAATGGAACAATGCAAAATATGGACGTTGGACCAGGCGCCTCATCCCCGACTTAAGCCCATGGATCAACAGAAAGCATGGGGAAGTCGACTATTTCTTGACCCAAGCTCTCTCAGGGCATGGTGGTTTTAATAAATATCTATATGATCGGGAGAGAGCGGATTCTCCTAATTGTTTCTATTGTGGCGAGGAGGATGACGCAGAACACACCCTGTTCGCATGCACGAGGTGGGAGCTGTTACGAAGGGACTATACGAATTCAACAGGGAAACCTTTTGATGTAGCAAACCTGATGGTAGGCCTGCTGGAATCTGAAGGTCACTGGCAAATGACGTATACGCTGGTGCGGCTCATTTTAGAAAAAAGAGAAACGAAGTCCGATAAGAGCTAGGCAGCCATTGTACTGAAGTAATGCGAGAGCGGTTCCAGTACAATGGGCAAGAGAAAGGAGGAGTTTTTAGTCGGTAGGAATCCAACACTACTCGGTTCGGATCCCGGGTGTCTATGTAAGATTTTCCCTCCTCTATATAAAAAAAAAGGTGGACCGGATTGCTGTTACTGACACTCGGGTTCGATTCCCGAGGGGTGAAAAACAACCCATCTGACATATAATTAAAAATATTCGATTCCATCGAATTTAATAGATGACACCAACCTATGATTTCTTGTAAATTTGAATCTATTACCATCGGCAAACTAATATCTTTCATAAATATTTTAATCGTTCATATCTCGTCTTCGGAAAGTTGCAGAGCCTTGAAATTTGAAACTTAAGCTATCAGAGGCTAAAAGAAGTAAAACAAGATTTTGGCTAAAATAGAAAAACCGATGTTTATATACGTAAGAATTTACTGTAAAGGTAAACCCCCCCTTCCTTTTTTACAATCGGATTAAAAATTTGACACAACTAATAATTCATGACACTTGATAAATACACTAATTTTTGAAAAAAATAAAAAAAAAAACGAAAAATCTTTCATGTAAATGTCCACTTCCGGTTTTCCAATTTTAACCAAAAAGCTTGCTGTACTCCTTCTCACCTATACTATATACTTATACTCACCTATACTATACACTATATACTTAAGTTTCGAATTTCTTAGCTCGCAGAGGGGTACATACATACGTACATACATACGTACATGCATACATACATACATACACATACATACATACATACGCACTGACCAATGGATATTTTTGGCCTCTGGGGCCTCAATTTCCGGTTTTATGTCCTAAATCCGATTTTCAACTATTAAGGTCATCGATTCCTTCTAACTAGAAGTTACAAAATTAAATTAACTTTTTTGATCTCTGAGATACAAGCTCTCAAAGAGTCAGGACCCAGACTGGCCATCGCTATACTCTCCCATAATATTCTATGAATATAAATGTCAAAGTAAATATTGTTAAACAGGGGACTAAAAAATTTAAATAGTACAAAATAACTTAGTTTTATGAATTCATATCAATTTTAATAGCTTAGTTTATGGTCCTTACATATATGTGGGATCGGATACACTAAGGATCGGATACACTAATCCCAGGCGTGTTCTTCTTTATCTGATGGAACTGGTTGTCTAGGGTATATTTATCAAATAAAAGTTCCACTTATAATACTAAATATATTTATTAACAAGTATATATACAAATGAATGATAACTTTTATTCGAAGGGCGTTAAATTATAAAGCGTAATAGTGTTTCATAAAAGTTGAGAGAGTACGTTTTTAGAAAGATGGAGGTGTTGTTGATTTGAACGTTGGGTAACTAATATATCGTGTATCGTTATGCGTATTCGTGTGTCTTGACTTGTTCGTCTGCTGGTCAAATTGCAAGTGTCGTTTGTGTGGAATGCCAAATACTCAGGTAACGGGGAAACTGCGATATTCTTTAGGCTCACTTTCTCTTCAGAGAAATGGTCCTTGTCACAGAGCTCTTTTCAACAAAACGTTCATTCACTGAAAAGGGCCTTGGTGCAAAAACCGCTAGGTGTGATTAAGAATGAAACATTAAGCATCAACACGATTTATTTATCGCCCACATCTCCATCTCCCTAAGAAAACAATAAATTGTCCTCAATCAAATAACTAAAAAATGGATGAACATACGTAAAATTAACATTAATCAGTCAACAATTAATCAAAACAAAAAAATTACAATTGTAAAAAAAAATAAAAACTCATTCGTTCATAAAACTTGGCTTATTGATAAGAATATAAAATGATACTTAAAATCTAAACATATTTTCATTTCACTACACTTCACTTTTTAATATGGATAGGGATTCATATAATCACAAGAGGTCGATGTTTCAAACGGACCTTCACTTTCAGCCTCGCCGACATATCTTTTACTCTATAACGGTCATTTCTCTGGACATGCGTGACTTCGTAAGGACCGAAATATTTCATTTTAATTTTGGGTGTGGGGCCGAATTGTGTCCTTTTAATCGCTACTATATCACCGATTTTATATTTTCTACTTTCCTTTGATTTTAAATTATAATTATTTCTGTTCTCTGTCTGAATCTTGAGAATCGATTCTTTTGCTTTTACTCTAAGTGTCTCTCTGTCATTGCAAAATTGAAGTGTATTTTCGTTTTCTAAAAGTCCCTGTATTCTTAAGTCATTTTTATTTTTCATTTTAACACCTGTCAAAACTTCGAAAGGTGTCGTACCTATAGACCTTTGGAATGTACTATTTATTGCTCTTTGCACTGAATCAACATGTTTATACCATTTATCCGGATTGTTTAATGACAATTTGGATAATAATGGTATTATTATCTGATGGATTCGCTCAAACTGTCCATTACCGCGTGGAACTCCTGTGGTTATGGATATGTGATCGATTCCTTCAAATTTACAATAATCTTCAAATGCTTGAGATGTATATGCGGTACCTCGGTCTGTAATCATTCGATTCGAGTTGCCAAAAATGCGTTGTATCGTCGATAATTTGTCTAAAACTTCCGCTGTTCCTGTTGATTTTACTGGAAATAACCAAACGAATTTCGAGAATCCGTCGACGACCACCAACAAATGCCTATATTGTTTACTTGTAGGCGTAAAAGCACCTACATGATCTAAATGAAATGTATCAAGTGGAACATCACCTTTTGGAATAGGATTTAAATATCCTTCACGTTTACCTTTCTTTCGTTCAGTTAATATGCATGGTATACAACAGCTAATTACATTATTAATTTTATCACGTAACTTTGGAATATAATATCGATCTTTTAATTTTTCTTCTACTTTTTTAATATTAAAATGTCCATCTTCATGTGCTGCCTTGATTACGCTTAATTGCATTTCGTCAGGTAATACAATAAGTGTAACTTCGCCTATTTGTTTCATTAATAAATCGTTTTTTATTATATAATTCTCGTGATCTGTCGTTTCTAATAATTTCTTAATTGCTTTGATTTTTTCGTTTTCCTCCTGTTTTATTCTAATTAATCTCGTTAGTGTGCTTTCTATTACGTTAATTGGATATCTACTTAAATCATCTACGTGTTGCAATTTATTGCCTGATCTGTGTTCAATTGTATACTCAAATTCGTTTCCATCTACCTGCCTGTGTACGATGGCGCTAAACCCTAGTGAGCTTGCGTCGGTATGCAATTGTGTTCTGGCCTCTGGGTCGTATATTCTTAAGGTGGGTTCATTACATAAAGCTGTTTTTAATCTATTGAAAGCTATTATTTGTTCCGTTTCGAAAATAAAAGTAATATTTTCTTTGAAAAGGTCTGACAATGGAAGGGCTATCTCGGCCAAATTTCTTACATACCTATGAAAAAGGGATGCCTGGTCGAGAAAACTTTGAATAGATTTGTTATCAATTGGATTAGGAAAGTTCATAATCGCTTTCATTTCAGTAGGGGAAGGGGAAATGCATCCGTTTTGAATTAAATGACTCAACAACTCAACTTTTATTTGCAAAAATTGGCATTTTTGAAAATTAATGTTGAATCCATTTGATTCGGCTACTTTTAATATATCTGGGCTTGAATATTTACTTTGGCGAGGCCGAATAATTCCGTCTGCTAACCATTCGTCAATTTGTTTACTTAGAATTACTTTTTCCCTGGGAGCCATACGTCTTGGGTGCAATGAAATTGGTATTTCATCTTTTAATATAATACGGGTTTCTACTTTCGAAACTATTTTCTTAGTCGGATTATTTTGCGTTATTAAATTTTGAATACTATTTTTATATTCGCGTGGAGCTTCTAATTCGAAATTATTTCCTTCTTCTATTAGTATTGACATAATACCCTGCGCTTCTGCATCAACTAATTTTTTGTCATTTTCACTTTGTATAATTTCAAATTCCTTGGTTTCATCTGGTTTCTTAATTTTAGTTAATTTAATAAGTCCTTGTTTTATCGTTAGTTCACAATCGGTCAAGAACTCATTCCCTAATACGATTTGATTTGCTAAAAATTCTTTTTTAATTACGTGTAATTTGATGTTATATGATTCGTTTTCGACTATACCCTGCGTTTTGAAATGTCCTTCTGATTCAATTTTTGTGTTACCTAAACCAGTGAATAATTCCTTATTTTTAATTAATTTTGGACTACCTAATTTTTTATATATATCTGTTCGTATAATATTGACTGCTGCTCCTGAATCTATAAGCGCGTTTAAATTTTGATTATCTATTTTTATTTCTACTGTATTAATTGGTTTAATGAGATAGTCAATTCTATTTTCGTTTCTTTCTGGGCAATTAATTGAAAGATGATTGGCAAATTTATTACAAGAGAAACATTTTTTACCTTTGTTTTTATCGGGGCAATCGAAGTACTGATGAGTGGTTAATCCACAGTTTCCGCACCTCTTTTTAATAAATTTATTTGCTGGCTTATCGTTAATGGTCGTCTCTACATTTCGTTTCGTTTGGATATTTGATGAGTTATTTCTATTCAATTGTTTTTTGCCGCGAATTTTTTCATAATTTTTTAATCTATCTTTGAATGATTCCAAATCGTAAGCACCGTATAATATATTTTTATTTACATCCTGGTCTTGAATGCCGTTGATTATGTAATCAATTAGCGATTCGTCATCTAATTGTCCACGTCTAGCTATTTCTCTCATTATCAGAAAATACTCATGACATGATTCGTCCGAGCGCATTTTTCTATTTCTTAATAAATCATGTAATTTACTTGCGGGCATATGTGTCTTAAATTCTTTTAGTAGACCGTATTTTAATTTTGTCCAAGTGTTAAGAAAAGGTTCCGTTTGCATGTATAATTTTCCTAGTCCGTCTAAACGCTTTTTTGTAAAAATACAAGTTTCCATTTCGTCCCAATTATAAATTAATCTATTTTCTTCGATGTCTTCTAAAAAAGATTCAATTGAGTATAGATCTTTGCCTGTAAATTTTCTAATCGTGTCCTCTATATCTCTAAAGTTAAATTGATAGCGTTTTGAATCAGTTGTCGTTGTTCTAGGCTGAGAATATGTATTTTGAGAATATGAATTTTGTTCTAAAGCTATGGTCAAGTCATCGTTTTGTAATGAATTAATGTTTATTAGGCTCCTGCAAAGCGTTCTAGTTTTGTTTTCCCTAGTTCCCTCTGCTGCTAAACCTAATAATTTTAATGAACTATTTATTTCGCAAAGCGCCATTTGATTTTCTATGAATTCAAGCTTGTTATGAAATTCTTTCGATTCCGTTCCAAACTTGAATCCCGGAAAACCTAGCACTTTCTCGCTACGAGTATTTTTATTTGTATCGTCCCTTTCATAAATGATTTTATATAGCGACTTCACGCATTCCGTTGTGGCGTTTTGAATATTTGTTTTGATATTCGGCATGTTGCTTAAAGTGAAGATTCGTTGAGACTGACCTGTATTATCGTGATTTGAGAGGGTGGTTGAGCTTCCATCTTCTCCGGCTTGTGTCGTCGTGGCTAAAGTCAGCTGGGCTGTCCTTTCTGCGTGGGTGGTTGTCTGGTTCTCAGGCGTTGCACCGGCTTCCTCAATGACTCCATACATCTTGATTAGCTTCCTTCAGGTAGTCTGGTCGTGAATTATAGCTGTCCTTTCTCTCTCGATGCTCTCTCTCGTAGATTCGTTCTTTTCGTGTAAGGTAATTCAGGTTCGAATTATCTCGTCTTGTTACATACGTGTGATTAGACTAAGCTAATCCGTTTGAGATGGTTTCGACCTGGAGTTATCTTGGACGTAATGGCGAGTTTTATCCCGTGTGTTAATCCTGGACTTTCCTCAATTTGTGGGATAATCCGCGGGTCAATCCTGGACGAGCCTCCAATTTGTGGGATCGGATACACTAATCCCAGGCGTGTTCTTCTTTATCTGATGGAACTGGTTGTCTAGGGTATATTTATCAAATAAAAGTTCCACTTATAATACTAAATATATTTATTAACAAGTATATATACAAATGAATGATAACTTTTATTCGAAGGGCGTTAAATTATAAAGCGTAATAGTGTTTCATAAAAGTTGAGAGAGTACGTTTTTAGAAAGATGGAGGTGTTGTTGATTTGAACGTTGGGTAACTAATATATCGTGTATCGTTATGCGTATTCGTGTGTCTTGACTTGTTCGTCTGCTGGTCAAATTGCAAGTGTCGTTTGTGTGGAATGCCAAATACTCAGGTAACGGGGAAACTGCGATATTCTTTAGGCTCACTTTCTCTTCAGAGAAATGGTCCTTGTCACAGGCTCTTTTCAACAAAACGTTCATTCACTGAAAAGGGCCTTGGTGCAAAAACCGCTAGGTGTGATTAAGAATGAAACATTAAGCATCAACACGATTTATTTATCGCCCACATACATATATTAAATTTGCTCTATTAGTCGAATCGCTTCAGCATCATTAATAATATTAAATTTAAATATTTTTATTAAATTTTTATTGGTGTTAAACTTTACTAAACATTGCCCAATATCTTTTCTCCCTTTATTACGTCGTTAGAATTAATAGATTTTTTATCTTGCATTCTTGTCCGTTTCGTATTCTTTACATGACCCGTCATTCTCCT
This sequence comes from Forficula auricularia, assembly GCA_024734495.1. Taxonomy (NCBI): domain Eukaryota; kingdom Metazoa; phylum Arthropoda; class Insecta; order Dermaptera; family Forficulidae; genus Forficula; species Forficula auricularia. Next base: position 1,828,911 of record JALMQS010000353.1, read on the forward strand.
CCAGATGGTCGGTTTCGCACTCATTCTTAAGAAGAGGAAAAAAAACATTCTGAAAGCATCCTCACACTCCTAAGGACAAAAAAAGTAAAAAAAAAAAAAACAATCGAAATTTAAAAAGGTCTTTTTGGCTTTACTCTGGTTGGTCAAGACTTGAAAGTATGCCCAATGGGTGCCCTACTAGAGTTGTTTGTATACATGCTTTGATATAAGTTTACTGGTCAAAGTATTCAATGTAAACCAATAAATATTTATTATTTAATAAAAATTGAGTAATAATGAGTGATAATATCATTAAAAAAAAATCAAGATCTGGTAACACCGGATGTTGTATTGTATTATGTCACAATAGGTACAGTAAAACGGATTTAAACATAAAGTTTTATTCTTTTCCATCTAAACCTTATTTATTAGAACGGCGAAAAAAATGGATAAAAGCAGTAAATCGTATCAAGTAAGTTGATCTATTTGGAAAATAAATCTGTATTTATTATTATACATTTTTATTAATTTTTTAGTTTGGATGGTACTCCATGGCAACCTACAAGTAACTCAAGAATATGCAGTGACCATTTCATTGGTGGCAATAAATCAGAAGATCCTCGTCATCCAGCATATTATCCGACAATTTTTCCTTCGAAATATGGTATAAACGAAAAGATCATTCAGATCTTAAATTCGATCGTTTTAACAGTTGGAACAAAAGAAAAACAGTATCTGAAACGTCATTCCTTTTGTTAGTGATCAACAGGAACAAGTAAATAATTTATGTGGAGATCTTCAGTTAAGAATAAGTGTTAATGAGCCATTCGAAAAATCTAATAAATCAGTTCAAGTTTTAAAAAAATCGTTAGTGCCGTTTTTGAGAAAATAAAAAAAAAGAAATAAAGGAAGGTGTAAATTAGTAGTGTCGCGATGACTTCAAATAAATGAAAATGTAAAAGTCATGTGATGAACACACCAGTTGATTTTCTCTTCTTTTGAAATAAATGTATTTAATTATTTTTTAATTCATTTTTTGGTCAGAAATACGCAAAAATAGTAAATGTTTCCGTTTTGATTCCTGATTTAAGAACTACACGCAGAGAGGACGACATCTTCTGTCCTGTTTTTGTTTTTGTTTTTTTTTTGTACGAGATCTTGAAAATAAAATAAATGAGTTACAAATAAATCGTCAGGTGTTTTGTTAACCCTCTGCCCTGCAATTCCCATCCCTTTTGAATACCTCACCCTCTCCTTTCTCTGAACAGGTTCAAAGTGTCCGTGGCACCTGTAGGGTCAGTGACCCTCTCTCACCTTCCCCTTCTCCGAAGACACAAAAAAAATCTACCTTCTTGACATTACTTAGGGTGGAATTTCTATACAAAAGATTAAGCTCTAAGGGCCAGTTGTATGTCGGTTGCTAAAGTCTTTGTAAAAGTTGACAAAGGGTAAAACCTTAGAATTCACCTTGTGCACATAATTCCGGCGCGCCGCGACACTCCTACTTTACAGCCCCCTTTTTATTTCAATCGGATTAAAAATTTGACACAACTAATAACATGCCACTTGATAAATACACTAATTTTTAAAAAAATTGTTATAGCCGTTTTTGAGAAATTTTTTTTCATGTATTAAATGTCCGATTCCGGTTTTCCGATTTCAACCAAATACTTGCTGTCCTTCTAGCCCTGGCACAAGGGTCACCATGATCATGAAGGTGTTTCCCTAATGGTGAGACCTGTCCATTGCACTTAGGACGGGTTGACCCGTGCGATTGGCCCAAATGTGGGCAACTCGGGAGCGTTTTTATTTAATTTATGTGAACCGCGGCCTAAAATCGTGTACACCTACTTCCACTTCCACTTTCATTTCCAAGTGGAAGACAATAGATGATAATAGATTACCTAATGAATTCCAAAGACGGTGTACACCTAATTCCAATCGCGGTTCACCCTCGTTCTAGCCTATATCGAGCTTAAGTTTCGAATTTCGTAGCTCTGAGACTTATGGTTGCGAAACGCAGGGGGGTAGGGAAAGTGGGGAAACACGAACACCTAAGGGAAAACTTGAATAAAACAGCAGTTTTGAAACATAACCTTACTTTTATTGTTTTATAATTAAGTTGAATTATCTATCAATCTATCTAACTAGTCAAAATATAAAATTTGTTTATAAAATGTAATATTAAAAAAGAAAAACAAAACCCTAGGGCCGGTTGCATGTCGCAAAGTAAATGCTATTTACCACTAACACAGGGTAGATGGTAAATGGATTGATTGGGATGGCCAATCAGATGACAGGAACTTTCAGTGCCTGGCATCTGATTGGCCATCCCAGCCCCTCCATTTACCTTCTACCGTTGGTAAGTGGTAAAAAGCATTTACTTTGCGACATACAACCGGGCCTAAGTGGGGTAACTACGAATAAACATTTATAACCTATAAAACAGTCTTAATTACGACAGAGATCACATTTATAACCCTCCGATGTTGACTGTCCATCTGTACATTTCTCATGAGCCCAATTTTCACAAACGGAGCACATAATCCAGTCTTCATCGGGGGGGGGGGGGTATATATTTATCATTACAAAAAATACAATAGTAGTCAATAGTTTCGTCCTTTCCTTCTTTCTTTCCTTGACTAGAATCACTAAACTCTTTAATATTCTTGAAATTGATCAATACTTTTTTAGTTTCTTCGTTTTTATATTTGCTACGATCACGTTTCAGTCTTTTTATTTCAGTTTTTTCCTTGGTATTTTTGCAGCTTTTCTGTTGATTCCTTCTTCTTTGCTCGTTTTTTATTTTCCTTTTCTTCTAATTGATCTTTAATAGGTGTGCTTGTTAAAATAATTCTTCTTTATAATGTTGCGCTTAGATGTTTTGGGAGGATTTATAGGCACTTCAACGATTTCAGTTAGAAAAACTGACAGCGTGCTCGCCTCTACAGCTGTAACTGAATTGTCATGTCCACCAAGATCATATAGGTATTGCTGAACCAGAAGTTTGTACCATGGAAGAAGATGCAGTAGTATCAAGCGGTTGTGTGTTATTTGATTGGAAATGATCAGGACGTGCATCAGAAGCTTGATCATTGAAACTTCAACACTGCGATCTTGTTCATCAGAAGCTTTTTCAGCAGTTTGTTGACCATGAATTTCAATAGGCCGCAAGAGATATATTCTTGCAGATCTGAATCCATTTTCAAGATTACTGCACCGATTAAAAGCATTCGTAAATAACTCAACCAATTTTTTACGTAAATATAACTTAATATAGTTTTATTTCTATCAACAATAGTAAGATAAACTTTATATAGTTGACTAGTCATATATTAATGATTCTATGCCGATAACGGCAAAAGTAACATAACCTATAATAATTTTGTCATTTTAATTGTTTCGATCCTGCGGGGTAATACCGAACCTTCGAGATTACCCGACATGGAGGAGGATCGAAACAATTAAAATGACAAAATTATTATAGGTTATGTTACTTTTGCCGTTAAGCATTATCGCCATAGAATCATTAATATATGAGTATTCAACTATATAAAGTTTATCTTACTATTGTCGATAGAAATAAGACTATATTAAGTTATATTTACGTAAAAAATTACATCAAAAACACACAAAAAATTGAAATGTCCATAACTTGATCCATGCTTGCGTCTATATGTCCACTGTTGTAGATTGGCACTACAAGCGAGGTGAACTTCATGGTGGTCGTAAACAAAATACCGCCATTTATTTCTAATATATCAAAACTGTTGCATTCGGGATTACCCCGCGTTCGTGTTTCCCCACTTTCCCCTACATACGTACGTACATATGTACATAGATACGTACGCACTGACCAATGGATTTCTGGCCTTTTTTGGCTTCTGGGGACCACAATATCCGGTTTTATGTCCCAAATCCGGTTTCCAACTATTAAGGGCATTGATTCCTTCCACCTAGAAGTTACAAAATGAAATTAACTTTTTTTGAGAAAATAAAAAAAAAAACGAAATAAAGGAAGGGGGTGTAAATTAGTAGTGTCGCGATTATTTCAAATAAATGAAAATGTGAAAGTCGTGTGGTTAACACACCAGTTGATTATTTTTATTTTTGACAAGGTTTGGTTTGATCACATATGTGTACCGCATTTTGTGAATAACTATAAGTTTAAACAACCAACTTGGTCAACTTGTAATATTATGATAATAAACATAAAATATATCAATATTAGCATTTATATGTAAATTTTGTAGCCCAATTAACTGAAGATGGCCAAATCAATTCAGGCCGAAACGTTTTATTCAGGGTGTATTGTACCCAGCGCATCCAACTTTGGCTGATACCTCCTCCTTCATCTAATACAATTATTCTAACATGTTTAATGCTCTTATTATTAAGAAAATCTGTGATTTTGGCTTATTTGCAGTAATCTTTTAATGAATTTTTAAAATCAGTTCGAATTTTTCTAAGAGCTATCATGTCGTTAAATTTGAATTCCAATGCACGTATAATCATGTAAGTGCCCCCCCCCCCCTAGAAAAATCGAGTCAATATCTCAATAACTATTTATGCTATTAGATTAATTTTATTCTTAAAAAATTAATACAGATTGAAAAATGTAGTTCTCAAAAAAAAAATATCTTCCCCTTATAGCACAGTAAATAAGGGGGTTTCAGCTTATATTAATTGCGGGAAAATATTTTTTAGGGTCGTTTGGCATGGTGTGGGTATGCCAAATCTAAGTTTGCGACCTCGAAAGTCTGGGGGACAACTTTTGGCGGCCGAAAAACCTCGAAATTTTCGGACTTTTTCCAGTTTTTCGCTTATAAATCGAAAACAGTTTATATTTTATAAATAACCGTTCTTTAGTAAATTAAAGAGGACAAATTTTCGCTTTGATTAAAAAAAAGAAATGGAAAAATTGGTCCAGTAGTTCGATTTTTTAATGGGGATCCAAAAAACAGCCCCCAGGATCACTTTTGAATATCCCTAAAACTCGCACTTTTTTCGATTTTTTCCCATTTTGACCATCAACAAAGAAGAATTCATACATTTTAAAACTAGTTTTAAATTTGCTACAATTTAAACAAAGTTTCATATTAATTGGATAATGGTAACCCGTGTCGCAATGAGGTTGAAATTTTGAAAAAAATCTCAGTTTTTCCTTCATAAAATGAAAACCACTCATCTTAGGAACTTGATTTCTATCACATTCTCTAGAAAATTTTATTGACTTGAACGTTTACTTGGACCACTTTTTTGTTAAAACTATTTGATTTATAGATATCCTATATTTTCCGGACAGAATATGATCCGAATCCTCATTCGTCATGGAAAAATGGTGGATATCTATAAATCTAAGAGTTTTTTATCAAAAAATTAGTCCATGTATACGTTCAAGTCAATAAGATTTCCTACAGAATGAGATAGGAATCAAGTTCCAAGGATCAATAATTTTCACTTTATGAAAGAAAAACTGCGATTTTTGTAAAAAAAATTGCATTTTTTCAACAAAAATTTGGGTTGGGCGACCTCGCAGTCTGGCGTCACCACTGAGGCTGCCCCCCCCCCCCCTTAGGAAAATTTCCTAATTACTCCAATGCGGATAATCGGGAGGTTACTGAATATAAAATGTAAAATATAGGTATAATAGGTATAATGTATATTTTCTGAATCAATGAATTATGATAAGTCAAGCAAGCACATACTAGAATATTTAGTTGATTATAATTTTATTTATCTAAGAAATATTATTTTTTATTTTTTATATATTTTATATTAAATCTGGAAAAAAATGTTATACAAGGATGTAGTTCCACCCCACGAACAACTTAATGTGATATACTTAATTAAGTGCCGCGATTGCCCGAAACCTACAAGTGTTTATGTGGGTCAAACATCTCGCATTTTTCTTTGCGGAAAAGAGAGCATGAATTAAGTGTAATAAATAAAAAAGCTTCGACAGCCCTGAGCGCACACCATATCGATACCTCACATGGATTTGAGTTTGATGATGCTGTCATCTTGATGAGATTGGGGAACAATTATAAGCGTCTGCTAGCCGAAAAATGCTTTATTAAGACATATGGGCAAAGGGCTCTTAATTTTCAAACTGATTGCATTGGGCTTAGCAATGCTTACTTGTCAATATTGACAAATACTGATGCCCAGGTATAATAAACATTGAGAAAGGGGGGAAAGAATTGTAAAAAGGTAAAGAAGAAAAAATTTATTTTTTATTTTTATTTTTATATATTGTCATTTTAAATTCGAATTTTGTTATTCTTAATGTTTGTTAATTATTTTGAGAAATCTTTTAATTAAGAGATGTTTGTGAGGGGTCAGTGATCCTAATTAGATCAATGTCCTCATAATTATTATTATTATTAATTGAATGAAATTGAAATTTGCTATATTTGTACTTGAGACGTTGCGTATATCAAGTGAGAGCACACCAAGATTTATGTACCATTTTGTAATTCATATAATTTTGTATATTATGATAAAATCCACAACAACTCTGCCTGCGGACAATTTATTTATAAAATTAATTGTGTCGCTAATACTGTAAGATATAATTTTGTAATTAACAAGTTTGGATTTTTTGTAAAAAATTTTATTGTAATTTTACATGTGTGCTCTATCGCTTTTTTCAGCTCTTAGGAACTGATGATGGCATTATTTAATTAAAGCCGAAACGTTTTCCATAATTGGGAGTTTTTATTCAGCAGAGGCTACCCATTGGCTGAATCCCTCTCCATTACTTAATTATATACATATACAGCCATCAAAATTGTATCAATGTTATACAATATTTTTACAAATTTTTATTTCGCACTTTCTAATTTTATGCACTCATGATTCGTGCGCCTGGAACACAGTGAGTGGGACTAATATGGAGAAAACGGGACTTCTGGTCACTTTATCATAACAGACAGAGACTAGAAATGAAGATTCTATGCGCTCTTTGTTGGAATCATTAACAATTCCGAAAATAAATAAAATTATAAATAATTTCGAAAATAGTGATATTTGTTACAAATTTCTTCTTAGGTATAAGCTAATTTTGGCAACATAATTAGTTTCGTTAATAGAGCTTTCTCTTTAAAGGACCAAGACCAGACAGACAAAGCTCAAAAGGACAAAAATATACATCACAAAAGGACACATATATACTTCGTCTGCTCTGAAAGGATTATTCGACTAAAGAATAAATAACACGTTGGGTCGAAAAAGATAAAATGTTCTAGGTAAATTATTTCTAGGATGTTGTTTCCGACTTCTTCATCGATAATCCATTGTAGAAATTCCCCATTTTTTTGACGGACAGCCCCTGAACAACAAATAGAATAAAGATAACTATAGATTAGATTAGTATAGTTGTTGAAATAGTAAAGCGCAATATATTATGTATATCAGTGACTTTTCAACCAGGGGATGCTGTCAAAAAACAACCTTCATTTTTTTTTTAATTTAATTTTATTCTTCGCTCCTTTTTCCAAATTTCATCGGCATCATAGAATTTTAAGTTATTTTTCAAATTTAACAGTAGATTTTTTCATGATACAGTATGAAAATACTATGAATGTTTTGAAATTTTAGGGATACGCCGCATCCACAGCATCCATGGACCGCACGTCTCTAATGTATATATATATATAGCTTCCCATAAAAATAATAATAATAATAATTGCGCTCTATCTCTTGATAACAAACTTCTTATTTTATATATTTATTTATTTCTTAATTTCATTATGGTAGTTGTTTCACCATATGGGTTTTCTTAGGATTTTTTTGAAATTTAGACAGATTATTATTTAAATACTTCTGTATCGATTGGTGGCAAAACGAAATTAGTTAACAATATAGTTCTGGTGATATTAAATTCCAAAGATAGAGTTTTTCAGACTCTTAAACATTGCACTATACGGAATATCGGAAAGTTTACATACATATTTAATTATAATTAAGAAACCCATCTTACCATTGTTATGAAAAACTAAACCAACATTAAACAATAACTAATACATTTTTTAAGAAAATTTTAATTCATAGTTAAAACCAGGCCCGTGCCTGGCGGGTGTTCATTGCGTGCGCCGCACGCAGGCGTTCAGATCGCCAGAGATTTTTTTTATGAGATTAAAATATGAAATTTGTAAAAAAAATTTCAAATCATTTATAGTTTTTTTTTTTACAAATTTCATATTTTAATCTCATAAAAAAAATCCCTGGCGATCTGAACGCCTGCGTGCGGCGCACGCAATGAATACCCACCAGGCACGGGCCTGGTTAAAACACAGTTTCTAAGATGATAATGAATAAATAATGAAAAATTTACACTAAAAACAAACTGGCAACACCGCATGTATTTAACCTAAAAAGTGGGCTAACTTTAGTATATTTTTTGAGGTTTTTTTGCTTCAGCCATTGTCGCAACAGCTTTCAATCGCTTATTAAAAGCTTTTTGTTTAATAAATCGACCTGTATAATGTATTTTATCTGTCATTTCTATGATAAAAATTTTCAAGCTCGGTCAAAGTTGCCAGATTTGTCACACGAGCACGGGATTGGCTAGTAGTGGTACATAAACAGCAAAAAGTTTTGGGCTTATGAATTATGAATCCTTTTTGCCTCTACTATATACTGTAGCTTTAACTTTTTGCTAGTATTGTCGCGAAACAACTACCTTTAAAGCTATTAAACATTTGTTAAAGGTATCGAAGAGCTGCTTCTATGATAAATCAACTGGTGTGAGCCATGCGCGGATCCAGGGGGGGGGGGTGCGATGGGGGCGACCGCCCCCCCCAAATCATTGGAGATCAACATTTTTTATATGTTTATTTAAAACTTTTGACCTAGTTATTTGGAGCGGGAGAAGGTGGCAACTACTGAAATGCTCAATGAAATAAAAAAATTAAGTTTTTAGAGTAGTAATTTCTTCAAATTACATTAATTTAAACATATTATTTGTTAGCCATTCTCCTTTCACAGTGAATGGTTTAAAATTGCGCAGTAATATCAAAGTCATCTGCTAATTAATTTTTCATCATTTATATTTTTAAAAACTCAAATAATAACTTTCTAATAACAGAATAATAATAATATTAAAAATGTTGAAAAAGGAAATGAATTTAAAAATACAATGCTCTTTTTATTTAGTTTGAGATAGGATCCATTTTTCATTAAGGGGGGGGGGGGTAAAACTCGGTGCAGCTGACCGCCCCCCCAATCGAGAGGCCTGGATCCGCGCCTGGTACGAGCACCACACGACTTTCACATTAGTTTCTCCCTTATTTGAAATCATCATACCAATTTTCTTCATTCAAATTACTTCAATTTGTGTTTCCCCAAGCAGCTTTAAGAAAACCGAAAAAAAAACGAAATTTCAAAATATCAAAAATTTTCTAGTAAACATGTACTTACTTTTCAGATTTTTTTGCATTTTCTACAATGTTGCGTCTCGAAATTTGCCTGGAAGACCTCAGATTTGGATTCAGCGCCCCAAAAATCAGAACTACCCCAAAACTTTCTCTATTTGAGCACAATTTGACTGGACTATCCGTACAGGATTTATTTCGACGTCTACCAATTGTTAAACCCCGGCAAAAGTGTCTGGCTTTTTGCAAGTATTATTAAAAAACATATAATTAAGACGCTATTAAAATGTCAGCGTGAATCAATCACTTTTTTCAAATAAAATAAACTGCAACGGATCGTTGCTAAACTTTATCCAAATTCATTTGAAATATTAATATCTTTGTTCCTTTATTATTAATCAGATATCACTTGCAATTTGTAGTTCATGTTGACATTAATTAAAAATAATTCTGATTTAATAGTCGAGGAATAACCATTCTACATTGGATTTTTGACATTTCGGTTTTATTCGTAACCATTGCTGATGACATGGAGGAATCGACTTAAAATCAAAAATAGCCATCGATTCTCATCTAATACTTGAGGAATAAGAATTCTACATTAGGTTTTTGACGTTTCGATTATTATTGGTAATCATTGCTGAAGACATGGAGGAATCGACTTAAAATCAAAAATAGCCATCGATTCTCATCTAATACTTGAGGAATAAGAATTCTACATTAGGTTTTTGACGTTTCGATTATTATTGGTAATCATTGCTGAAGACATGGAGGAATCTGACTTAAAATCAAAAATAGCCATCGATTCTCATCTAATACTTGAGGAATAAGAATTCTACATTAGGTTTTTGACGTTTCGATTATTATTGGTAACCATTGCTGAAGACATGGAGGAATCGACTTAAAATCAAAAATAACGATCGATTCTCATCTAATACTATAGGAATAACCTTTATTGCATTCCATTTTTGATGTTTTGACTATTAATGGCAACCTCTACTGAAAACGTGGAAGAATCGACTTAAAATCAAAAAGACTAAATTTTTTATGGCAAACATCTCAAGCTTGAATAAATTTTGTATACATAATCTGTGGGTCACTAGAAGGCTAGAAATGCAAAAACTGGGTGCGGAGGGTGGGTGCGGGGTGGAATGGGGGTGGGGTGAGGAGTGAGGCGGAGTAGGGTGGGGATGCAGGGGGTGGTGCGGGGTGGAGTCCAGGGGGCATAGCGGGGGTGGGGTCCAGGGGGCTAGGCGGGGGTGTGGTGCGCAGGGTTGGAGGGCACGGGGTGGGGTCCGGGGTGGATGGGGTGCGGGGTCCGAGGTGGGTGGGGTGCGGGCGGGGGTTGGGAACGGGTGCATGTTGCGGGAGTGGGGGTGCTGGAGGGGTTTTGGGATGGAATGGGGGTGAGGGGGGTTAGTGGGTTAGGGTGCGGAATGGAGTGTTGGGGTGGTGGTGCGGGGCGGGGGGGGGTGTGGTGGGTGGGAGTGCGGGGTGAGGATGGGGTTCGAGGGCTGGTGGTTCAGGGGGCGTTCCATATAAAGTTTGCTTTTGTAGAGGATTATAATAATAATAAACGAGAAAAAGGCCATTTGGAACCTATTTTCGAGACCCATTAGATATTAGAGGGCAATATTTGAAATCACAAGATTTTGTTGACGTAATAATAAACAGATTCCTCTTTGATTTTCAAATTACAACTTGTTTGTAACTCAATCAGAGCCCGCGTTATAACTAAAAAACCAAGACATATGTTTTTATCTATGTTTATTTTCTTTTATAATCATGTAGTTTTAGTTTTTTAGTTATAACTCGAGTTCTAACTGAGCTAAAATCAATGGTAATTTGAAAATCAAAGAGGAAGTTGTTTTCTATTATGTCAACAAAATATTTTGATATAATAATAAAACTTGAGCAAGATGCGAGTTAGGTTTCACAAAAAAGAAATAAAACAAAATTGAGTTTTGAATTCAGATATATTTCGGGGGTGAGTTTACTTCTTTTTTGTGAAACCTACCTCCCATCTTGCTCAAGTTTTATTATTATATTAAAATGTTTCACCTAGAACCAACACCTTAACTCCTTAAAAGTTAAAATATTTTGATTTCAAATATTGTTGTTTAATATTAAATGGGACTCGAAAATAGTTCAAAATGGCCTTTTTCGTCGTTTTCACCGATATCTCGAAACTCTGACCTGTGCATGAAAATCAGCTTATAAAACTCTACTGGAATCCATTGTTAGGTTTACTGGTACAAATTTTTGTCGACCTGTGTTATTTAATTACTTAAAAGGCATCTCTCGCTTAAATAAGTTATAACTTTTTTTATTATTTAATAAATGTACGGGGTGAGCGATTCTTTCTAGAGATTCTAATAGAGGAAAATTACTAAAAGGGGGTCGGATAGAATGATCTTTCTTTTTTTACTGCTAAGATATTATAAGGATGTCAAATACAAGTTTTTTTTTTTTTTTTTTTTTTAATGCAATCGAATGCAAGAAGGGGTGCACCAGTAAAGATGCAGCCCCTATGGATCTCGAAAGACCCTTGCATTACCGAAGAGAAGGGAAAGTTGTTTAAGTGAGAGGGTGTAGACGTAGGTGTCTATGCACCCTGGTTTTGAAGGTTTGAAGATCATAGGTGCTGGGAAAGATAGAGGCTGGGAGAGAGTTCCAGTTCCTTGAAGTCATGGGGATATATGAATTCGCGAATGAAGTGGTCCGGCACTTTTCTAATTTGACCGCGAAAGAGTGTTGGGAGTCGGCAAAACGTGTGCTGCGTGCAAAGCATGCTTTGGGGGGAATTATTGATTTTATCTCATCAGAGCACCTGCCGTGATAGTATCTATAGAAAAGGGAAAGGGCGGGAGACATCTCTTCGATGAGCCAGCGAGTCGAGGGAGTCGGTGAGGGTAGAATCGTCAATTAGCCTGACGGCTCGTTTCTGAATTGCATCAAGGGTAGCAAGAGAATATTTTGAGGCTCCTCTCCACAGATGAGAGCCGTATTCGAGACTGGGGCGGATTTGGGCCTTGTAGATGGTGAGAAGTTGTGGGGGTTTGTAAAATCGCTTGGACCTGAATAAGAAGCCAATCTTCCTTGCTGCAGATTTCGCCACAGAGGAGATGTGTTCATTCCAAGACAGGTCAGATGCGACAGAGACGCCCAACATGGGGGTGGGGGGGCAGGAGATTTCTAGGGTAGTGCCCCGCTTAACTACGCGCATGGCACCCATAGTTTGAAATTTTGACTAAACACACGAGATTTGACTACTAGTGATTTCTAAATAATGGATAGGCTGTCACACATTTTCAGGGTATTCGAATCGAAGTGAATATCAGGGAAATCTCTATTTTCGCGCCTAGAAATTAGACAACATTGAGTCTTGTTTGAATTGAAGTTAACAAGTCCAGCAGACAGATTTCGTAATTTCTATTTTTAACCGACTTCAAAAAAAGGAGGTTTTTTTTGTGCCTATGTTACCTCATATCTCCGCCAATTGTGAACCGATTTTGAAGAAATTTTTTTGCATTGGGTTCAGTCTACCTTCCGATTGGTCCCATTTTTTTTCATAGGTATTAGACCTTTTTTGTTAGGTTTGCTCATGCCTAACTTCTTTGTTTATGAACCGATTTCGATGATTCTTTTTTATTGGAAAGGGGTATCTTAGGGATGGTGCCATATTAATTTGGTCAAGTTCTGATGATATGATCACTATTAATAACATCACTAAAAAGAGAAAAATAAAAATAATTTTTAAGAAAAAATAAAACCGACTTCAAAAAAATTAAATGCAACAAATAAAATACACTAAAAGGTATAAAATAATTATCAACTTATTTAGTTACAACTAAACTATGAAATATTAACATGAAATTACTTTTTAAGTCGGTGCCAAACATATACCTTTTATGAATCGCATTGGCACCGAGTACAAAAAGTAATTTCATGTTAATATTTCGTAGTTTAGTTGTAACTAAATAAGTTAATAATTATTTTATACCTTTTAGTGTATTTTATTTGTTGCATTTAATTTTTTTGAAGTCGGTTTTATTTTTCTTAAAAATTATTTTTTTAGGAAACGTATCCTTTTGACCCTAAGTAAGAAAAATATTAAATCGAAATCAATATAAGATTTAGATATTTATCATTTAAAATTATTAATTTATTAACTATTATATGTAAAAACTAATTTCGGCAACATAATTGGCCCGTTAGCAGTTGATAACTTTCTCTTTTAATTTTTTAGTCTTTTACAAACCAGACATGACAAGGCTCAAGAGGACAAAGAATATGTCCCAAACGGACAAATATAGATTCCTATTTGTCATTTAGCCTGTTTTGAAAAGGATTCTTTCTTTCTTTTTCACCTTTCAGTTGTTTGGGCTTCCGCTTGAGAATAGCACGTTCAGTCGAACAAAGTTAAATATAGGTGTGGGATATTGTTTCCGATCTTTCCATCTCGATAATAATTCATTGTAAAAATTCTTTATCTTCTATTTACGTTAACGAGAACAACCCGTAGACAATAAACAAAATAAAGGCAATTATTTAGAATATTCATAATAGAGTGGAGTGAAAAAACTAAAATCAAAAATTTGAAACGGGCGTATGCGGAAAAGTTGGCTAATATAAAGTTTGTCTGTTTATAATACAAAATCTCAGCTAAATCAAATTCTATCTTAAGGCGTCCCTTCAAGTATGTATTTCGCCGGCTCGTCGCGAATCCACTTTTTGACGCTGACTGATGAATTCTCTGAAAACCACCGAAAAAATGCCGCGCTGGTCAACAAAAATGCACATTGCAGAAGCTGAAAATGATTTTAATCGACGTTAGCCATTCCAAATAAGAGTTATATGAGTTTTCGACGGTTTCTGGCTGGTGCTAAAAACTACGAAAATTGTGGACTTTTTTCATATTTTGCTTATAAGCCGAAAAATCATGCGTCCTACAGAAAATTTTACCATTATCAAAATGAAAGAGCATAACATTACGCGTCGAATAACCTACTTATAAGTTAAAATTGCTTCAGCCGTTTAGCCACAAACGATCGTCAAAATAGGCAATTTTTACCAAAGTGAATTATGCTCATTAGGTCTTGTGACAAGAAACATCTCTTTAAATTTTTGCGGTGATGACCCCCAGAATTGTTACCAATTGGCTAAAACCAGATTGGCAATTTTTCATCTAATTGGACAACTGGTAACCCTGGTAATGAGGTTGAAAAAATTACAGTTTTTCTTTCATAAAATGAAAACCACTCATCCTAGAAACTTGATTCTTGTCTCACTTTCTAATAAATTTTGTTGTTTTGAAGTTTTACATGAGCTACTTTTTTGTTAAAACTTTTATATTTCGAAGATATCCAGAATTTTCCAAGACAGGACATGATCCGATCTTATTGCGACACGGGTTACCGTTGTCCAATTAAGATGAAACTTTGCTAATTTCATTTTTTTGGCCAATTGGCAACTATTATATGGGTCAGCACCAAAATTCGAAAAAGTGGTTTCTTGTGATCACATAATGAGTATACTCTACTTTTAGTTGAGCAACCGGCCTTTCCTTGTGTCTTAACGGCTAAACTGATTTAACTTTTCAGTAGGTTATTCAACGCAAAATTCTATGTTCTTTCATTTTAGTATGAGTAAAATTTTCCGTAAGACCCATGGTTTTTGAGTTATAAGGAAAAATCTGAAAAAAGTCCCAAATTTTCGTGATGGCAAAGGGGCACCTTAAGATTGCATCGTAGGAAGTTCAAATTTCACACACATGATTACACTTATAGGTGCCAACTTTTCCGCATACAGCCTAATAAATTGAGCAAAAAAATTGGGGGAGGCGGGGCTTTTGCTCCACCTAATGCATAACCCAGCCCCAGTCCTCCACCCCTAAGGACCGGGAGCAAATAAATGCCAGTTTTAACTATAAATTAATCAAAATTTAAAACTAAAAATCTCTGCTGCTTTCCACAAGAAATCCTTTTAATAAGTCTAAATTAAAAAATTATTATTTTTTCAGTCTAGTAGTAGAAAAAATTAAAAAATTAAAATATATATAGGTATGTTACGGTAAATGTGCATAATCGGGTCTCGGATGATGAGCACATTGCCCTGGAAATGTATGGTACATTCGCATAAAACTTAGGTAAAAACAGATTGTAAATAA
This sequence comes from Forficula auricularia, assembly GCA_024734495.1. Lineage (NCBI taxonomy): Eukaryota > Metazoa > Arthropoda > Insecta > Dermaptera > Forficulidae > Forficula > Forficula auricularia. Next base: position 1,844,436 of record JALMQS010000353.1, read on the forward strand.
TAAAATATAAACTGTATTCACATTATCCGGGAAATGTATACATTAACTTCACAGCTTTGGGGCGTTCTAAATCAAATCTTCTTAAATGGAGATATATTGAAGACGACCTCTGCAAATGTGGAGCTACACAAACAATGCCCCAACTCGCCTGCGAAATATTTTAAATCTCGACGAATTCTTTATTCCGAGCGATGGAGCGGTGGAACTATCCAGGTTCTGGAGTCACGTGGGATTCTTGGGCTGCCGGACACGAGGAAGAAGAACTTGCTTCAACGAATTCATTTTCAAAAAATGCTTTATTAACTCTTACATATCTAAGATATTTAATAAATCGGATTCAGTAGAATTTAGAGCCAAATTTCGTAGAAGGCTACAGTGATGATCTTAGATAATTTTTAATTATTTTCACTTTTGAGAAAAATCGTTCAGCAGATGACACAGAAACAGGCATAATCAACAAAATTCGCAGTACTATAGGAGAGTTCAAAAATGCTTGAAATAAATGTTTTTTACTGTTATAATTCAATGTCTCATTTGGTTATGACTTGATCGTTCAAAGTACTGTAATTAATACAGTAATTCAAGACCATAAAAAAATCACTTTTTTCAATTGATGAAAAAAATCATTATCATATTCCTATTTAATATAATATTTAAAGCTGCAAAACTGGCAAAACTCAAAATAGTGCAGTTTAAATGCATTGTGGCACATCCTTTTCCTACAAGCTTTGGAGAACAACTAGAAATTAAACTCTTTTGAGGGGTCAAGCAAATATGCCCGCATATAATTACATTGCTGCTATGTTTATCCATCGGAATATAAATTTAATATCCAACTTCTTGTATCAATATCATTATAAAAAAAAAAATGAAAAATTTTTGTTTTGCCGAGAGTAGCAGAGTTGTTGATTCACAAAGAGAAACAAAGAGGTTGTCCTCTGCTTGATGCAAATAAACATACACACATATATATATCGATATGATATATCTGTATATATATTATTTATTTGTTTGAGACTATAGTTTCGAAGACTTGGTCTTCATCATCAGTCTTTCTTCAATTATAAATGTTTTTCATGGAGTCAATATCATATGGATATTGAAAACTTGGTGTTCCTAGCCGAACAGCAGAGACGAAGGAACACCAAGTTTTCAATATCCATATGATATTGACTCCATGAAAAACATTTATAATTGAAGAAAGACTGATGATGAGACCAAGTCTTCGAAACTATAGTCTCAAACAAATAAATAATATATATACAGATATATCATCTCGATATATATATGTGTGTATGTTTATTTGCATCAAGCAGAGGACAACCTCTTTGTTTCTCTTTGTGAAAAAAATGGTAAAAACTCAATTTTTGATTCTTTTGAGTTGCAATAGTTTTGATCTAGCATTGCAATATACACCATGCATATTTCGGTCGCTTGATTTAATTATAAAATATTATTTTTGAAAAGCTATTTGTGAATTTTAATGAAAAAAGACAATTAATTAATAATTATTAAGGTAGTTGTTTTCGCGATAATACTAGCAAAAAGTTAATGCTAGAGTATATAGAACAGACAATAAGGATTCATAAGCCCTAAACTTTTTGCTGTTTATGTACCACTACTAGCCAATTCCTTGCTCGTTTGACAAATTTGGAAACACTGTCCGATCTTGTATATATTTTACCATAGAAATGTCAGATAAAGTACATTATAAAAAATATTTATAAAACAAAAAGTTTTTAATAAGCGATTTAAAGCTGTTGCGACAATAGCTGAAGCGAAAAAACGTAAAAAAAAGTACTAAAGTTAACACACTTTTTAGATTAAATAAATGCGTTGTTGCCAGCTTGTTTTTAGTGTAAATTTTTCATTATACATTTTTCCTTATTTATTCATTATTATCTCAGAAACTGTGTTGTAACTATGAATTAAAATTTTCTTAAAATTGTATTAGTTATTGTTTAATGTTGGTTTATTTTTTTATAACACTGGTAAGAAGAGTTTCTTAATTATAATTAAATATGTATGTAAACTTTCCGATATCCCGTATAGTGCAATGTATAAGAGTCTGAAAAACTCTATCTTTGGAATTTAATATCTCCGGAACTATATTGTTCATAAATTTCGTTTTGCCACCAATCGATGCAGAAGTATTTAAATAATAATCTTTCTATATTTCAAAAAAATCCTAAGAAAATTCATATGGTGAAACAACTATCTTAAGAAAATGAAATTGAAAAAACACCTTTTAATTTGTTAATTCTTTTTATCTTTTTTGACTCTAAAGGGCCAGTTGTATGTCGTTGGTAAAGGGTAAATCCTTTGAATTCGCTTTAGGGCACGAGGTTAATTGTAAGGATTTATTCCCTTTGTCAACGGTTAAAAAGAGCTTACCAACCGACATACAACTGGCCCTAATTATATTAAATTTCAAATTTCAAGGCTCTGCATGCCTTACGGAAGACGATATATGAATCATTAAATTATTTAATTTACGAGACTCCTAAGTTCACCCTCTTCCCTTTATTTCAATCGGATTAACATCTATACACGACTAATAATTCATGACACTTGATAAGTACACCAATTTTTAGCGAAATCTTTAGTACTATTTTTAAGAAAATTAAAAAAAAAACGAAAAATCTTTCATATAAATCTCCACTTCCGGTTTTCCAATTTTAACAAAAAGCTTGCTGTACTCCTCGTCTATATCGGGCTTGATTTTCGAATTTTGTACCTCTGGGATTTGTGGTTGCGAAGCCCAGAGTGGAGTGCATCTTGCGTACGTGAGGATCAACTTCCAATACTTCTATTTTAGCCAAAATCTTGTGGTGCTTCTTGTTGCCTCTAGATAGCTCAAGTTTCCAATTTGAAGGCTCTGCAACTTACCGAAGACGAGATATGAACGATTAAAATATTTATTTTTGGACATGAATAATTTACACCCCCTTCCTTTATTTCAATCGGATTAAAATTTATACCCGACTAATAACTCATGAGACTTGATAAGTTCACCAATTTTAGCGAAATCGTTAGAGCCGTTTTCGACAAACCGATTATATATATATACAAGAATTGGTCGTTTAATATAACAAGATTTTTACATAACGGTGTGGTAGACGGCTATTAACTTAAAACAAAGTTCAAAATAATTTATCTACAAGTTTACTAAGTAGAGACTCTAGATACGAGATTTTCTGGATAGGAGCAAATTTTTGTATCAGGATACGAGTTCAAAAAAACTTGAAGAAATCTTACAAATTTTGGTTGTTCTATTTCAATTTTATTTTATTTATTTAAAGGTATCGAATAATTGAAGATTATGAAGTCAAATTGGCAGTAAAGTTTTTATTATAACCTATTATCTCGGTAAATATGGGTGTGTCAATAAAAATCTACCTATATTATTTTCTCAATTTTCTTTTATTAATTAATTAGTTTTTGAATTTTAAAACCTAACTAATAATTAATTACAAATAGTATTATGTATTAAAATTAGAAAATTTAATTAGAGGGAGAATATGCAATTGGAATAATTATCGGAAAAGAGGTTTTTTTATTTAATTAGTTTTTTCCTCTTATTAAAAACAAGGACTAAAAAGATGATCGACACTCGATGGCGGAAAGTAATCTCCGGAGTCGAAGCTCAAATTCAATGTATACATTAATTCATGTGAAATAATTGGTTTAATAAAATTTATAAAAAAAAAAAAAAAAATTAATTAGAGGTATTTTCTAATGATTATTGAAGATAGAACTCAATGCTGAATTGATGCGAAAGCAGCTCAAAGATAATCAATCACAAATTTCGAATACAAAAATATAGAACCACCCAGGTATTACTAATAATAAAACCAAAGAGTTGAGTATAAAGTCTATAAAGTTCAGTTTAAAAATAAAATGAAATTGAAATAGAAACTGAAAGCTATTCCCCGGCAGAACCCCAGATACCCGTAAATTTTCTGGTTCAAACTGTTCGCAAATATTTCTTTTTTTTTTAATGATATTGAAAATTTCTTTTTTAAATGATATTGATGTGAGAAGGAGATACACCAAAAGGTGTATCCCCTAAAGGGTGGGATTTATTTGTTGACTTCGAATAGTTATAGCTAATAAACTAATATTTAGCACTTAACTTTGTATTAACAGCCCCTAATACCTCTGCAACTTAATAGCTCAAATTGTTCGCTGACAAATAATTCCAGAAATATTAAAGTCTTGGTGTTTTCTTTCGAATTTATTTTATTTATTTCATGATTTCGAATAGTTGAAGATAAAGAGCTAAAATTTAGGGTTTGAATTAATATTTATCTTATTTATTTATATTTAAATATATTTTTCATACATATATATTACAATATTACAAATTTTAATACTAAAGTTATAATATTTTTCAATGTTTCTCAATAGAAATGTTCAATAGTCTTTAGATCGATAAAAAAATATAATTTTCTACATTGTTCAAACCAGCGTTCGAAAAAAATTTGGAAAAATCTTAAAAATCTTGGTATTTTTTTTTTAAATTTAATTTAATTTATTTAAAATTATCGAATAGTTGAAGATAAAGAGCTAAAATTTAGCATTCCAGTTTCTATTAATAGTCTATACCCGAAGTAAGAAGATATAATTTAAATTTTCTAGCTCAAACTGTTCGTTTTCAAAAAAAAAACAATTATATTTTATTTTCAAATAGTTGATACTAAAATTTGCCAATCATGTTTGTATAGTCTCTACCTCTCAACAAACTATAAATTTCTAGTTCAAACTGAGACTCTTGATATTTTCTTTAATTTAATTTGATTTATTTGATGTTATCGAATAGTTGAAGATAAAGAGATAATATTTGGCACTTCAGTTTGCATTATTAATAATCTATATTCTACCTGAGGAAAGAACCTATAATTTTTTTAGCTCAAACTGTTCGCATACAAAAAAATTGAAGAAATCTTAAAAGTCTTGGCGTTTTGTTTCAAGTTTATTTTATTTATTTTATGATATATAATAGTTGAAGATAAAGAGCTAAAATTTGGCAGTCAAGTTTGTAACCTAATAGTCTCTACTTATGTAACAAACTATAATTTTCTAGGTCAAACTGTTCGCTGACAAAAAAATCTTTAAAATCCTTTGTGTTTTCTTTAATTTAATTTAATTAATTATTTGATGTTATCGAATAGTTGAAGCTAAAATTTGGCACTCAAGTAAGTAGCAATAGTCTCTACTTATGTAACAACTATAACTTACTAACTCAAACTGTTTGCTGGCAAAAATTTAAAATTTTATTTTATTTATTTGATGATATAAAATAGTTGAAGATAAAAATCTAAAATTTGGCAATCAAGTTTCTATTAAGGTAAGAAATAATAATTTTCTTGCTCAAACTGTACGTTCACAAAAAAATATTACAAATCTTACGAGTCTTGGTGTTTTCCTTGAATTTTATTTTTTTATTTTAAAATACCTATATTAAAATTCAATTTTCTGTCTCGTTGATTGGCAATTTCTTAATGGGGATTTGTCCCTTGATTTCCTCCCCCCATTGACACCACCCTCGCCCCCCCCCCTTTAAACAGCCAATCGGCGTGAGTCTATCAATATCCAAGGATCAAAAGGTTAAACAAGTGCAGGTGATATTTCATCCTTTCGTTTCTGCACACAATCCTTGTTTTGTTGTTAGCTTCACTCAATCCGGAAATTGATTTTCAGTAATATTTTACTTTCCATTTCCATTCACTATTGATTTCACTTAGAAAAAGAAAGGGCGAGGGGAAGGGGGATATATATTAAAGAAAATCGAAAACATTTCACGAGATTTTCTTAATAGATATTTTAAAACTCGAATATCATTTTTATTTATTTATTTTTTCATGTAGAAATAAAAGTGTATCTTTAATACGAGTAGATAATTCATAGGGTGGTTAATATGAGTCAAATTAAAGAAAAAATTCATATGTATAAAAACTTATGTTGAAAAAATTTTATTGATTTTTTTTAATGATATTGATTTGAGAGGGAGTTACACCAAAAGGTGCAGCCCTTGAAGGTCTGGATTGGTCCCTCCATCGTTAAGTGAAGAAGAAGGGGTGATTTATGGGCTGGGTGGGAGTCGAGGGTATCTGTGGATGCAGGTTTTAAACAACTGAAGACAGTGGCAGGAAGCGAGTTCCAGTCATAGAGACTGACTGACGAAAGGGCTCGTTAGATTCTCATCCAATTTAACAGCGAAGGGGTCCTGGGCAATCGAAAATCGCGTGTTTCTCGCAAAGAGGGCTTTATAGGGGATAATTGATTTCAATTGGACTGCACAAACACCAAGATGGTATATATAGTACAGGGAAAGGGCATTGCTCGCTTCTGAATTGCATCCAGTGTGGCAAGAGAATGCTTGGAGGCCCCTCTCCACATTCGAGACAGGGACGAATTTGAGGGTTACACAGTGTAAGAAATAGATTGAGTATAAAAAATTTTAAGAAAAAAATAAAAACCGACTTCAAAAAATTAAATGCAACACATAAAAAATTTTTAAGAAAAAATAAAAACCGACTTCAAAAGGTTGAATGCAACAAATAAAATACACTAGGGGGTATAAAATAATTATTATCTTGTTTGGTTACAGCTAAGCGACGAGATATTGGGATGAAATTGCTTTTTGAAGTCGGTACCAAACAAACTATGCCTATAAGTGAGCGTACCGCGCCAAGTGGTAGATTTGAACCTTTTCAAATCGCCCGGTGGAAAACCACTGTCCAATTTCTAAGAGCTCACTGATATTGAATATATTCAAAAGTATATCCAAGTTCGGAGTTTTAATTGGTTTACCGGCTCTCTTATCTTTACTTTTCTTGTCACCCTTTCATTTCCACCTCAAACTCTCCTTACTAATGACATCAATTAAAATCAATTTCTGCAACATTCGCGGTCTATCTCGCAATTCGAATTTACACGACGTATTTCAACATCTCGAACATGAAAAACCTGCTCTTTTAGGCCTATCCGAAACTATAATTGACGTAAATAAATCTAACTGTCGTGACTACCAATTCGAAAACTATACACTTCATTCAAAATTTCGAAAAAAGGAGGGGTCTGCTGTTATATTAGAAAGGACATCCCTAGTAGGCGTTTAACTAATCTAGAATCCAATGAATTCGATGCCATATGGATCAAAATCAACGTTAGGCCATTCAACTAAATTCTTCTGCATAATATATTTGCCCCCCAAAACCCCAGATACAAACAATTTTTTGACTACCTCCTTGAGTGCCATTGCAATATCCTGAAAGAATTTCCATCTTCTGAAATATCTTTCCTAGGTGACTTTAACGTCCACAACAAAAATTGGCTAAAATTTTCTAGCCATAATTCCCCGCAGGCTCCGACGCTGAAATCTTCTCACGGCGTGTGGCCTCACACAAATTATTAACGGCCCCACAAGAATCCCAGACAAAGCCAATGAAAAATCCAATCTTCTCGATCTTTTCATCACTTCACACCTTCGTCCTATGAAGCAAAATTTCGGCCCTTTGGTAAAATCTGACCACAATCTGATAAAAATTAAAACCTCCGCCAATTTGCCAAAACCCCGTCACCCCACTCCAACCCCAGAAAAATATGGCTAGTCGATAACGATAACATTAATTGGAATTGACATACGTAACTTTTTTGCCGCTTACCAGTGGAATGAACTCTGCATCAGAGATAAAACGCTTCAGAATTCGCAGACGCCCTTAATCGAGGCAATTCAAATAGGCTTAGAAACCTATATCCCCTCAAAATTGATTAAAGGGAACAAGGATTCTAAGCCTTGGTTTGGTAGACAATGCGCAGATTCCGTCCGTGAAAAAACAAATCTTTTCAGAAATGGCAACTTTCACAGCTAGAATGTGACCGAGTTGCATTTACCAAGTCGCGAAGCTCATGCAAAAAATCATCTCTGAGGCAAAGAAATCATTCGACCAGAGGATAGCTGACCGTCTCGCATCTTGCCCCAATGGAAAACGGGCCTTTTTCTCGTTACACAAGGCAATAAATAGAAATTTCGCATACCCCCTCACTTCCGCCCCTCTTTCACCCAAAGTGGTTCCAGTAGCTACCCTCGCTGGAAAAGCCGAATCACCGCATCCTATTTCCGCAGCCAACTCCACTTTAGATGACAAAGGGCTTAACCGCCCACTATACCCCCAAACCAACCCTCATAGCCGCAAAATAATTTTCAGGCCCAAATAATCTATAAAAGCCATTAATACATCAATTCCAAATCCGCCGCAGGCCCGATAACATCCCACCAATTCTCATCAAAAAATGCCCCTGAACTGCTATCTTATCCAAGACTATTCAACTCTACGAGTCGGGCATATTCCCAAAAAGCTGGAAAATAGCCAGAGTAACACCTATTCCTCAAAAAAGGAGACACATCACAAATCTCTAATTACGAGGCCTATCTCGATCACCTCTGTTCTTTTCCAAAATTAATGGAATTAGTCGTAAACCAACAAGTCCTTCATCACTAGAGAAACGAATAAATTAATTCACGATAGGCAATATGGATCCAGACAAAATCGTTCCACGAGGCGACATCTTAACTCTATGTCAGCTGCACACCTGAGAACAATACTCTAGAGACCGGAAAAGAAACCCTCAGCTGTAGCCCTTGATATCTCCAAAGCTCATTGACCAGGTTTGGCACAAAAATCTTCTTGCCAAACTGCCAGCCTTTGGATTCACACCAACACTTCGCAAATGGATTGAAAGCTTTCTGACAAACCGAAGTATAAAAGTTGTGGTGGATGGAACATCTTCTGAATCGTTCTCCACAAACTCTGGTGTTCCCCAAGGCTCTGTAATCTCCTCCACACTCTTCCTTATTTATATAAACGACCTTGACTTGATCAAGCAGCAAAGCCCACTCATTGTTACGCCGACGATAGCACTCTACACGGCAAACCTCTCTCCCGAATAATCGAATCAATATTGCCTCCTCAATTACTCTCGACCTAGACAAACTGAATAAATGGGGCTCTCAAAATTTAGTTAACTTCAATTCAAACTAAGACTCAATGTTGTCTAATTTCTAGGCACGAAAATAGAGATTTCCCTGATATTCACTTCGATTCGAATACTCCTGAAAATGTGTGACAGCCTATCCATGTTGGGCGTCTCTGTCGCATCTGACCTGTCTTGGAATGAACACATCTCTCTGTGGCAGAAATCTGCAGCAAGGAAGATTGGCTTCTTATTCAGGTCCAAGCGATTTTACAAACCCCCACAACTTCTCACCATCTACAAGGCCCAAATCCGCCCCTGTCTCGAATACGGCTCTCATCTGTGAGAGGAGCCTCAAAATATTCTCTTGCTACCCTCGATGCAATTCAGAAACGAGCCGTCAGGCTAATTGACGATTCTCACCTCACTGACTCCCTCTGACTCAGCTGGCTCATCTGAAGGATGTCTCCGCGCCTTTCCCTTTCTATAGATAACTATCACAGCAGGTGCTCTGATGAGATAAAATCAATAATTCCCCCAAAGCATGCTTTGTGCACGCAGCACACGTTTTGCCGACTCCCAACACTCTTTCGCGGTCAAATTGGAAAGTGCCGGACCACTTCATTCATGAGATTCATATATCCCCATGACTTCAAGGAACTGGAACTCTCTCCCAGCCTCTATCTTTCCCAGCACCTATGATCTTCAAATCTCAAAACCAGGGTGCATGGACACCTACGTCTACACCCTCTCACTTGAATCAACTTTCCCTTCTCTTCGGTAATGCAAGGTCTTTTGAGATCCATAGGGGCTGACATCTTTACTGGTGCACCCCTTCTTGCATTCGATTGCATTAAAAAAAAAAAAATCTTGATTAAAATATTAATATATCAAAAAGATATTTTATGGATTTTTGAACCGGAAGTTCCGAAAATAGAGTCCCCGAAAATCTCAACTCAGTTTTCTCCATAGAAAATACAAATAAATCTTCGAAACAGCAAACAAACAGTATAAGGGCATTTATATTAAAAAGTTCCAAAATTGGCGTTATAGAAGCAAACTTTAAATTTCTAAAGAAATCACGAAGAATTTCATCTGATAACATCCGAACACAACCCTTCTGACATGATCAAAACATTTTCCATGACACCTCAGGACAAGCATAGTGGTTGCCCCTCCCCCCTCCCAATGACCAGAAGAAAAAAGGAAAAATATGGTGGAAAGATTTAGTAGATCTCCTGAAACTGACAGAATCTTTTTTGCTTGAGTGGATCAATAACACAAATAATAATACGCATGGAAAGGAAGAACACTCGCTTCTAGATCGCCAGATAAAATTTTTAAAAATTTTAAGAAAATTAATTTTTAACGCCCTGATTTGACGGCTCCAATTGGCTCTCTATAATTGACCAAATCAAGTTATTTCGTAAAGATAAATTTAGTTTACAATGGATATTTTAAATAACATTTTTACCTACTGATATCCATATATCCTACTGTTTTAAATAAAATATGTTAAGATCCATTTTCTTGCCTTTAACATTTTTTTAATTAATATAATTAAAACAAGCTCTCAAAGAGTCAGGACCCAGGCAGAGACCGTAATACTTCCATTATATTCAATGAGAATATAAATGTGAATGTAAAATTAGATAACTAATAACAATTCAAGCAATTGTTTAAAAGACTACGTTCAACCAAATTTTAATAATATAACACTTGAATTAAACTTAATTAACTTCTAAAGTAACTTAGTATTCCATCAATGATACTTGGAGACATGGAGTGTCTGCAGAGAGAAGGGGGCAGCCAGCCCTGGGATTGAACTAAATAATTCATGTGAGATCCATCACTAAACTATATGATTATTCAAACGAAATCTTCATGAAATTTTTTATTTTGTACTATAAGAACTTCGTTTGAATAATCAATATTTACGGTAATTTTAGACGATTTTTGAACACTCGTCAAAAAACTGTTTATAATTTGTGATTTTACAGATTATTTGAAATTAAATTCATTAAAGTAATTTGTCACGAAAAAAAGCGGCCTTATTAAGAAAACTCTGATGTTTTGGTATAGGGATATGTACTATATCGTCTCTAAAGCATTCTTCTGTCTTTCAATTTATTGAGTAATACACAGAGGTCCTATTTAAAAACGAACTTTGACCTTTTATGAATTACAGAAAGAATAGTAATTTTAGCACGACCTGTTTAACAAGGATTCGATTTCTAGACGTAAATTAAATCTTCTGGTCTGTCTAAACTACCACCAAAATATCAACTTTTGCATGAATTGAGAGAGCACTAATTTATTTAAGCTTAATTACGGACATGTTTTGGTATTCATATTTAACACAAAATATTTTTTAACTTAAAAACCGATAGAGATAGGTATAGGACATTTTAACAAAAGTATATTAATAAAAGGACGGATTCTAAAAACGTGTTAATTTAAAATGTCCATTTAAAAAATAAAGTTGCTACGAGCTGAAAAGTTGAAAATATTTTAGATCGATAGAACAGGTAAGATAATGTAAGGTGCTAAATTTTCAGAAAAATCCTGCGCTCCGTTTTCCATAAACGTCTAACCTACCATCGCCCGTGAATCTCCTGTATTTTTCGATAATTTTTCATTACCAACAGTGTTGCCAATGTTGAGAAATGAATGCTTTTATTTCGCTTTGAATAAAGCGAAACGGGCAACATTTCAGGCTACGAAGCGGATGGATTGGGTGTTATGGTCAGAAGGGACCGGGTAGTTGAAAAGTGCATTTGGGGGTTGTTGAGAAAAAGGGACCCGAACCCCCGGGTGGCAGGAGGGCGGGGAGGTGAAACGTAGGCTGCAACGTTGCCCTGCTTCCCTTGTTCCATTCGGACAAAGAGAATAGAAAAGGCCAGAAATGAATATAATTTATATTCTATGGTTTTTGATGCGAAAATGCAGGTGTTGCCTCAATGTATAACAGAACAAAGAACATTTTTTGCAATATGTGCTTGGATAATTAAAGGTTCGATTTTTGTACAGTATAAACCTTTTTGAAACGTGCAAATTAATATCTCAAAACATGCAAAAACGTGAAATAATACCCTCAAAACGTGGAAATACGAAAAGAGTCATCATGTTAAACTTAATATATTTTTTATTACACATAATAAACGAACAAAATTGAGTTATTTTACCACCTAATAAAATTTATTTATCAATATATCGAATTCTAAACTAACTTTTGTTTTATTTCATTTTTTTGTGAAACCCACCTGCAATTTTACCCAATTTTTTATTATTATATGTTATTGTTTTAACGTGGATATTACTTTAAAACTAAATCATACAATTTATAATTAAAAAATTACTAAGATACATAGCCTACTCAATAGTCATGGACAAAATTAGCGGAAAATAAACTGCAATGGATCGTTAGCCAAACTTTATCCAAATTCATTTGAAATATTAATATCTTTGTTCCTTTATTATTAATCGGATATCACTTGCACTTGTAGTACATGTTGACATTAATTCAAAATAATTCTCATTTACAGTCAGAATAATCATTCTACATTAGGTTTTTGACATTTCGGTTATTATTGTAACCAACTGCTGAAGACATGGAGGAATCGACTTAGAATCAAAAATAGCCATCGATTCTCATCTAATACTTGAGGAATTACCTTATTGCATTCCATTTTTGATGTTTTGATTATTAATGCAACTCTACTGAAAACGTGATGACTCGACTTAAGCAATCAAAAGACTAAATTCTCTTATGGCAAACAACTAAGCTTGAACTAATAGTTCCTAGCGAATCAGCAGTGACGAAGGAACACCAAGTTTTCAATATCCATAGATATTGACTCATGAAAAAGATTTATAATTGAAGAAAGAATTGATGATAAACTAAGTCTTGAAACTCTAGTCTCAAACAAATAAATAATATATATACAGATATATCATCTCGATATATATAGTGTGTATGTTTATTTGTCATCAAGCAGAGGACAACTCTCTTTCGTTTCTCTTTGTGAATCAACAACTCTGTTACTCTCGGCAAAACAAAACTTTCAGGTTTATAGTTATTGTTTATAGTTTGTATAAACCTCTTTGATTTTATTTCATTCACTCTAAAACTACACACCTTTACTTTTATTAATTAATATCATGTTTCACCTAAAACCTACACCACTTTCCCTAATTAAAACTTTCTTACTTTGTTTACTATTTGTATTATGGAATTTTTTCGCCATTCTATTACAATACCAAAATACATTACATAAATTTTATTTTTTTGAGTTTATACTTTAGAGTACTTAGTCAAAGTATATTTTAATGACATGTGATGTTGTGAAATAAAAATTTCATATAAAATTGTGTAATTAATAAATTTCAGCAGTTTTTGTATTTGCAAGTGAAAAAAATTCCGATATATTTATCGATATATATACACTACGATGCAAAAAATCGACCACACTTAATAGAAACTTGATTAAATAGCAAATTATTTTATAATTTTTACAAATATCTAATATATAATTTGTTACATTAACTCTTAAACTAACATATTTAATAAATATTGTTGATAATTTTTGAATTTTATAAAAAAAAATAAGCGAAGTCGAATTAAAAGATACAATTACAAATTATCATACTTTTTCAACTTATCACTTTAATTTGAATAAAGTTTTAATAAAAGATCAAATTTCATTTAAAATATCCAATAAAAATTGAATAATTTCGAATTAAACATCATTGATAGAAAGATAAAATATACAAAATGTATATTTCTTAAGTTCAAGCAGTTCAAATTGTGTGGCTAACTAATCAAGTCAATGACAAGTGGCAAGTACACTTGCAATAAGCAATAATTTTAATAATGTATGTTTCCATGTAAAAAATAAATAAAAATGATCTACTATTTAATAAAGGTTTTATTGGTGGCTCGATTTTTTTGACTTCTAGTGTATATCGAAAGTCATATATCGATATTCGTTATATATAGCAAGGAGTAGGTATACTTATATCCGGTGAGGTTTTTATCTTGAGACAGTCTTATAACTCAAAAACAGTGGATTATATGAAAAAAAGTTTCAAATAAAAGTTTATTTATATCAGGGGGAAACTAAACAATGCTATTGTTTGTTGACCTAGAACAAGCTTTCAAGGGTATTTCGAGGTCAACTTCTGTTTGTTAAATGGAAACCTATATGTTTCTGTACATATTCTGAATCTACAAAAAAGAAACTGAACAACTTTTTATTAGAACTATTTTTTATACGACATCAAATAATAAAAAATATTAAATCAATTAGATGTCAAAAAAATTGATAATAATTATTTTTAACAATCATTCAACTTAATTATCAAATAAAAATGATCAAATAATTAATTATTAAATAAATATTTATTAAATCGAGAAGTTACAACAATGAAAATAAGTGTTTTTAATGATATGAAAACTTCGTTATACTCAGATTTAAGAGATTATTTTCTGTTTAGTAGAACTATTTAAAATTCTTGAGTTTAAAAAAGTTTATTTCTCGTGTCAATCCAATAGATAGTTATATTGTATTACCATAGGGAGCATTTTTTGTTGAAGACAGAATTGAAATGGTCTTAATTTATGCGGTGAATGTGAGAAGAAGTGTTATGAGGCTGTCATTGAAATGGAAGCCGAGCTTTTTCCAGATAGGAATACACCCTTACAAGCTTCTTTATGTGAGTTGTAATCTGTTAAAAAAAGAAATATAAAGGCTAGGAACGCCAAAATAACGAAATTAGAACTGGAATTCATCCAGAAGACTTTCGATACACTCATACACTCTGGAATGTCACAGAACAGTGTCGTAAAATTATTAATTTAATAATTATTATTAAAATATTTATTTAATAATTAAATATTTGATTATTAAAATTTGATAATTAAGTTGTATGATTGTTAAAAATAATTATTATAATTTTTTTTGAGATCTAATTGATTTAATATTTTTTATTATTTGATGTCGCATAAAAAATAGTTCTAATAAAAAGTTGCTCAGTTTTGTTTTTTTTTGTAGATTCAGAATATGTACAGAAACATATAGGTTTCCATTTAAAAAACAAGTTGATCTCGAAATACCTTTGAAAGCTTGTTCTAGGTCGACAGACAATAACGTACTTTAGTTTACCCTCCTGATATAAATAAACTTTTATTTGAAACTTTTTTTCATATAATGCACTGTTTTTGGAGTTATAAGACTGTCTCAAGATAAAAAACTCACCCGGTATATCGATATATTTTGGAAATATATCGATATAAAAAATAATCGATATATCGTTGCCATCCCTAGCTTGTGTATATAGAAATAATTATAATATTTATTTTTATTATCATATTACCCGTAAGTTTTTAAATCCAAAGCGCACCCTTTAACTCCACCCTCGTGAAAACGAACCCGCCCACCTCGATTCGCTCTGCCCCTAACCTAGTTCAATCTCTTTGTCATTGACAAACTCCCCCAAACAACTAAGTGGGGGAAATTATTTAGAATTTATCAAAATTACGTGGTAAATAATTTCTATTTTTTTTAAGTTACTCCGAATATATTATTCTAACAAATATTAGTTTTCATCAAGATGGTGAAAGTTCTTCAATGAAAAAAAATAAAACAATGATCATATCCCCACCCTTTCCTATCTACCCTATGTAAAAAATGTCATATTTTAATTGCAATTATTTCATGTTTGGTGTGGTAAATCGTATTCAAATTTTAACAGTATGTGTATTATGCTTTTAATGACTTATATTCCAAGTTTCAAAGACTTCTTGAATTTTTGCATTTGTGAAAGAACAACTACCTTAAGGTGCTCCTTTTGCAGCCACAAAAATTTGGGACTTTTTTCAAATTTTTGCTTATAACTCGAAAACCATCGGTTCTAGAGAAAATTTTTCTCTTACCAAAATGAAAGAGCATAAAACCTCGCGTTGAATAATTTACTGAAAAGTTAAAATTAGTTTAGCCATTTAGCCACAATCGATCGTCAAAGATAGGCAAGTTTTACCAACTTTACCTAAAAGTTAATTATTCTCATTATGTGATCACAAGAAACCACTTTTCATTGACAAACTCCCCAAACAACTAAGTGGGTGAAATTATTTAGAATAAGATAAAACTAACATATGAGAAATAATTGAGAAAAATTACATATATAAATTACATATTGTTTCTTCTTTACTTATTTGTTCTTAAAGGAAAATTTCGGAATGTAGGGTCTGAAAAATCCGGGCGTGTGAGGTTGATCGCCCCGAACTTCTCCCCACTCTTGTCAGATCTGCTCTCAGGCATCCTTCGGACTTCCCCTATTTCGCCAATTTGGTATAAAAGCCCAAACAAGGAGGGCTTTTGCCTCATTATTTATTTTCGCATCTGAAAAATAACATTTTCTCTATCTCAAAAGTTTTTTTATATATAGTATGAATTAAAAAATAAAAAAATTTGAAAATGAGTCAATTTGATGTAACTTGCATGTCCATTACAGGCAAAACTGTCTGTATTGGAACAAAATTCTTTTTCGAATCTACGTCTTCGACTCACACAAGAAAATCACCACTGTATATGAAAGTAAGTGGGAAATATTTTTTCTGGGAGATAAATACGTTTTATAAAAATAATAAACGTAAATTAATCATAAGGGAGTGTAGCTTCACAGTGAATGAAATAAAACCTCAAAGAAGTTTATTTCATTCACTGTGAAACTACACTCTTTACTTTATTAATTAATATCATGTTTCACCTAAAATCTACACCACTTTCTTCGAGGGGTGAACCGCGACCTAAAATCGTGTACACCTACTTCCAATTTCATTTCCAAGTGGAAGACAATAGATGACAAATAATTCCAAAAACGGTATACACCTAATTCCAATCGCGGTTCACCCCTCTGACTTTCCCTCAAATAAAAAATAAATTAATAATAAACGTATCTATTAATATAAAATTTTAAAAGATTTAAATGAAAGATTGTCAGTAAATTTTTGGATTGGTTTAATTTTTAAATTAAGATAAAAAAAGGTCGATTTCTATTTGCATTAAGGATTTATTGAAATTGAAATAAAAGTTGAGTTAAATTAAATTAGAGACGAAAAGATTTTTATATTATAGACAAATATAAAAATCTTTTCTTCATTCCCTAATTTAATGTATAATTGTCTTCATTCGACGCGGCCTCATTGGTTGCGCCCTGGAGTGAAAAAGAAAATTATTTTTGGACCTATGGGTTCGCGATCGGGTGGGGAGGCGTTTGGATATAGTTAATTTATTTTTTTGCCAACAGTTTTCAAATAATGATGGCAGAAACAGGTTGAAATGTTGGCAAAAATAAATAAATTTTTGTTTCAATTTTATTTACTTAATATTTACTACAAATAGAATTCGTCCTTTTTATTTTAATTAAAGTTTTAAGTTAAAAAAAATAATAATAATTATAATAATTCACTACTTTTAACATTTATTTCAATTTTACTTAATCTTGTCTGCATAGAGAAATTGTCCCTTTTCCTTTTTTTTTCAATTAATATTTATTTAAATTAATATTGATTTCTTCAGCTCATGTTTTTTTGGCCCTTTGCCCTTCAGCCATAAGCCAATTTACGATACTATTTATTATTTATTAATTTGTCTCTACCATCCCGGAGTCAGATTTTAGCCGGATGCCTGGAGTCGGATTCGAACCCGGTCCACTTGGTTAGCAGGCTGACACGCTACCACTAGGTGAAGTCTAACCCCCCCAAGCCACCTGTTTGTTTTGATTAAAAGACACATAGATACTTTTTTCTATTTTGATTCACAGAAATCTGTTTTGTAATGATCACCAACTTGTTTTCTTTACAAAGGGGTTGTCCTCTGCTTGATGCAAATAAACATACACATATATATCGAAATTATATATTATTTATTTGTTCGAAAATTTTCGATATCCATACGGTATTGACCCCATGAAAAATAATATTTATAATTAAAAAAGACTGATGATGAAGTCTTCGAAACTATAGTCTCAAGCAAATAAATAATTAACTTTTAAGGAGTTAGGTGAAACATTTTGATATAATAATAAAACTGCGAGGTAGGTTTCACACTGGTGATTAAATAAATAATATATATACCTAAGATATATAATTTCGATATATGTGTGTTGCTGTGTTTGTTTCTCTAGTGAATCAACAACTCTGCTACTCTCGTCAAAACAAAACCTTTTCAATTGTTTTCTTTACTTTACTTTAATAATTAGTTTATTTAATCGAAAAACGTATCAAAGTAGGTTTTCCCCTTTAAGTTGAGAACAGATTAGATTGTTTCTTTGTTCTTGAAAATGGTTAATAATGAAGTTTGTTTCTTCAAAATGATTAAACCGTTTCGAGTAGGTATAGACGGAACGTAACAATAAATAAATATCATACAACTATATATACACATATACACTACGGTGCAAAAAAATCGAATCAACTAATAAAAGCTTTTGAAGGAGACAATAAAGCGTGTGTATTCTGCTGGAATTAAAATTTTATTTATAACGAGATTAGTTTCGAGAGCTTTGTCCTCTTCATCAGCCTATTACAAATGATTCACAGGAATTAATTTATGAATGGAAAGCTTGACTGATTAAGAGGGTAAAGCCCCTCGAAACTATAGTCTCGTTATAAATAAATAAAATTTATAATTCCAGCAGAAGAAACACTCCTAATATATTGTCTCCTTCAATGTATAAAAATTCTACTACCCTCGGCGCAAAACTTTCACTTTAATAAAAAACTTGATTAAATAGCAAATTATTTTTAAAATTTTTACAAATATTCATATAATTTGTTCCATTAACTCTTAAACTAACATATTCAATAAATATTGTTGATAATTTTTGAATTTTATAAAAAAAAATAAGTTAAATTAAATTAAAAGATACAATTACAAATTATCATACTTTTCAATATCACTTTAATCTAAATAAAGTTTTAATAAAAGATCAAATTCCATTTGAAATATCAATTAATTGAATAATTTTGAATTAAGCATCATTGATTGAAAGATAAAATATACAAAATGGATATTTCTCAAGTTCAAGCAGTTCAAATTGTGTGCCTAATTAATCAAGGGCTAAGTCAACAACAAGTGGCAATTACACTTGCAATAAGCGATAATTTCAATAATGTATGGTTCCTTGTAAAAAAGTTAAAAATGATTTACTATTTAATAAAGTTTTATTGGTGGCTCGATTTTTTTGCACTTCAGTGTATATACCAAACGGTGTATAACATTGCATTTCAAAAACGACTAATTCAATAAGAAAAATGTGTGATGTGGTCATTAGACTTGACTAAACACCTGACCCCCCACCCTTAAGCCAGCTGATCCTTTTAGTGATTGTTCACTTAGGCCTTAAGGAGGTTCGGGGTTTGTCATTTTTATGAGAAAATTCTCAAATTTTTACTATCGAATCATTGATGTATTAAATATTTATTCCCTGAAATTTGAAGTTGATCGTCTGTTCCATTACCGAGAAATAAATTATTGAAAATTGTCCTTTTAACATGGAAGCAAATGGACCGAGCTTTAAAAGGGCTATAACTTCTATACAATTTAAACCATTTTCAACAAATTTATACAGTTCAATAATTCAAATTCTATGAATCGAATGATACATTTTTCAATAGATTTGACAGTCTAGTTAATTAGTTATTCGTAAATGTAAAAATAAAAAGTTATTTACTACCAACAAAATATGACTAAAGCACTAGTGTAGAATTCCAACTCTCTATAGCTTCTTGTAATCGTTTTTGTGTTAAAAAATGTTTTTATAATGATAAAAAAATTTATCTCATTATTCTTTTTATTAATATTATCAAAGCAAAGATTTAAAGAGGTTCTTTTTCGCCACCAATGTTAATTAAATAAAACATATTGGATTATAACTATAACTTAATTTATTTATAATAGTTTAAGTCTCTATCTATGCTTTGGTGATGTTTGAATCACACATTAGAGGCAAATTTTTGAAAATACAATTTTTTTAAAATGCAAAACATGTTCTCAGAGTCTCATGGAAAATTGGATCTTGACACTTTCCCTTGAATTATACTACTATTAGTTGAATTGATAAAGTTAAAAAACACTTGGCCTTCGAAAACTATAGTCCATTATGGCTGTTGAGTGTTCGTGTAGGCATCAGATTAAAGTCGGATTGCAGCGACTCCGGGCTTGAACCCGGACTAGCTCAAATAGAAGGCATTTACGTCATCCCATATCCCTCGAAGTCCACCCCCACCCCGCACCCAGTTTTGCACTTCTAGGCTTTTTAGTGGTCCACAGATTATGTGTATATAGATATATAAATAAATTCCGTATAATTTGTTTTAATTAAATAACAATTTATCGAATTTTTTAATCCATTAAATAAATAATAATTTTATTGAAGCAATTTTTACATGAATTAGACTTCTATTTCGGAGACTACTTCCCCATTATCGACTGTACTTGATCTTCTAGCTTGCGATAATATTTTTAGTCCGTGTTTTTTAATAAGAGGAATTTTAATCAATTAAATTGGCAAATTCTAATATATAACAATATTTGGTATAATGTATTAGTGGGTTTTAAAATTAAAATACCAATTAAAAATAAAAGATAATTGAAAAAAATGTAAAAAAACTTTTTTATTGTGATTTTCATCTATCAATAATTACTTTAATTAATAAAAGATCAATTAAGATGAAATTTGTCGAGGTCCAGACCTAGCCAAATCGTTTTCTCTTCCTCAAAACCTTGTTAAGAGAGTTGGTTCTCATCAAAATCGGAGAGACGTTTTCAAAATAGAACTAAGATACAAATATATGTTATAAATATTTACAATATAAACAATTTGCTCGTTTAATAAGAGTAGATTTCTAATAAACTTTTAGTGGGTTTTAAAAAGAATAAATTGATCAATTTAAATGAAAAAAATTAAAAAAAAATTACACTCAATTTTTCTTATTTATCTAATCTAAATAAAATAAAGAAATAATTTTTTTTTTAATGTCTATCCTTGACAATATTATTATAGAAATGTCTCAATTTTTTCATATTTCTTTTTTCCAGACTATGACCATAAGAATATCTTCCTAATCGAAGCCGACCCTGAAGCTCAGAAGGTTTTTTTGTCTCTTCCAGAAATAGGAGCAAATTGCATTCTCTGTGCTATGATCCGAGACGCGAACACCAAATTTACTTTGCTATTTTCGAATCGAATATCGTCAACCTGAAAACCAGTTTTCCGGTGAGTACATTCTTATTATCAGTACTAAAAATGATAAAAAGGTTTAAGATGTGTGTCTGTGTGTGTATGTTTTTACGTGGGCGGAAGTAAATCTTCAAAAAGATCAGACGGCCCGTATTCTGTGTGTGTATGTGTGTGTCATAGATCACTACGTCCCTAAACTTAGGTTCGGTGACCAAATCCTCAAGGTAATAAAATTTTAATTTTCAACTAGATAAACATCGAAAATACTATTTTTTATACCAAATCAGAAACACTTGTTTCATTAGTTCTGTGTGCAGTTTGTATTTTGACTGCATTAATTGTCGGTAATGCACATTTATCATAAAGATCGTTCAAGAGTAATATCCTAGTTAGTAGCCGTTTTTATAATATCGTGGAACGCTGGAATCCTTCTGTTAGTGGAGCCCTAGTCTTTATTAGGTTTTTTCAAAAAGTTTTGTCCCGTTTTACGAGTCTACTTTGAGCTGTAATATCTCAGTGGAATACTTGTTCAATTTAATCGATATGAAAGCCATTTGAATCAGTGCACAAGCTCCGCTAATTCCTGCAGGCATAAAAGTGGGTGCTCGGGATTTGATGAAGTCGACGAAGGCCGCTTTCTTGCCTGGTTATTAGCGAAGGTTCTACCGATGAGAAAGTTATCAAAGGGCTTGAAAAGATGGAAGTTGGTTCGCGAGAGGTCTGGGGAGCCGTGGTGAGTGAGGCAGAACTTCGACGCTCGGCGGTCCTCAAATCCTCTGTCCTGGATTACTCTAGGTCGACTACTACGGCGTTCATCTTCGAAGCTAATATCTCCGGAACGAAATTTCGCAAACCAACGTCGAATAGTGCGCAATAACACTATCATTGCCAAATGCCTGATTAATTTTTCTGGCTGTTTCGTCAGCGCTTTGCTTCAATTTGAATTCGTAGAGAAAAATTGGCCGAAAATCGCTTAACGTCATCAAATAGGAATAACCTGAAAAGAGGCAAAAAATTAAAATTTGGAAAAAATGAACAGCATCAATGTATAGAGTACAAAATTCTCCATTGATCAGTATATACCACGATACAGTAGAATAAATATTTATTGAGATATGGAGCTATAGAAAACACATTAAAACGGACAAAACTTTTTGAAACAACCTAATACTACGAGGAACCCCAGTTGTTAAGAATCATTGGACCTTTGAACTGTAATCTTGGAGGTTTACTAAAAGTAAGAACGTATTTAACTAGGTTGATTTTTAATTCTTTACTTTTTATTAATTACTAGCTGTGGGCCCTGTTCTTATATTGGTGAAAATATAAATAATTTTTATACATCATCTATGGGCCCCCAGAAGGGTAAAAATAGAAAAAAGAGAGCTGAAATTTGCGAAAATATTCTAAAATCTTATCAAATTTAGTTTTAGTTTATCGATGTACGCGTAGAATTGTACCCATTTTAAGACTAAAAAGTAAAATAATAAATTATATGGAGTTTAAAAAAAACTAAAAAAAAACACTCTTTTGTCAATAATAATCTAAAAAGTACAAAATAATGTAATCAACTTTTTTATGTCCAATAACCAAGTCAAAAAGCGTGGGGCATGCACTTTTGTCGAAATTAATTAAAATCAGCTGGTATGTTCACCACACGACTTTCACATTTTCATTTATTTGAAGTCACCGCGACATTACTAATTTGAACCCCCTTCCTTTATTTCTTTTTTTTTCTCAAAAAGGACAGTTTTTTTTTTTTTTTTTAAATTAATCTATTTATCCAAGAGTCATAGGTTAATAGTTGTGTCAAATTTTTAATCCCATCGAATTAAAGGAAGGGGTTTTAATTTAGGAGTGTCGTAAAATAAATAATTTATTATTATTATTATTATTATTATTTTTTATTAATGATGTTATGTAGGTACAAAGGTCAGTGTAGACCCTTATAGTGTAGCACATTCAAAAAAAAACAATAACCTGTGGAGAGAAACGCGGTCGGAGGCCCTAGTAAACGATCGATAATTTAATCGTTCATATCTCGTCTTCGGAAAGTCTCAGAGCCTTGAATGTTGAAACTTAAGCTATTTAGAGGCTACAAGAAGTATAACAAGATTTTGGCTAAAATAGAAAAAACCGGAAGTTGATGAATGAATTTTTGGCCCCTTTTTGGCCTCTGGGGACCATAATTTCTGTTTTTATGCCCTAAATCCGATTTGCAACTATCAAAGGCATCGATTTCATCCACCTAGAAGTTACAAAATTAAATTAATTTTTTTCATCTCTGAGATACAAGCTCTCAAAGAGTCAGGACCCATTCAGGCCATCGCAATACTTCCCCATTATATTCTATGAATATATTGTGAAAGTAAAAAGAAGCGCCCGTCGCATTTTGTCTTAGCTATTGGACATAAAAATGTTTATTATATTATTTTGTACTTTTTAGTGCATTACTGATAAAAATGTGTTTTTAGTTTTTTGAAACTATAATCTATATATATATAAAATTAAGGTTTTGTCTGTACAGTGCTGTAGGGGATGTGATTTCTGACAACTTTTGTTTAAAAAAATTTCCCCCAAAAAACTACCCAAAAATAAGGGAGGGTGAAAAAATGTAAATTCTTGCCCTTGGAGCAAACTCAACCAAATCTATATATATATAAAATTAAGGTTTTGTCTGTACATTGCTCCAAATCACGCTAAATTTTGGTTGCACACGTTTCAAGCAAAGTTATGAACGAAAACACCCTCAACAAAATTTATGTCTGTATGTATGTATGTATGTATGTCTGTCTGTCTGTCTGTCTGTCTGTCTGTCTGTCTGTTTCAGTGGTTTCCGAAAAGTTGCTCACGATTCACGTAAAAACGGCTGAAGGGATTAATATGAAATTTAATATTTACATCACGATGTCTTCTAACTTACGTTTTTAAGCTATATAACGTTTTGATATTTTGACCCCAGAAGGGGGTTTGGGGGGGGGGGCGCACGAATGAATATTATCAAATAACTCCTAAACTATTAACCCACGGCAAATTTTATAATAAACAAAGTTATAGAGGATGTGATTTCTGATAACTTTTTGTTTAAAAAAATTTCCCCAAAAAACCACCCAAAAAGTGCGGAGGGTGAAAAAATGTAAATTCTTGCCCTTGGAGCAAACTCAACCAAATTTTGTATACATAATCTGTGGGTCACTAGAAGCCTAGAAATGCAAAAACTGGGTGGGGAGGGTGGGTGCGGGGGTGGAATGGGTGGGTGGGGTGAGGAGTGTGTGAGGCAGTGGGTCCAGGGGCGTCCGCCCCCCCCCATCCCGGCCAGCCTTCGGCGGCCCTTGCAGCTAGTATAATATTAAAATTTGAGAGTCTGAACTTTTTGAAAATGGTAGGAAAATTTTTTTCAAAAAACTTCAGGTTTCATACCTGTATTTTAATTATATGAGAATTTATATAAGGACAATTTTATCAAAGATCTTAGTAGATTATAATGTATGTCAGAAGGTTTCGCCTCATCAGGTGTCTGTCTGCTCGTCTTTTATGCGTTCCCGCAATAAAATATTGTAAACAAAACAAGAGGCGACTGTGGGTCAGTGGTTACAGTGTCGGGCCGCTATCCTGAAGTATATGTTGGTTCGAGAAAGAGTCTCGGTAGATATTTGCAGTCGCCTCCTCTTGGAAATCAATGACAAACTACTAAGGGCCGGTTGTATGTCGCAAAGTAAATGCTTTTTACCACTAACAAAGGATAGATGGTATATGGAGGGACTGGGATGGCCAATCAGATGACAGGCACTGAGAGTGAATTTTTTTTTTTTTTATAAATTTTTTTTTTGTTTATATACGTTGGATAATAGCCAGAAACCTTCCCGGAAAGTGCCAACAACAACTGTACCAAGTTTTAATTCAATCGGATAAACGATGCGCGAACGCATAAAAGACGAACAGTCGGACAGACAGACGCACATACAGACACTCATTAATTTTTATATGGAAGAGGACGAGTACTTGAATAATTTTTCAGTTGATTCAAAATACACACTTGGCTTTTACTTTCGATGGTGAAATTATATTTTTTTTTTTAATTTCTAGTTTACAGTGAATTAATTAATTATGCTTTATATTATTTATATCCAATACTTAACTCTAACTTTCTACTTTTTTTTTAGGTTGTGGTTTCTGCACTGGAGAATGACAAATTGGAGATTTACAAGCATGATACTTGGTCCAGATACGCCCAACTGAAAAGCTGTTCAAATCCATTGGGCATCATTGGCATCTCTGCTAATTTACAACTCAGTCCATATATAGCATATCCTGATGATATTGGTGCATTTGAAATCTTCAATTTTACCGCTGGGGTAATTATTCATTTTCTTTCTTTCTTTTCTATGATGAAAATTCAAAAAAGAATATTCAGAATGATACACATCGCCCGATCCACCCTATATTTGCATACTGAAGCAAAATTGGAAAAAAGTGAAATACATTTACGGTCGTTCCGTAATAAATGGATTTTCTTGCAATTCTTTTAAAACTTTGAATACACATTTATAACTATACTTTTATACATACTCGTTGCGACACTAAATTTATTAATATTGACATTGAAATTTGCACATTTAACACGCGAATCCTATCCCGATTGATGTTAAAGCAACTGTTTCATTAAATAACAATCGTAATTTTCTTGAAATTATTTTGAAAAACTGAGAATCATTAACTGAAGATATAACAAATATTTACCTGTTAAAATAATTGTATCAAGCGGTATTCGTTTTGTATGAAAAATGTTAAAAAGTTAGGTAGTTTTGATGGTTTTCATTTTTTCTCTCATGGCATGACAAGTGAGAGATGGCGACTTGGCAACGTCGCACTAAAATCAATCAATTTTTCCATATCTAAAAAACTTCTGCAGCTGGTGCATTTGAGATTTTTAGCTAATTCTCTCAACATAACTATACTGTACTCAACTGGAATTTCGCATTGAGCTGTTTCATGAAGTGTTTTTTTTTATTCTTTGACTTTTAGCGTCGGTAAGAATTCAAATGTTGCCAGATCCAAGAAACGACGCAGTGAAAATATTTTTGCCTTTCTGCGCATGTGAGAGTAGGGGAAAGAGCGAACGGCATCTGAGCTATATTAGGGAACGTCCTTAATTGACAAAGCTTATTTAAACTCTTGTGATAATATTTTTTATTTTTTTTTAAATTAGCCGAAAGCATGTAGGTCAAATTGTATACAAATTTCAAATTCGTGTCAAAAGGAGTTTTGTTTTATTGGATAGAACATAGAGGATAAATATTTTGATTATACCTACCCTATTTTAGTAAAAAAGGGGGGGAACAGAGTACAAAATTTGTTTTGTTTTCTGTTTATATGAGTACTGTTACAGCAATATTTGAAATCAAAATATTTTGATGACTTTAAATACGACTTGATTTTAGCTCAATTAGAACTCTAGTTATAACTAAAAAACTAAAACTACCTGATTAAAAGGATAATAAACATATGGTCTTAGTTTTTTTACTGGTAACTCGGGTTCTAATTGAGCTACAAACAAGTAGTAATTTGAAAATCAAAGAGGAAACTGTTTTTTATTACGTCAACAAAATATTGCTGCCTAATATCTTATGGGATTCGAAAATAGGTCAAAATGGCCCTTTTTTTCGTTTATTATTATTATAACCTCTACAAAAGCAAACTTTATATGGAATATAGGTATTTTAACTTTATTTCGATGCATAATGAATAGAAAAATCATTTAATAAATCTTAGGACAAGGAAAAAAAAATTTTGTCTACCTATTTATTCAAAATCGACTCCTAAATCTTTGGTAACAGATTGGCTATTGACAGGTCTAGAAAGTCTGATATATTGGCTCAATTGGTTTAGGAAAATATTCCCGCATATAGATAAGTGTCTTTGTGAAATAATTATTTGATTTTTTTCTTTTTCAGTATACTATGCCCGTAGTCGAGGCTCATGGGTCATCACGAATTGTGGCGATTGCTGTGTCTCATATCAACCCGATGATAGCCACAGCCAGTGAGAATGGGACATATATCAGTGTGCATAAAACCACCGGAGAGCTTTTATATGGATTCCGCCGAGGACACACCTTTGCCCATGTTCATTCGTTGAATTTCGACGCATCCGGAACATTTATCACTTGCGCAAGCACCTCTTAACACTGTAAGTGATTCATTAAAACTAAAAGAATCTTTAAAATTATTAAATAATATACATATACCTGATAAGCGTTTTTATCTTTGTTTCAATTGTTTAAAACTATATAGTATTATCGACTAACAACTAATCAAAGAATTTAAAAAAAAAATATAATTAAAAATATTTTTTTTTGCCGAGATTAAGGTAGTTCTATCACAAATGCAAAAATTCAAGAAGTCTTCGAAGCTTGGGATATAAGTCATTAAAAGCATAATACACATATTGTTAAAATTTGAAGACGATTTACCACACCAAACATGAAATAATTACAATTAAAAATGAAATTTTTTACATAGGGTAGACTGGGAAAGGGTGGGGAAATGATCATTACAAGAAATCATAAGTTGGTGTCATCTATTAAATCCGATGGAATGGAATGGAATATTTTTAATTATATGTCAGAGGGGTTGTTTCACCCCCCGGGAATCGAACCCGAGTGCCAGCAACAGCAATCCGGGCCACCTGGCTCACCTTCAGTCCATATGTCAGAGATGTTCGCATCCTGCAGGTGAGCCAGGTGGCCCGGATTACTGTTACTGGCACTCGGGTTCGATTCCCGAGAGGGTGAAAAACAACCCCTCTGACATATAATTAAAAATATTCCATTCCATCGGATTTAATAGATGACACCAACTTATGATTTCTTGTAAATTTGAATCTATTACCATCGGCAAACTAATATCTTTTATATTAAACGAGCTTTTCGTGCGTGCCTTCGCCTAACGTGCCATTGACCGTGAATCACCCTGTATCTTTTTGATTTGATAAGCCGTTTTAGAGTTATTCGAGAAAAACTGAAAAAACACCGATTTTGAGGCTCCCACAATTCAGATTTGGGGGAAAACTTAGGGTAGTAATATTGGGGAAAGATGTTCTTCTATGTCTATTTAGGAAAAATTCAACGTACTTATACATATAAAAAAATATTATTTAAAATAAAATTATATATGCTCAAATATTAATTTTTATAGTTTTATTATATAATAGTTTTTTTTTATTAAATAATGAAAAAATCAAAAGCACAACAAATTTTTTGGTTATTATTTCAATTTATAGTATAAAAAACAAAATCCCATCACGACCATATTAATTCATTCACTGTAACAAAAGTTAGAGATTTTTAGACCTTTTTTTTTTAACAAATTTCATATTTTAATTTCATTAAGGTAGTTGTTCCGCCAAATGCGTTTTCTTAGGATTTTTCTAAAATTTAGACAGATTATTAGTTAAATACTTCTGCATCGATTGGTGGCAAAACGAAATTTATGAACAATACAGTTCCGGAGATATTTAATTTCAAAAATCGAGTTTTTCAGACACTTATCATTGCACTATACGTGATATCGGAAAATTTACATAGATATTTAATTATAATTAAGAAACCGTTCTTACCATTTTTATAAAAAACTAAACCAACATTAAATAATAACCAATACATATTTTGAGACAATTTTGATTCATAGTTACAACATAGTTTCTGAGATAATAAGGAATAAATAATGAAAAATGTATTAAAAAAAATTCTCCCTAAAAACATTTTGGCAACAGCGCATTTATTTAACCAGCGAAAGAGAGAGTAGAAAGTGGAAAGCGCGCGTGCGCTAGATTTTTTCAAAATTATAATTTTCATATAATGTAACGTAGGCGTTGATTACATTTGTTAAAAAATAACAAAACGATTTTTATAGAAATTTTTGAAAACAATATTATTTTTATTATTATTAGTTTACTCCTTAAAGAATATAAGTTTAATTTTTTTCTAGATAAGGGGATAGGTAATCATTTTTTACTTTACCATACAGGGTGTATGGTCAAGTATTGCAATCGTGCATGAAAGAAGCGTTTTTTTCTTCTTTTTTTCGAGATAATAATTGTTTTGTCAAAATGTCTGCTAGTCTGTTAGTTAGTCTGTGCGTTACCAAATTTTTGTGGACGAGCTAGCTCAAAAACTAGTGTGAATATCAAAACCAAATTTCACAAGTAGTTTTGGTCCATTGAGATTAAGAGCTGATTAGATTTTGGTGCATATCGACCTAAAATTAAGGGGGAAGGGGGGGGTTAAAATTTAAAATTATAATCTTTTCAAACTAAAAAATCAAGAAAACTGAAATATACTATAAAATAAACTTATAATAATGAAAATAATTTTATTTCTAATCGAATGTTTCAATTGACTTAGTAAAGAAAGTTGAACTGATATAAACGATATAATATAAAATGTATTTTATCAGTCATTTTATCTATCATTTTAATGTCATGTATAAAAATATTCAATCTCTTACAATGATGCCAAATTTGTCAAACGAGCACGAGATTGGCTAGATTTGGTACATAAGCAGCAAAAAGTTTTGGCCTTATGAACTATGAATTCTTATTGTCTGTTCTATATACTCTAGCATTAACTTTTGGCTGGTATTGTCGCGAAACAACTACCTTAAAATAAAATTACTAAAAAAATTATAAATTCCCTGGCGAATTGGCCGACTTTTATTTTGGCCGGCTGCGTGCGACCCGCACACCCGCCAGGTACGGGCCTGGGTATAGTGTAATATTTCTTTAGAATGTAAGCGTATTTCTTGTAAATAAACAAATTAATTAATTGAATTTCCTACTAAAATAAAAATATTGTTATATTCTTTTTTAATATCGCCCCCCCCTCCCCACATAAAACAATTCCTGGATCCGCCCTTGACATTGGATTCCATAAATCATAAAATTGTCAGTCTCTAATACTACGTATTTATAGCTGGAGGGGGGGGGGGTCTAAAAAATGGGACGAAGTGTGACAAGGAGATATGGGGAAATTGTTTGGACTGACGTATTTTATGGACAGTCTCTAGATAGTTACCACTTGATGAATATTATTGAATCCTAGGGATATTATTATCTTTTGTGGGAACAATAGAAATAAAGTTATGTAAGACTGAATCTAACATGGAGGGAGCTTCAAATAACATGGCTAGTTACTAATATTTGATAATACTGTACATAGTGACTTAGTATTTATTAATTTTCTTACTTTTTTTCTAGATCCACGTGTTCAAACTGGGTGGCATCTTAGAGCAGCAGGTAGCATCAAAATCGAAAAATAGTAGTTATCTATCCAAGTTTGGTAGCTTCATGACCACTAGCTGGAATGTCGTGGATGGCGAGCGAGCCTTCACCAAGATCAACTTGAATCCGTCTTCTGAATTGACATCGATCTCTACTTTAATTCTGTAAGCTTTGTAATGTTGCAACTTTTCTTTTAAAAATTATATATACCATATTATAAGAAACAATTAGTCTATAAAACAAGTTTATATGAATATGAAACGTTTCGGGGAGAAATTTCCTTTGTCAATCGGAAATTTTTTTTTTTTCTCCTCCTAATGGCCTCGGAATGAATTCCATTGTAGCCAGTCTACCATGAGTTTATAAACAAACATCAAATAGTATCACAGACAATGAAAATAATAAATAAAACAGTAAATTAACAAATAAATGATAAATAAATAAATAAATAGAACAATAAACTAATAAATAAATAATGAAAAAATGTCACAAATAATAAAACATTCACAGCCAAAATATAAATTAAGTATAATAACTGCAGTTGTCAATTGTACTATAGCTTGATCTTATTTGCTAGGATAAACCTAATCAAAGGAATTATTATTTAACGGGTTATAGTGGTGTTTCACAAAAGAGGAAATAAAATTAAAAATTTTTTAAATTAGTTTTGGAGATTTTTATTTATCTCTATACATATTTCGGGCTATGAACCCTTCATCAGGAGGTTAAACAGAACGCAGTGTTCTGTTTAACCTCCTGATGAAGGGTTCATAGCCCGAAATATGTATAGAGATAAATAAAAAATCTCCAAAATAATTTAAAAGATTTTTAAATTTTTTAATTTTATTTCCTCTTTGTGAAACACCACTATAACCCGTTAAATAATAATTCCTTTGTTTAATATGTTTCACTATAAACCAACACCGCTTTCCCTAAACTTTATAAACCTAATCAATGATTTGTATATTTCTGCTCTCTCAAAAGACAAAAGATGCGTCAAATTCCATGGCCTTTGAACATCGTTGGCAATCAATTCACCCTCTAATCTATCTCTAAATCTAAACTATGGACAACTAAATATCATATGATTGAGACATCCCCATGATATACCATCACATGAATACTCTCCCTCATCATACAGTCCTATTTTAAAAAGATGAGCCGGATACAGAGCATGGTTTAGTCTCATTCTATTTATAGTAGAATAAAATATTCTAGGTCCAATTATTTCATGATACCATGGAATTCTGCCAACCTTACTTCTCAACAAATAAAGGTTGAAACCCTTAAGTCTTGAAGATTCTATCCATTGTCTTTGCCATTCTTTATTATTATTCATTTTAATTATAGTCATTATATCGTTCACTGGGATTGCTTTTGTTGGAAAATTTATGCTAGCATTTTTGGCCATTGCAACTGCTTTCTCATTCGCACAAATTCCAGAATGACTTTTAATCCACATCAGTTCTATTACTTTGCCCATTTGTCCAACTTGGTATATTTCTTTTTTAATTTTCAATAGAAGAAAATTGAATTTGGCAAATTCTATTGTTTTCAGTGTTGTTAGCACTGATAGGGAGTCTGAACAGATTATAAACTTTTTACAATTGGCATTTTTTATATAGTTTATTGCTTCATAGATAGCCATTGCTTCTGCTGTGAAAATAGATGCTTCCTTAGGAAGAATATAAGCTTTTCCAGTTTTTAATTGAGGGTCGTATATACTCATTGCTGAGAAGTCATTGTTTCTTTTTGATCCATCTGTAAATATCTGATAATGCTCTTTATAAAATTTATTTATATATATTTTGAAGGATATATTATGTGATAGGTTGGTGTTTGAAGCATTGTTAAAATTTAAATCCACTTTTAATAAATAGTTTAATATTCTCAGATTCGTATCATATATGGGAGATCTTGAATATGGTTGAATCAAGTGCCTGAATGGACTTATTTTTTCAAAACATTTCAGCAAGAATGGTGTCTTATTGGGGCTTCTCAACCAATAACCAGTTTGATCTGACGAGTTCTTTAAGATAAAAATAAATTTGCAGCTTAGTCAATATTTTCAAAAATATTTACAATTATATTTCGACCTCGACCTTTTGTGGTGTTGAACTTTGTTGCTGCTTACTCAAATATGAGAATTAATGATTTCTATAAAAAAATAAAATAAAACCGACTTCAAAAAAATAAATTATAATTTTAAAAAAATAAAAAGAAGCTTTTGTCAGTAATTCTCTAAAAATTACAAAATAATGTAAAACCTAATAAACATAAAGTCAAAAAGAGTGGGGCACTTTGTCTAATTTAATTAAAACTACATGCTTTGACTTTTTGACTTTATGTTTATTGGTTATTACATTATTTTGTACTTTTTAGACAATTACTGACAAAAGCGTGTTTTTTTAGTTTTTTAAAATTATAATTTTTTTTTTACTTTTTAGTCTTAATTATTTTTATATTGAAAAGTTTGCGGAATTTAACAGAATGAAATGTTTTTATTTTTATATAAGTTCATTTAAATTGGGTAGGTAAACAAATATCTTTATAGAAAAATGCTTGTGGAATTTAACAGAAAAAATCGAGCCCAAACGACTCAGTCACATACAAACATACAAACAAACATACAGGTGAAACTAATAAAAGCGTGTTAAAAAATTAAATCCAACAAATAAAATAATAAGAACTCAAAAATCAAAAAATGGACTAAAAGGTATAAAATAATTATCTAATTTAGTTACAAATAATCGACGAAATATTAACATGAAATCACTTTTTGAAGTAGTGCCAAAAATATACATTTTATGAATCGAACTCGACGGATCTTACTTAGTATCTACGTTTGGCGGGTACGCTCGCTTATATAGTTTGTTTAGCACCGACTTCAAAAAATGTTTTCATGTTAATATTTCGTCGTTTAGTTGTAAATAAATTAGATAATTATTTTATTTTATTTTTGAGTTCTTATTATATTATTTGTTGAATTTTATTTTTTTGAACTCTGTTTTATTTATTTTTTTATAAAAATTATTTTTATTTTTCTCTTTTTTAGTGATGTTATTAATAGGGACTTATGATAATACCTTGCGTGCATCTCGCAAGAGAAAGCGTAGGGCGAATAAATCAGAAAATGATAATAAAATTCAATTCATAAATATAGAAATTCTCTCGAAACGTTTGTGGGTTTTAAATGAATGTTTTTAGATTTTATTTATAATAATTTCGATTATTTGCTCGTAAGATGTGGAGATTTACATTATTTCGTCATTGATCATATCATCAGAACTTGACCAAATTAATATGGGACCACCCCTAAGGTACCTTTCCTTTCCAATAAAAAAAGAATCATCGAAATCGGTCCACGTGGCAAAAAGTTCTCTCTGAACATACATTAAATAAATAAATAAATAGTTAGGTATCTTGACTATCTTGGAGCTATACTGATCCAAACGCAGAAAAAATAATTAAAATCGGTTATTAAACAAATAAGTTATGCCTGAACAAACATAACAAGGAGCAATCGAAAACTATACTGAACCTAATGCAAAACAAATAATCAAAATCGGTTTAAAATTGGCGAAGATATCAGGTAACATAAATACAAAAAATCAATCGAATCGAGAACCTCCTCCTTTTTTGAAGTGGTTAAACTGTTGACATTTTGGTTTTATTTTGTACATTTTTTGAATTTCGGTATTTTCGTTGTATTTTACACAATAACAGGATATTTTAGCGTTTTTTTTTAGAAAAATAAGTATCGAAAAAAAAGTTTTATCCTGCATTTTATTACACATGTAGCGACGTGTTTTTTTTTACTTCACAAAAAGTCAAGATCTATATTACAAATAACAGGGCCGTATCTAGCCCTAGTAGCATAATGTTTTAAACTATATAGTAACTATATAGATTCTCAAAATCTATATAGGCACAATATAGTAAACTATATAGTTTGAAACATTGTGCTACTAGGGTAGGGGCCCTGGGCGTTACACTAGAAGTATACCTTGTATTAAAACTGTATTTTTCCAATGTTTTTTTATGTTGATATATTTATCGTATTGATTTTGAGAAAAACTCAAGTACTACTCAAACGGTTAGTTTTGAGATGTTTAATATTTAATTATTTTTGGAGAGAAATAGTTTATTGTTAAAGTTAGTTAGTTAGTTTTTCAAAATTACAATTTTTTTTTAAATCTAATTTGACCACATAAAATTGGACCCCCCCCCCCCTAAAAAAAATATAAATAATAATAATAATTTGATTAGAATTCTAATACGATTGTTGATTTGCGGTAAAATGAATATATATGATATAAATTCTAAATTTCAAGTGTTTCTTATTGAGCTATAATCTGCTCACAGTCTGACATTGTAGCGACAGGTTTAAATCATTAAACAGAACTCTAAAAACAACTAAAACTAAGTCTTAAATAAAAATATTAGGTGGTCTAAAATCAACTTACCTACAGAAGTGGATAGTCCTTTAAAGTGGCGTAGCCAGAAAATTTTCCACAAAGCAAAATATTTAGTGGGATTTTTTTTTTATTATAACAAATAGTCTAGTTATATGTGTTTTTACCCAGAAAGTTTTGGGGTAGTTGTAATTTATTCGACTCGATGTTTTTGGGTGTTCTGAATCCGAATCTGTGGGTTGCTAACAAAATTTCGTGACGGAACATTGTCAAAAATGCAAAAAAAGATAAAAAACATTTATTTGGCGGTTTTTTGCTTATAGTACGAAAACTTGTATTAACTTTTCTTAAATACGGTAACCTCCCTATTGAAAATGAAAGTTCATAAAATTTCCTACAAATTTCATCATTTAGGTTTTTTTCTCCGAACACCTGTTCGGGCTCAAGCGCTAGTTGAAAATTGGCGTATTTTTTCTGTTTCCACAAATCCCAAAACTCTCACTTTTTTCGATTTTTTCCCATTTTGACCATGAAATACCACGTTTTCGACAAAGACCATTGATACAATTCAAACAAATTTTCGTCTTAATTGGATAATGATATCCAGTGCCGCAATGAGGTTGAGGCTTTGATAAAAAGTTGTTCAGAATGTGTACTGAAACATATAGGTTTCTATTTAAAAAACAGAACTTGACCTCAAAATACCCCAGAAAGCGTGTTCTAGGTCAAAAACAATAGGGTAGTTTAGTTTCCCTCTGATATTAATAAACTTTTATTTGAAATTTGTTTATAACTATAATGCACTGTTTTTGAGTTATAAGACTGTCTCAAGATAAAAAACTCACCCGGTAAAAATATGGGGCATTCCATGCCAAATCGACCACGTTTGACCCCGACCCCTTTTGATTTAGATGACACTTTTTATCTTTTTCTACCCTATCGAAAACATTTTTCAGAATTTTTTCAATTTTTTCTACTTAACAGAAAAAAGTTATTAATTAAAAAAAAAAACGCTCATATTTCAAAAATTGAGTAATCGGGGCTATTTTTTAACCGACTTCAAAAAAAAGGAGGAGGTTCTCTATTCGACTGAATTTTTTTTTTTTTTTTTTTTGTGCCTATGTTACCTCATATCTCCGCCAATTGTGGACCGAATTTGAAAAAAAAATTTGCATTGGGTCCAGTCTACCTTCTGATTGGTCCCTATTTTTTTCATAGGTATTAGACCTTTTTAGGTTTGTTTGTTCAGGACTAACTTCTTTGTTTATGAACCGATTTCGATGATTCTTTTTTTATTGGAAAGGGGTATCTTAGTGGATGGTGCACTATTAATTTGATAAAGTTCTGATGATAGGATCACTATTAATAACATCACTAAAAAGAGAAAAATAAAAAATTTTAAGAAAAAAATAAAACCGACTTCAAAAAATTAAATGCAACAAATAAAATACACTAAAAGGTATAAAATAATTATTATCTTATTTAGTTACAACTAAACGACGAAATATTAACATGAAATTACTTTTTTAAGTCGGTGTCAAACATATACCTTTTATGAATCGCACTCTACGTATCTTACTTAGTACGTTTGGTGGGTACGCTCGCTTATAGGTATAGTTTGTTTGGCACCGACTTCAAAAAGTAATTTCATGTTAATATTTCGTCGTTTAGTTGTAACTAAATAAGATAATAATTATTTTATACCTTTTAGTGTATTTTATTTGTTGCATTTAATTTTTTTGAAGTCGGTTTTATTTTTTCTGATTTTGTTCGTTTTTAAACGTGCCTTTCATTCAAAATACAAAATAAATATTCAATTTCATATTCAATAACATTTTTCAGTTTTTCAATCCATGGTATTTTATACTTTTTGTTTATAATCCCCACTTGATTAATAATTAAGATTTTACTCATCGAGAAGATTTTTGGACTGTTTTAAATGAATTTAATAGAAATACTTTGTGACTACGGCAACTTCCTGTCTACTTATTTATTTATCTTTTTTTTTTAATTATTTATTTTTAAATAATTTTACAATTTCTTCAAACCAAGTGACATTTTCTAACTATTTATTTTTTGTTTTATTTATTCGATTGTTTATTTATTTATTTATACTTCCAAGTGTATTTATTTATTTATTTTTATTGCTTGGACGACATGCAGTATTCTCTTTTTACTTTAGGATATAGGGTATGGTCAAGTATTGTAATCGTGCATGAAAAAAGTGTTTTTTATCCTTCTTTTTTTCGAAATATCTCAAAAACGGTTGAAACTATTTTGATTAAAAAAAATTGAGCGAAACCATGGCATTTCGCTCTACAAAAAAGCTCTAATAAGGGAACATCGAAAAAAATTATATTTTTCGAGATAATAATTGTTTTGTCAAAATGTCTGTTAGAGTGTCCGTCCGTCCGGTTGTCTGGTTGTCCGTTATTCTGTGCATTATCAAATTTTTGTGGACGAGCTAGCTCAAAAACTAGTCTGAATATCGAAACCAAATTTCACACGTAGTTTTGGTTCATTGAGATTAAGACCTTATTAGATTTTGGTGCATATCGACCCAAAATTAAGGGGGTGGAGAGTTAAAAATTAAAAATCTAAATATGAAGATGAAAATATAGGCTCTTGTTCCAAACTCAACCAAATTTTGTATACATAATCTAATACAGTAATGTAAAAATGCAAAAACTAGCCCCCTACATGATTATAAATAATTTTATTAAATATTAAATAAAGTGAGAGGCCAGGTTGTGTGGTAAAGTCCAGTGGATGGCCACATCAGAACACGTCAGTTATTATTGTTATTATTATTATTTTATTCTTGGTTTCACACAGTTCTGCTGTGGCCACACCCTGAGCCACCCAACCGGATCCTGAGAGGGAGGATCGGAGGGCTATAAGAGGAGATGTGGAGGCCCTTTAAAAAAAAATGAAATAAATATTCACATTCAGAACATGCGTCAATGAATATCACGCTAGAACCCACACCCACTGTGACGCGAGTTCTCGTGGGTCTTACATTTCAAATATAAATTTTGTACCATTATTAATATTTCAGTACTAGTATTACAACTTACACTCAGAAAAAATTTTAATTGACATTATATTACAAACAAAAATATCAAATCGGTCAAAATAATTATTACATATTCAGAAAATTCTACTATAAATAACTTAATATAGTACATGAAATAATTTCTATTGTATAAGGCGAAGAGCTTATGAATATTGAGTGGAATAATTCCAAATAATTCAAAACAATTCATTTTATTATATGTTTGTTTTTATTTATTTCAGATTAGAGGATGGTATAAATTATGTGGTCTTAGTGTCTAATAATGGAACCCTAGAGTTCTTCCAAATGGATTTAAAAAGACAAGGTGTATGTGAGCACAGGTCAAATTTCAAGTGAGTCACGATTTTTGTTTAATAAAGAATTCAAATCAATAAACATTTAAGTGAACATATATAATAATTGTTTGTTACTTTTTTTTATTTGTTATAGTCTCATAAAGGAAACTGCTAAGAATTTCACATCAAGGCGCCAAACTCAAACACCTTCCCCTCAGAGTGAAGGATCAACATATTTAAGTACCATTAGATCTTTATTCTGGATAGATTCTGTAGAGAAAACTATATCTCATAGTGAAGATGGGGAACCACTTTCAGAATCAGGCCCATCCAATTCCGAAGCCGAATTAAGTCATTCCCAAAAGGAAGTTTCAAGAGTATTTCATGCCCAAACCCAGACAGAAGATCACACAGAAATCTTAAATTTTTCTCATTATGAAACTCAGGAAGGAGATGAATTTCAATGCATAAAGATAATTGAAGATTCATTTGATCAAGACAGAAGTTTCTTTTTATGTAACACTGAAGACTGCAACAAAGTATCTGAGGAAGTACCGTCAGTCACTGACGTAATATCATCGTCATCTGGCACCCCCGACAAGCCTGAAAGTCATTCTGAAACTCAGAACGGGTGTAAACAACAAGACCTCTCTGAAGATACCAGGTCAGAGTCTGACGACTCATCAGAGGATGACGAATGTCCGTCAGAGTCTGACCATCAACACACCGAAATCTCTGAGGTTTTTCATTCCGAAACTCAGAACGGAAATAAATTTCTGAATAAAGAACCTAAGGAAGTACCGGCAGTCACTGACGTAATATCACCGTCATCTGGCACCCCCGACAAGCCTGAAAGTCATTCTGAAACTCAGAACGGGTGTAAACAACAAGACCTCTCTGAAGATACCAGGTCAGAGTCTGACGACTCATCAGAGGATGACGAATGTCCGTCGGAGTCTGACCATCAACACACCGAAATCTCTGAGGTTTTTCATTCCGAAACTCAGAACGGAAATAAATTTCTGAATAAAGAACCTGAGGAAGTACTGTCAGTCACTGACGTAATATCATCGTCATCTGGCAGCCCCGACAAGCCTGAAAGTCATTCTGAAACTCAGAACGGGTATAAACAACAAGAACTCTCTGAAGATACCAGGTCAGAGTCTGACGACTCATCAGAGGATGACGAATGTCCGTCAGAGTCTGACCATCAACACACCGAAATCTCTGAGGTTTGTCATTCCGAAACTCAGAACGGAAATAAATTTCTGAATAAAGAACCTGAGGAAGTACCGGCAGTCACTGACGTAATATCATCGTCATCTGGCAGCCCCGACAAGCCTGAAAGTCATTCTGAAACTCAGAACGGGTGTAAACAACAAGACCTCTCTGAAGATACCAGGTTAGAGTCTGACGACTCATCAGAGGATGACGAATGTCCGTCAGAGTCTGACCATCAACACACCGAAATCTCTGAGGTTTTTCATTCCGAAACTCAGAACGGAAATAAATTTCTGAATAAAGAACCTAGGAAGTACCGGCAGTCACTGACGTAATATCATCGTCATCTGGCAGCCCCGACAAGCCTGAAAGTCATTCTGAAACTCAGAACGGGTGTAAACAACAAGACCTCTCTGAAGATACCAGGTTAGAGTCTGACGACTCATCAGAGGATGACGAATGTCCGTCAGAGTCTGACCATCAACACACCGAAATCTCTGAGGTTTGTCATTCCGAAACTCAGAACGGAAATAAATTTCTGAATAAAGAACCTGAGGAAGTACCGGCAGTCACTGACGTAATATCATCGTCATCTGGCAGCCCCGACAAGCCTGAAAGTCATTCTGAAACTCAGAACGGGTGTAAACAACAAGACCTCTCTGAAGATACCAGGTTAGAGTCTGACGACTCATCAGAGGATGACGAATGTCCGTCAGAGTCTGACCATCAACACACCGAAATCTCTGAGGTTTGTCATTCCGAAACTCAGAACGGAAATAAATTTCTGAATAAAGAACCTGAAGTACCGGCAGTCACTGACGTAATATCATCGTCATCTGGCAGCCCCGACAAGCCTGAAAGTCATTCTGAAACTCAGAACGGGTGTAAACAACAAGACCTCTCTGAAGATACCAGGTTAGAGTCTGACGACTCATCAGAGGATGACGAATGTCCGTCAGAGTCTGACCATCAACACACCGAAATCTCTGAGGTTTGTCATTCCGAAACTCAGAACGGAAATAAATTTCTGAATAAAGAACCTAGAAGTACCGGCAGTCACTGACGTAATATCATCGTCATCTGGCAGCCCCGACAAGCCTGAAAGTCATTCTGAAACTCAGAACGGGTGTAAACAACAAGACCTCTCTGAAGATACCAGGTTAGAGTCTGACGACTCATCAGAGGATGACGAATGTCCGTCAGAGTCTGACCATCAACACACCGAAATCTCTGAGGTTTTTCATTCCGAAACTCAGAACGGAAATAAATTTCTGAATAAAGAACCTGAAGTACCGGCAGTCACTGACGTAATATCATCGTCATCTGGCAGCCCCGACAAGCCTGAAAGTCATTCTGAAACTCAGAACGGGTGTAAACAACAAGACCTCTCTGAAGATACCAGGTTAGAGTCTGACGACTCATCAGAGGATGACGAATGTCCGTCAGAGTCTGACCATCAACACACCGAAATCTCTGAGGTTTTTCATTCCGAAACTCAGAACGGAAATAAATTTCTGAATAAAGAACCTAAGGAAGTACCGGCAGTCACTGACGTAATATCATCGTCATCTGGCAGCCCCGACAAGCCTGAAAGTCATTCTGAAACTCAGAACGGGTGTAAACAACAAGACCTCTCTGAAGATACCAGGTTAGAGTCTGACGACTCATCAGAGGATGACGAATGTCCGTCAGAGTCTGACCATCAACACACCGAAATCTCTGAGGTTTTTCATTCCGAAACTCAGAACGGAAATAAATTTCTGAATAAAGAACCTAGGAAGTACCGGCAGTCACTGACGTAATATCATCGTCATCTGGCAGCCCCGACAAGCCTGAAAGTCATTCTGAAACTCAGAACGGGTGTAAACAACAAGACCTCTCTGAAGATACCAGGTTAGAGTCTGACGACTCATCAGAGGATGACGAATGTCCGTCAGAGTCTGACCATCAACACACCGAAATCTCTGAGGTTTTGTCATTCCGAAACTCAGAACGGAAATAAATTTCTGAATAAAGAACCTGAAGTACCGGCAGTCACTGACGTAATATCATCGTCATCTGGCAGCCCCGACAAGCCTGAAAGTCATTCTGAAACTCAGAACGGGTGTAAACAACAAGACCTCTCTGAAGATACCAGGTTAGAGTCTGACGACTCATCAGAGGATGACGAATGTCCGTCAGAGTCTGACCATCAACACACCGAAATCTCTGAGGTTTTTCATTCCGAAACTCAGAACGGAAATAAATTTCTGAATAAAGAACCTGAAGTACCGGCAGTCACTGACGTAATATCATCGTCATCTGGCAGCCCCGACAAGCCTGAAAGTCATTCTGAAACTCAGAACGGGTGTAAACAACAAGACCTCTCTGAAGATACCAGGTTAGAGTCTGACGACTCATCAGAGGATGACGAATGTCCGTCAGAGTCTGACCATCAACACACCGAAATCTCTGAGGTTTTTCATTCCGAAACTCAGAACGGAAATAAATTTCTGAATAAAGAACCTAAGGAAGTACCGGCAGTCACTGACGTAATATCATCGTCATCTGGCAGCCCCGACAAGCCTGAAAGTCATTCTGAAACTCAGAACGGGTGTAAACAACAAGACCTCTCTGAAGATACCAGGTTAGAGTCTGACGACTCATCAGAGGATGACGAATGTCCGTCAGAGTCTGACCATCAACACACCGAAATCTCTGAGGTTTTTCATTCCGAAACTCAGAACGGAAATAAATTTCTGAATAAAGAACCTAAGGAAGTACCGGCAGTCACTGACGTAATATCATCGTCATCTGGCAGCCCCGACAAGCCTGAAAGTCATTCTGAAACTCAGAACGGGTGTAAACAACAAGACCTCTCTGAAGATACCAGGTTAGAGTCTGACGACTCATCAGACGATTTCGAATTTCCGTCAAAATGTAACTGGTTATAGTATGGTCTATAATAGTAGTAATTGGGTCGCAAGGATCTAAAAATGATTAATTGCGGGGTGTAATTTTAGTGAATTTATTTTTGTATGCTTTTCCAAAATTTGAGAAAGATATTTAGAAAGCGAAGTACCACGTATCGTATCGAATACCTCAAAAACTTCATTGATAACACAATTAAGAGCCAGGGGAGGGAATACAAATTATTAAAATAATTTAAATTTTTTATAAAGAAAGAAAATATAGGCAAACATTAAATCACTTAATTTCAGATAAGACATATTTTTTTAATTTTAGATTATTTAAAAATTTTCCAATTTGTTAATTAATGTCAAAATTAGCTCGAAATTATAAAAAATCACTTAAAACATACCATATATATATAAAATAAGCATATTTTTCAGGCTTTTTTCGGCGTTCCGCTAATTTTGTCCATATTATTCTAACAAATATTAGTTTTTCATCAAGATGGTGAGTCCTTCAATGAAAAACACAAAATAAAATAATGATCATTTTCCCACCCTTTCCCAATCTACCATATTATGTAAAAAATTTCTTTTTTAATTGTAATTATTTCTTGTTTTCATTCTGAATCTTTCCAAATCGTCTTCAAATTTTATAAGTGTGTTTATTATTGCTTTTAATGAATTATAATTCAAGTTTCGAAGACCTCTTGAATTTTTGCATTTGTGAAAGAACTACCTTAAAAGCAACTTTTTTTATTTTCATTGCGATCGAATGCAATAATTTGGAAATATAGATATATCCTGTTTGAAAAAATTAATTATTTAATTAAATGTAATCTATTGTACATATTTAATGTCCATGTAGACGTTTCGTTTTGGCAGAATATATTTTTAGTAGATAAAATAATTTATGTTCATGTAAATAATCTATTGTGTTCAACTTTGAATCTTTCCAGACAGTCCAAGGACCAAAGAAATAAATTGTCTAACTAAATTGTGTAAATATGTATATATCTATCTTAAAATAAAGACACTATTATATAATATTATTATTATTATTATTATTATTATTAAATCAAACTGATGTGGCCATCCACATGACTTTACCATACACTGCCCCTCTCTTATATTTAATGTTTAATAAAATCAGTACCTGGAGCCACCGAGCGATGCACGGTAACAAAATGAAAAAAAAT
The DNA here is from genome assembly GCA_024734495.1 of Forficula auricularia. Classification (NCBI taxonomy): domain Eukaryota; kingdom Metazoa; phylum Arthropoda; class Insecta; order Dermaptera; family Forficulidae; genus Forficula; species Forficula auricularia. The sequence goes on from JALMQS010000353.1 coordinate 1,888,017, forward strand.
ACAAATATATACTTTATATATAGTACACGCCCCCAGGACCCCCTGAAACCACGCCCCTCGCCCCACCCCCGGATCCCCCATCACTGCACCTCCCACATCCACCCCATCCCACACCCAGTTTTTGCATTTCTAGTTTTCTAGAGGTCAACATATTATGTGTATATTTGTTTACTCGTACACCAATTTGCCCATATTGATAAACATTATAAAAAAATAAATAGGAAAATATTAAAAAAAAATAATCGTATAAGATCTGAAATAAAAACACAAAATTAAATATATATCTATATATATCTAAATTTTTGAGGATACAAATTCTTAGATTTAATTATATATAATTCAAAAATTTATATATATTTATATTATTATTATATAGGTGTTTTAGGCCGCATCAACGACAAGGGTTATTAGCGCCTCAAATACAAGACAACCTAGAAACGTCTTAAATAAATAGTATCATAGACAAATAAAATAACAAGATAAATTTTATAAAATAACAACAAAATAGACCTATACAAAATAACAACAAAGATAATACTATATAAAATAACAACAAAATAGAGCTATACAATATAACAACAACGATAAACTATATAAAATAACAACAAAAGCTGTAAAGGGACTATTTAATAAATATACAACAGAATAAATTAGTAAAATCAAAGAAGTAGAAGTGGGATATTTTAGATATGGTTAAAAAGATTAATATCACGCAAATACCCAAGCAGGTTCTCATAGCAATCCATATCAGAGAGAATATCCCTGATGTTTTTATTTTCAAGTTTATATTTTATCCTTTTAGTATTGTAAAGTGGGCAATCCACTAATATGTGGGATACATCAATTCTCCTGTCACACGTAATACACCAAGGTGGAGCTTCTCTATTAATTAAAAAGCCATGAGAAAAGAAACAGTGACCAATTCTCAAACGAGTTATTATTGTTTGTTCTCTCCTACTATTATATTTGTGTTTTAACAGTGGAGTAATATTTGGTTTGATTCTTTTTAAAAAATTATTTTCTATTTCCTCCCATTCATTTTCCCAGTTCTTCAGGATTAAGTTTTTTGAAAATAATTTTATATCCTCATAGCACAATTCGGTGAAATCGTAAGTTAATTTATTTGCTCCCTTTTTTGCTAGTCGATCGACTTCCTCGTTACCTAAAATTTTCTTGTGGCTAGGGATCCACATGAAGTGAATTACTTTATCCATTCTGATAAGTTCTTGGTGTATTATTTGGATTTTTTGGATAATAGGGTGAAATATATAAATATATATTTATATATAGATATATATAAAAATAAAGAATTCTCAGAATTAATCAAGAAATTAATAAAATTAAAAATTTTTTTTTTTTTTTTTTTTTTTTGTTTCCAAATTATAAAAAAGTCCCTTCTTTTATGATGGGTGAACCGCGATTGGAATTAGGTGTACACCGTCTCTGGAATTATTTGAAATTACTTTAGAATTCATTAGATCAGTGTTTCTCAAAGTGTGTTTTTCGGAACCCTGGGGTTCTATGAAAACTCGCCAAGGGTTCCACAAAAAAATTCATGGCAGGTGAAAAAATTCTAGCGTTCAAAAGGAAGGTCCAGTTTTGGATTAGTTGTATGAATCCCAACCCATAACAACGCTTTATTTATTTTATAATGATATTGATACAATAAGAAGTTGCACCAAGAAGGTACAACCTCTGTAGTCCGTGGTGGACCTTTGTATCGTGTAGATAAGGAGAGATTTAGGGATTGGGTAGGAGTCGAAGGTATCTGTGGATGCTGGTCTTGAAAGATTGAAGGTTATAAGTTGCTGGAAAGACGGTCGGAGGAAGAGAGTTCCTGTCTCTAGAAGTCATAGGGATAAATGAATTGGCGACTGCGTTTGTTCGATTAGTAACCAGTTTAAGCGCGTAGAGATGTTGAATCTTAGAAAATCGTGTATTTCGCGCACATGAACCCCTTTGGTGGGATTATCGATTTTATTTCGTCAGAACAAAAGCCATGGTAATATCTATAAAAAAGGGAAAGGGCGGAGACAGATCTACGATGGGCTAGGGAGCCGAGAGTGTCCGTTAATGCGGGATCGCCTATAAGTAACTCAAATCACAAGATTGTCGGGTTCAAAGCTTACCCTCCAAACGGAAAAGGGTTCCGCATTCGCAAAAGTTTGAGAATCACTGCATTAGATAATCTATTGTCATCTATTGTCTTCTATTGTCTTGTAATTGGAATTGAAAATGGAAGTAGGTGTACCTAATTTTAGGTCGCGGTTCACCTCTCGACGATTTTATTTGTAAACACCTGTTTTGTTATGAATCCACCTGTAATGTTATGATTTAGACACCTGTTAATTAAAAAAATTCCTATTTTTTAATATAATATACTATTATTTGATATAACCTGTTAGTGAGTTTTAAAATTAAAAAAAAAAACAATTAATAAATAAAAGATAATTGAAAAAATGTAAACAAACTTTTTTATTGATATTTTCATCTGTCAATAATTACTTTAATTAAGAAAAGATCAATTAAGATGAAATTTGTAGAGGTCCAGACCTAGCCAGATCGTTTTCTCATCCTCAAAACTTGTAAATAGGGTTGGTTTCATCAAAATAGGTAGAGCCGTTTTTCAAAATAGATACAAATATATATATATATATATATATATATACAAGTTAATATTGAAGTTAATTAATTATTTGATTCATATTTGATATTGGGCTTCAAGGGTCGATTTCTCCTCGAATGCTTTTGGATTTACAAATTGGTCGGGTCCTCTTGATGTGATTCTATACAAGACAATGATAAAAAAGAATTTGTATTATTTGTTATTTTTTATAATCTATAATTTACTTTTTAATTATAATATTCAATTCAACGTTTTTATTTGATTTCTTTAACTTAATTATTCAATTTTTTATAATCTAAATTTTTGTTAATTTAATTTATGTGTTAGTTTATTTATTTTAATTATATTTTTTTTAATTATTAACTACTTATTTATTTAACAAAATTATTATTCTTGAGCACATGAATTCTTTTTCTACCTTGTTTGATTAATTTGAGAAAGTTTTTAATTTAATTTGGGACCTAGGCCTATATAGATTCGTTCAACCACTATTATTTATCTTTATTTTAAATTTTATCTATTACTGATGGTCCATCATCTATCTGTTTCACCTATTTTGCCTAAATTATTTATTCTCTCGAATTCATCAAGTTTTTAATTAGTAGAATCTAAATTCATGCCTTTTAAAATCTTTTTAAATTAACACTATATAATTTTTTTTTTAATTTTTGTTATCATTAAATTCTTATTACTATTATTATTGAAATTATTCTAAAAGTTCATGTGTTAATTACTAAAACCAAAAGATTGTCTTTGAACTGTAGTTATTATTATGGTTAGAATCATTTGATTAAGAGAGGAGAGATTTTTTTGCTTTTCTTTTATCGATCACTATATGCTTGTCCCGACGCGACGCTTCGAGTTCCAGAGCTCCAACTTCTTCAGAAGGTTACACAGATTCTGGAGTACGTCATGTTAACCTGGCGTCCCAAGATTTCATATTAAGCGCTCCAGTATAAGATCTTCTATCAAATTTAGGAAACGCTGTGTTGGTTTATATTGAAACATTGTTAAAATTAAATTAGGTTGGAGTTGGTGGTGTTTCACAAGGAGAAAAATTAAAATACAAAGATTTTTTTAGTTTACTCTATATATTTTGAGCTCTTAACTCATCGTCAGGAGAACATTGACTGAAGATAACATAAAATAATGAACAGAATTTATTTTAATATGATGGACAGTTATTTATGACTTAGTGTAAATATAAAAGAATTATCAGGGGATGGGATGGCCTTAGAGCCGAAAGAACAGATGGAGCGGACAGAGGGCTAAACTGGGAATAAAGAAAAGATATTTATACTTGGAAGTTGCCGAAAATTATGTATGTGCCATAAAGGGGGCAATAAACTATGGAATGTGATGAAGATGCATAGTGAAAATTTCCATCTCTTATTTTCTATTTCTATTTCTTTCGGCTCTAAGGCCATCCCATCCCCTGATAATTCTTTTATATTTACACTAAGTCATAAATAACTGTCCATCATATTAAAATAAATTCTGTTCATTATTTTATGTTATCTTCAGTCAATGTTCTCCTGACGATGAGTTAAGAGCTCGAAATATATAGAGTAAACTAAAAATCTTTGTATTTTAATTTTTCTCCTTGTGAAACACCACCAACTCCAACCTAATTTAATATCTTCTAGTTGTTTGGTCGTCGTATTCTACAGTCTGGAGCGGGCCGGATCAAGCCTTTTCGTGGGTCTGATGTTATTGTTATTTTAGAATCGACTTCATGTGTATTGTTTCATTATGCAAAGTTAAGATTCACTAGATATTTATCATTGCAGGTTTTTAACTTCTACTTAATGTGTTTATTGTTTAGCATTTTTAGATCAACTGCTTGTGTGTGTTAGTTCGCATTTGAAATACAACTTAGATATTTATCAGATTACATTTTAAGATCAACTTAGGTGTTTATTATTTGAATCTTCAGATCAACTCCCTTCATGTATTGTTTGAGGTTGCAATGGTCTTGCGGGTTGAGCAAGAATTTATTTAAATAAATTAATTAACATCTTATTTTTCTTCAGAATTAAGTTTACATTAAGGCAAGCTATTAGTTAATAGAACAAGGAAAACTGATGAGTTCCGGGAAAGCTAGACAAATGACCAGTGATTAAGAATTATGAGAGAGTAATGACTTCAGGGAGAGTGAGGGAGTGAAGAACACTTCTGCTATTGGAGTTGAACAGAATACACATATACATACTTCTATTCAAGTTCCGCAGTGAGTTGAACAGAATACACATATACATACTTCTATTCTTTTTTTTTTTTTTTTTTTAATGATATTGATGAGAGAAGGAGATACACCAGAAGGTGGATCCCTAAAGGCCTGTGGGCTGGCCCCTCAATCGTGAAAAGAACAGAGCAGAAGGAAAAGAAGCCGGGATCACGAGCCAATCTCAGAAACTTAGATACAATTCAATATCCAATTTACCAAGGTTTTAGGGGCTTCAAGCAGTGGTAAATTCTCCGCGCGATAAATTCCGGTTAAATTTATCTCCCACTTAATTTTATTACCAGACCCTATACTTACAGAAAAAATGTCTGGGTATAGCCGGGAATCGAGGCCGAGACCTCCGGTTGCCAGTCAGTTGTTCTGACCATTACACCACCGAGGCGGACAAGTTCCGCAGTGAGTTGAACAGAGAGTACAGACTTCTTCTTATACATACATACATATACTTACTGCAGAGAGAGAGTTGAATACACACAGAGCTCAAAACTGCTTCTTATATGAGAACACACAGAGGAGAGTCTTCTTCACATATATATACATACATATACATACGGCGGAGTTGCACACACCTAAACACTTATTCATCTATTAAAAGGGAACATACAGCGAGTACACACATCCACGGCTCCTCTCCAGGTCTTCGCTTGCAATACACATACCATTTATTGCTAAGCATATCACAAGAGAGAGCACACACATACCCACACAATCACGCCACCGGAGCTGGACACCGAAGAAGACACATCTATACAATAGTCGAGCTCATTGTAACAGTCCCTGAATAAACACATCTCATTGTCTCTCGTTAACCGCTGGTCTGTATATAGTTATTTATAGAATTAGTACCAGGAAGTCCATTTCCCTACATCCTTCACTCACCACATAACATTTCATTCTCCATTTTAGGGACGCGCCACTTGGATCGGACACTGAGGGATACACCCACCCCATCAACAAAAAAATAGCGAAGCAGATTAAATATTTCATAATTATCGATATTAATTTAACATTAACGTAATAAAATAAAGCCCAATTTCCCTAGTACATGAGTTACATTGCCCCCCCTCGCCCCTTGATAACCCCCCACCCCCTCGTGAGGTTTTAAGATTAACTGCCTCATATTGTTAAACATTTCAAGATGGACTCAGTTGTTTATTGTAGGTATAAGGTTTTAAAATCTACTGCCTTCCTCGGTGTTTTTCTTAACCAGCTCAGCTTTGATAGGAGAATCTCTCTCCCACTCTTAATCTATCTTTCTCTCCTCACCCTTTTTTAAGTTATTTTAACAAATTTTATATTAAAAATAAAACACATGTGAATTTTAAAAATTCAATAATCTTTTTTTTTATTAATTAATTAATCATTATTATTTGATAATTAAGTTAAAAAATTGTTAAAAATAATTATTAAGACTATTTTTTGAGATCTAATTGATTTAATATTTTGTTTATTTGATGTCGGATAAAAAAATAGTTCTTTTGAAAGTTGTTCAGTTTTTTTTGAAGATTAAGGATCCTTAAAGAAATATATTGGTTTCTATTTAAAAAAACAGAAGTTGACCTTGAAATACCCTTGAAGTACGACAAACAATAGCGTAGTTTAGTTTCCCCCTTAATATAAATAAACTTTTATTTGAAACTTTTTTTCATATAATGCATTGTTTTTTGAGTTATAAGACTGTCTCAAGATAAAAAACTCACCCGGTATACCTATATATATACAATTTTTGCTCTTTTAATAAGAGTAGATTTATAATCATTTTCGAAAGAACCCTCTCTACTCCCTGAATTTTGGGTTCATTAGCAATTTATTATATCTCCTTATAGATGAGAATCTTCGAATATTATTATCAGCTTTCTTCGATTTTTATTTTCATTTTTATTATTTTAAATTATTTTTGAATCCTCCCTTCCCCTCTTATTTCTCAGTATCAATTTCACAAAGTGAATCATTTTCATAATATGCGAAATTTCGTACAATTCGATCAAAGGGTCAAGGAGTTATATTGATTTTTCTATTTTTTGACCCCCCCCCCCCCAATAAAAAAACAATTTCCGCCCCCGAAAAAATAAAACTTTTTTATTATAGGTCTCTTTTATAGTAAATTTCATTTTTCTTGTTGTTGTTTTTTTAGTATTTATAATTTTTATTTTTTAAGAGCCCTTCTGCCTTAATTTTTTGTCGATTTCAAACAAAATCTAATCAGCTCTTAATCTCAATTCAAAGAATTTATTTGTAAAATTTAGTTTTGATATTCACACTAGTTTTTGAGTTAGAAATTTGGTATCGTACTAACAGTCATTTTGATAAAATCATTAATATCTCATAAAAAATAATTTTTTCGATGTTCAGACATTAGGGCTTTTTAGTAGACCAAAACACCATGGTTTCACTCACTTTTTTTTTTAACAAAATAGTTTCAGCATTTTTTGAGTTATTTCGACAAAACAAAGTAAAAATAAAACACTTTTCATGCACAATTACAATACTTGGCCATACCTTGTATGGTAAAGTAAAAAGGAGGCAAAAAATCTTTGTTATTTATTTATTTTCAGGTAAAAATTTTCAACTTAAAGCTTATTTAGTGTTTTTAGAGAACCAGGCAACATGCGCAAAGTGTTACCTCTATATATATTGAAGTATTTGGATAACAAAGAAAGTTCGGAAATAATGTATGAATGTTATTACTCATATATTTATAGATTTTGTATAACGAAACAAGCATTTTTAGAAAAAAATAAAAAATGTGGAATTTGAAATTATTACATTTTCCTTCTGGAAGTCTTTGGAGTCAGTCGGAATCATTCGGGTTCATTCATGCATTGCAACTCATGCTGCTTTAGCCTAGGGAGATAGGGAGTGCCTGTAAGCTTAGAACTTAAGGCCGGTTCACACGGGGCTTTTTCTGCAACTTGTTCTGTTAACTTGCAATTTGGGGGCATGGTGGGGGTCGAAATGAGGTCACTCCGGACTGTCTTACTAGCATGCTTGCTTGATTCAAAAGATAGACCATGTTCTAACAAAAAAGTTTAGCTACTTGAAACTGGTAGTGGCCAGACAATCGGAAAGCATTAGTTTATCACATGGGTGACATGGGCATTGGGACAATACATCAGCTGATATCACAGAACAGCTGATATTTTTATTCTCACTGTTCAACTCTTTAGTGCAATGAATAAAGAGAATATGCCTTCCAAATTCGTCTGCGATTGATAATTTCTGCAATAATATTATTGTCAGCCATTTTTGTTTGCATCTGAGCTGAAACTGAAAGATAATAGTCCGGCTGTCTGGACTGATACATACGCGCGCAACCTAGCCGGCTTTGAAAATTTTCTGAACAAGCTCCGTGTGAAGCCAACAGGCGAAAAATCAGCCTGACTGAACTAGCTTCAAATTACAGGTAGGTGGAACAAGTAATAGAACGTGTGAACCAGCCTTTAAGCGAGGAAATTGTCCCCTGAAGCGGGGCGAAGAGTAAGCTCGACCGTCATCTTGCGCCACTCAAAAGATTTCCAAACATAACGTTATCAAATGAGAAATACCTGTTTAACAAAGAGCTAATATTCATATAAGCATATTTTTCTTTTATATAAAATACAGTATATGTTCCTAGGACTATTTATATTCATCTTTTCTAAATGTGAAATAATTTTCTATTTTTTAACTTAAGGTGGTTGTTTCGCGACAATACTAGCGAAAAGTTAATGCTAGAGTATATAGAACAAATAATAAGGATTCATAGTTCATAAGCACAAAACTTTTTGCTGTTTATGTAGCAATTCTAGCCAATCCCCTGCTCGTTTGACAAATCTGGCACCATTGTAAGAGATTGAATATTTTTATATTAAAATGACAGATAAAAAACATTTTAAAGGTCGATTTATTTCTATAAAAATCGTTTTGTTATTTTTTAACAAATGGGGGGGGGGAGGGTGAAAAAATGTAAATTCTTGCCCTTCGAGCAAACTCAACCAAATTTTGTATACATAATCTCGGGGCCTCTAGAGAGCTAGAAATGGAATGGTATATTAATGAGAAAATTATAAATTTATTTAACTTCATTATTTCCAAGTTTGAAATATATAAGTTCAGATATTATTTTCACTTAATATTTGACAAAGATCACCTGCATTCGATTCGCGATTGAATCAAATATAGGAAACATAAGATTAAGTTGTTTTTGATGGGTTTTGTTAATTGAAATAATTATTTACAGGTGGTTGTCTCGATAAAAATGTATATTTACATTTTTATTTAATTTCCTTTTAATAAATAATTGTTTTTTAATTTTAAATTCCACAATAAGATAATTACAATATTATTATATATTAAAAAGTTGGGCAATTTAATTGATTGAGACAGATCCAATCGACTTGATTGGGGAATAATGGAATTGAAATAATTATCGGAAAAGAGGTTTTTTTATCTAAATAGATTTTTCCTCTTATTAAAAACAAGGACTAAAGATGAATAAGGACACTCGATCGTGGAGAAGTAATCTCCGGAATCGAAGCAAAAAATACAATGTATACATTAATTAATGTAAAATAATTGGTTTAATAAAATTTATAAAATAAAAAAAAATTAAAAAAAAAACTTTAATTGATTAAAAATCGAGTTTTAACGGAATTGGGATGTGGTGGGGTTGTAGGTGGAGGGGTGAAGTGGTGGGGGGTCCGGGTGGCGAGGGCGGGGGATTAATATACCTATAGCTTTTAACTGAAGCAAAAAGCTACCGAGCATCGCTCGGTGGCCAGGTACTTATAAATTATGAGTGAAAGAAAATGTATTTTTTTTTTAATTAAATATTTTATTTACATATGAACATATTTTACTATTTTATTATTTATTTAATTTATATATATTTATACTAATTTATACTTTAAATATTATTTTATGAGAATAACAGCATTAATAAAATAACAAACTTTGTAATAACTATACTAAATTTTATAAATAGAATAATTATATAATTATGCAGTATGTAACAAATTTTATTTGCTAAAATATAAGAACCGTCAAAGTAGTAATTCGTTTATAAAAATTTGACATCTACATTTAGAAACATCTAAAATGAGATGCACGTCAACCTAAGCCAAAATTGGCATTTGAATTAAATCGGGCTACCATAGTAGATGATCTAAAAAACAAAAACACAATTTATATTGAATTGTACTTTCATGTATGAAAAATGCTACTAAAACTTACATATCACAGTTGACGTTGAAATCTACCATAGCTCGAATGAAGAGTTGCTTTGAGGATTCTAGTTCCCCCTGGTTTAATTTTGCGAATGTTAAATAGCACATGAAGTGGCTCTGAAGGTCTTTCTTTACTATTAGAATTAGTAATTTCTATAGAATTGTTGCCCAGATTTAAGAAGTGATGATAATATTTCCATAAATGTAGAGATTTAGTATTGTACAACATTTTGAAGTTGTATGTAACATATTGAGGATTTTGATTTCAGTTTATCCTTACAAGTACCATAATGATACTATTTGTGTTACACTAATTATATGGTATAGTCTTCGGCTGTATCGTTTAGGGGTTGTAACTATTATAGGTTCTCTTTTTTATTTTTTATTATGAGAATGTGTAATTTCTAAAATAATTGTTGTTCATATTAAATAAAAAAGTAAGGAAAGGTGTATGCATGTCTTTTGCCGTATCGTTTAGGGCGTTTATAGATTAAGACTGAAAGTAGTACTATTCTAGTTAAAGGTTTCTTTAAAGTATGAGAATTAGTACTTAAAATTAAATTAAGAGAATGAGGTGTTGTGTTGTTTTATAGTGAAAAATATGTAAATTAAAATTAATGAGAGTTTTTATGGTGATTCACAGAAATAAAGTTTTAAAAAATTTTGATAAGTCTCTATTAAAATTAAGGGCATTTTTTTGTGGTGTTTCACAGAAATAAAAGATTTAAAAAAATTGATGAAGCTCAATATATTTCGGGTTGATATAATCCATTTACAGGAGTAGGTAGGCAGGTACATAGAGGTTAATCATAACTTTTTTTATATCTTTTATTTATGTGAAAAAAAAAAAAAAAACAGAAAAATCCCACGTAATTTTAATTATACAATAGAAGATTGTGATACTAATGTATATTTTCCAGTTTGAAGTTGTACGTCACACATTTAGGAGTTTTCGTCGCAGTTTGATTCAAGTTAATCCTCACAAGTAATGATACCATATTGTATAGTTTTGTGCTGTATCGTTTACGGCGTTTATAACTTAAGAGTAAAAAGTAACTATTCTAACTAAAGGGTTTCTAATTGTAAGAATGACCTTTCGCCTCTTTAATCGACTCAAATAGAGGTCCACTAGCTTCGTGTATTTTATATTTCAAATTATCGAAATTCTCTTCTAATACGTATGAAATAGTTTTCGGAGACGGACTCGTAAGTGAAGAATTTCAATGAGGCAGTCCAGATTCAAAAAAGAGAAAATCTTATCTTATATTATTAAATGAGCAATTCTTGTATATATATATATATATATATATATATATATATATATATATATATATATATATATATATATATATATATATATATAGCTGACGCCGCCTTTTAACCTTTGGCATTGGCTATGCACTGGCCAATCAGATCGTTTCCACATACATATCCACATACTTTTCTATTTTATATATATAGATAGATAGATAGATAGATAGATAGATAGATAGATATATATATATATATATATATATATATATATCCAATCATGTTCTCGAAAACAGCTCTAATGATTTCGCTAAAATTTGGTGTACTTGTCAAGTATCATGAGTTATTAGTTGTGTCAAATTTTTAATCCGATTGAAATAAAAGAAGGGGTGTAAATTAGTATATGTCGCAAAATAAATATTTTAATCGTTTATATCTCGTCTTCGGTAAGTCGCAGAGGATTGAGCTATCTAGAGGCTACAAGAAGTACCACAAGATTTTGGCTTTAATAGAAGTACCAGAAGTTGATGTTTACGTACGTAAGAATGTAGTACTCCCTGAGTTTTGTCAACCATAAGTCTCAGAGCTACGAAATTCGAAACCTTAAACCCGATATAGGCAAGAAGAGGTACAGCAAACTTTTGAAATTGGAACACCGGAAGTGGATATTTACATGAAAAGATTTTTCGTTATAACGGCACTAACGATTTTTTTTTTAAGCTGTGTATTTATCAAGTGTCATGAGTTATTAGTCGTGTATAGATTTTAATCCTATTTATATAAAGGAAGATGTTTAATTTTTAACCCCCTTCACCCCCTCTTAATTTTGGGTCGATATGCACCAAAATCTAATCAGCTCTTAATCTCAATGGACCAAAACTACGTGTGAAATTTGGTTTCGATATTCACACTAGTTTTTGAGCTAGTTCGTCCACAAAAATTTGGTAACGCACAGACTAACTAACTAGCAGACATTTTGACAAAACAATTATTATCTCGTAAAATATAATTTTTTCGATGTTAATTTATTAGAGCTTTTTTGTAGAGCGAAAAAGTCATGGTTTCGCTCAATTTTTTTTAATCAAAATAGTTTCAGCCGTTTTTGAGATAATACCAAAAAAAGAAGGAAAAAACCCACTTTTTTCATGCACGATTTCAATACTTGACCATACCCTGTATGGTAAAGTAAAAATAAAGAGGAAAAAGCTAATTAAATTGACATCTTATTAGATATAATTTTCTCTTTTTTTGAATCTGGACTGCCTCATCCAAATCCTACAATTCTCTTTAATACTGGACATTCTGACTCAGCACAAATCCAAATTTTCTTCAATGCACCTGATTGATTATTTTTGGGCTTCATCTCTAAATTTTTCATCTAAGAGTAAGTTTTTCATCTAAAGAGTAAAATAATATTTTTATTACAAAACACTCCTCTGAATAAACAAATTAGTATATAAATCATACGTTTTAAAATCGATCATATATTTTTATATTGTAATATATAAAAATGATGGTTGATGATTCTCGTCCAAATCTGGGACTAATAGATCCAATCTAGTGTGGGATGGCCTTCGCCAACATTTGACGACACTTCACTGGATTTCGACACTAGTGCAGCGACTCGTGTATTTTTCAACTTTTGATGAATCTTGATTTGAATTGACATTTTACCTCTAGCTGCTGTTGTGAGGGCGATTTCGTCAAAATCTGATGATTCTTCACCATAGATTGAGTTTCATGTTCATGTTATTATTGACGATGCTTCGTGATAGATAGGCGTGACAGACTCATGGGCCAGTGTCACAGTTTGGCGATGCTTGGCCGGAATCTGAAGTTTCTTCAGATGGCGATCTTTGGTTGGAATCTGAAGTTTCTTCAGATCTTTCGGTAATGCTTTGCGCCAAGAAGTCAAAGTCTGGCAATGGCAAGCTTGGGAGCTCGGTTCTGTAATCGGCATATTCTTGACTGAAACGTCTATGACTAGTGCTTGGTATAGGTATAGGGCTAGATGGACGTAGAGAATGACATGACAAGGGGGTAGATGTTCTTGAATGTGAAGGAGCTTCTCTTTCCGAATATGGGGACGGACTACCGTGCAAAGAGGTTGAGCGGAATACAGAAGCTAAATAATTTAAATGGGGTGAGTCCTGTCTCCGAGGAAAGTGAAATATTCGACGAAGCATTAGAGTTACTCCGACGTCTGGATAGGTGATTATGAGGCTGTGTGAGTCTACAACAAAAAGAACAAAATAACAATATTAAATTATAAAATAATCTGTATTTACTTTACTGTAAAAAGCAAGACTTACTCGATATTCTTTTTGTGTTCGCATTCTCCTTTGGCTTCATGGTTCATAAGAAAAAACTGTAGTGTTCCTTTCTCAGATATTAAGATCACATAATGTCTGTCATCGTCTAAACTAAAATATATTAAAAGAGGCGTAGATTAGTCAATATTATTGATTGAAGTATTCTAAGAAATAAATACTATTATTTTAAATAACTTTAAGGAGGAAATCAATGAGGGTGTCCACTGCTTGATGATAATTAAACATATATATATATATATATATATATATATATGATCGATCAAAAATTCGTTCAAGTTCTGTTCACTGTTTTTTTTTTTTTTTTTTTTTTGATTATCATGGAGTTGTGAACCATCAATGTTTGCTGGTTTGTCGGCTAAGTAAGAACAAAACTTTTCAATATCCACGATACTGACCCCATGAAAAATAATATTTAAAATTTAAAAAAGACTGATGATGAAGGCAAAGCCTTCGAAACTATAGTCTCAATCAATCAAATTAATATATATATATACATTATACATATATTATATGATATTTATGTGTGTATGTTTATTTGCATCAAATAGAGGACAACCTCTTTGTTTCTCTTTCTGATTTATTATAGAATTTTTAGAAATTGCAAACTTCATTGCTTAGTTGGCGATTTCGGGGCAAAACAAACACCGTAATGATACAACAACGAACTTGTTCGCCAGATTTGGTCCCATGCGACTTTTACCCAAAGGTGAAAAAAAACATGAAAGAAAAACGTTTTACGACCATTGAAGAAATAAAAAGAAAATCGCTGGAGAAGCTGAACGATATATATATTAAAATATAAGTTTCAGAAGTGTTTTTGGAGACTGGAATAAACGGTGGCATGAATGTGTTATACCGAACGGGATTATTTTGAAGGAGGCATTATAAAAATTGATGAATAAATAAATATTGTTTTGTAAATTAATGTAATGTACGAATTATTTGATCATAACTCGTATATAAAAAGGTGTCTTTACTTTACCATACAGGGTATGGTCAAGGATATTGTTTTATAAAAGAGGAAATCGTAAAAAATAACACACAATATAAAATTTGAATCATTTTTTTGTTTGTTTTCTAATTAATAGATCAATCAATATATGGCATTAACATTTGAAAATGATTTCGTGCTTATGATGACTTATGACTAGAGACCGGATTTTTATGCAGTAAAAACTGCCAAAATATTCAGTTAAAAATGCTGAAATATACAACTAATATGCAGAATACGTTGAAATATGCAAATATATGCAGTAAAAGATGGCAAAATAAATTTTTTTATGCGCTAAAAAATTAAAATTAAAGGCAAAAAGACTATAAAGTATATTTGAAGGAGTGTTATGAAAAAAATAAAATGATAAAGTAAGCTATACACACCAAGTGTCAAATATGTACTTTTATTGCGTAAAAAATTGCAAAATATAATTATATATATTTTTTTATTTGTTAATGTCGCAAGACAAAGCCATTTAGACAGCACATCATTGAATATTTAGTAGGGTTAGTGAAATTGTCCAGTTTTTCATCCGGTAGAAATTTTTATTTGCCAGCCAGGATCGAACCTTGGACCTTCTCCAACATCGTCATAACCGATCTGCCGAATCGAAGGCCGGTACGTTAGCTGACTGAGCTACCCGACTCCCCTCATTATATTTAATATATTAAAAAATCTTTAAACTCAAAAAATTGTGCGAATATATGTTTAAAAAATACTTTTAAATCACTATATTATATTATTAATAATATTTTTTTCTTTTTACAGGTAGGTACTCATTCTACTAATACTAATATTTAGTTGTGTTTCGTTCCTGTGGGGTCACAGTATTCCAGGTCCAGACACGAGACTTTGGCTGTAAAGGTAAGATATCTTTATAATACTCTAATCTTAAAATTATATAAGTAAGCAATACTATAAAAAATTGTAATTACTTTTTACGATTTTTCAAAAAAAAATATCAAATAAAATAAATAATTTATTATAATGCAAATATATTTTTTTAAAAAATACTTTCAATTCACTATTTTATTTTACTAATAATATTTTTTTCTTTTTTCAGGTAGGTGGACGTCCTACTAATACTAATATTTCAAATAAGTAGAAATAAATTAATTAATTAAAATTAAAAATTATCTATATGCAAATTTCTAATCTTTTTCTTTATTCTAAATTTAATTTGAGATATTTGTTTGAAACAATATCGCCTTTATATTTTCAGTTTAATAAAATTATTTCACATGGATAGATAATACCATTTCAATTTAGGTTAAAAAAGTAACATTCATGAGTAAATAATAAATAATTTACTTTTAAAAATAATCCCCTTCTATTGAAACATTCTTTTCTAAAATTTAATCTAATTATTTTCTGTTTCTGATTTAATTGATAAGTCAATAACTAAATTTTCTCACATCATACTCAGATCTACACATTTTATATATTTGTTTCTTAAATACAAATATTTGACAAAATTTTTATACAAAATGTTTAGAATGTTAGACTTTGATTCGAAGCAAATTGAGTATTGGAGACATTATACTGTTATTTGATTCGGAAAAGGTCTTTTAACAATTACTTATCTCAAGTGTAGACGTATTTTGGTACAAATACAATGTCTCCTATTTGTTCCAAAACACGTCTAGCCTTGAAATTTTCATTATTTTCGACTTTAAAATTTCAAATTGTATTTCTAAGTGTTTTATACATTTGAAAATAAAGGAAATATTTAAAATTTTAAAATTATCACTCTATTAGTATATTTTGTAATTTGCGATCAAAATTATATTAATGATCTCCCTTTAATTATTATTTATTTATCTATCCATGTGGGGGTGGTGACAGCTGCCTTCTCGTGGTGCCCCTGTTCTCGCTAAACAGCTGTCTATGTTCTCGTATAAATTATATATCGAGAGATAATCATACTATATATATTCATCTAGATTAATTTGTAACAACGCTTAGAGAAATTATCTAAAAAAATTACCTCTTGCCTAGAATCGACACCGACGAACTCTTGAACTATGGGTCATCAGCTTCTAACCACTAGACTAATGTCACATTAATATTTATATCTTGATTTCTTTACTAAAACTATATATTTTGATTTAGACTTTGTGTCTAGATAATATTGTATTCATTTGAACTCGAATGAAAATGAAAAAACACCAATAGATTTTAAATTAAGAAACATTAAATATATATTAATTAACGAGGCAAATTTGAAATATAATTCTCAGCTCAGATTTTAAACTGATGGCTCCAATCGATTTTCATTAACCAGGCAAATTTGAAATATATATATTCGAATTTTGAAATGAAAGACTCCAATTCATTTTAAATTAAGAAACATTAAATATATTGATAATTGTCTCCTCCCCCCCTCGCCACTAAAAATTAAAGATGCGAAACTTTTAAGAGACGATGTATTTTCGGTAGTTTACGGGGCATACATTTGGAGTGTGGTTTTTAAGAGGAATAAAATTTTTGGACCGAGACGCTGCCCGCCAGGGCACCTGCCTGCGGAGGGCCGAGCTTCGAGGACGTGCCGAAGGCACGCACGAAAAGCTCTATATAATAATTACGTTTGCATAATTTTTGCTATATACACTACACTTTCCTTTTAATGCTAACAACCATTTTCGAAAAACCGAGAGATTATAATATATATTTACTATCGAAATTATATTTACTTTTGATATGTATTTTACAAAAATAAAATACAAAATTCTTGTGTAATTTTCATAACTAAAATTCCTTCAAAAGTTATGCAAATAATAATATATTATATATGAAATTTGAAGTATTTATATTCGACTGAATATATAAGTAAAATTTTCTGACGTCATTGTCTCTAAGAATTAGTAGTATAATAATTTAACACGTAATAATTATAAATGGCTAAATTGAATATTTTTTTATAAATTAAATGGTTTTTGGGATAAAAATTCGCACAAAATTATTATTAAAAATAAAATTTAGAGATTCCAAGATTCTCTCGTTGCATGTTGGCTGTAAATGTAAGATCTTTATAATACTCTTATTCTTATATTTAAATAAGTAAGAAATAATCTAAATTTTTCAAGTACTCTTTTCAAATTTTTAAAAAAAAAAAAAAAAAGATATCAAATAAAATAAATAACATAATAGGTATCTAATATATAATATTATTATGAATATTTATATAAATTGGCATATTCTGATGTGCCATCCACACTGACTTCTACCATACACCCTGGCTCCTCTCTTATATTTAATTTTTAATAAAATTATTTATAATTATGTGGATGGGGGGGTTAGTTTTTTCATTTTTAGACTCCTGGGGCCCACTGATTATGTATACAAAATTTGGTGCAGAGGTTGCTCAAATGGCCTAGATTTTTATTTTTTGCCTCTCCCCTGCCTAATTTTGACTCCAGAAAATAAAATATTTTCGTTATTATAGGTTCATTTTATATCATATTTCTTGTTTTTTTAGTTTGAAAATATTGCAATTTTACATTTTAACCCTCCACCCCCTTAATTTTGGGTTGATATGCTACACTAAATTCAACTTCAGCTCGTTAATCTCAATGCACCAAAACTACGTGTGAAATTTGGTTGTGATATTCAGTCTAGTTTTTGAGCTAGCTCGCCCACAAAAATTTGCTAACCCACAGACTAACAGACATTTTGATAAAACAGTTACTATTTTCGAAAAAAATATAATTTTTTCGATATTCTCTTATTAGAGCTTTTTTGTAGACCAAAATCCCCTGATTTCGCCCAATTTTTTTAATCAAAATAGTTTCAGCTGTTTTTGAGATATTTTGTAAAAATAATCAAAAAACCCTTTTTTTCATTCACGATTACAATACTTGACCATACCCTGTATGGTAAAGTAAAAGTTTGCTGCTGTATGGTCCAAATGCTCGACAATGCATCGTGAGAACGTCACTTCAATTCCTGGGGCTGTAAATTTATTTTATTCTTCATTTTACTTATAGTACTTGGAGGCACCTAGCGATGCTCGGTAACTTCTTCCTTCAGTTAAAAGCTTTATTTTTAATATTATTTTTAATTTAAAAATTCAGATAAAAATGTCGATTTTTATTTGAGAGCCGTTTTCAAATTAAAAAAAAATACAAAAATATATAATATTCGCCCACAAAATATATTAAAATCCACAATCACAATACTTCTTCAAGGCCTTTGAGAATGAAGGATTAACCCCACCCATTGTTTGCCTGGGTACAAAAGGAAAAGAGTAACCTTTTTTAAAACCCTAAGAATGGGATTTGTCTACCTGAGAATAATTAATTTTATTACAAAAAACCCATCAAAAACAATTTTGTAGAAGATCGAATTGTCACCCCAAAAACACACTAACCCGTGAATTTCATCAAAATCGGTAGAGTCGTTTTCAAAATAGAACCAAGATACAAATATATATACAAACAAATAAAATATATATATATATATATATATATATATATATATATATATATATATATATATATATATATATATATATAAATATACAATTTTTGCTCCTTTAATAAGAGTAGATTATTCAGATCCACCCTTGAATGTTCAGAAGTATGCATAGTTTTTACTCACGAGGGTGTACAAGGGTTGCGATTTTTCCTTTAGCGTTTCGGAGGGGAAAACGCTGCATCGGACTAAAAATGTTCTCCTATAACTAAGTAATGAAGTTACACTTCAAAAATAAATTGAAAATTTTATTGTGAATTCAAAACTTTGGCTTGTTTGATATTTGAGCACTATCTGAGTGATTTCTGTTTATTTTAATGAATGAGAATAATTGAAGTTAGTTGGATGGACAGAAGAAATAGTCATGTTTAAACCTGTCAACGTGCTGTGCTTACCCTTCCGGAAGTGTCATTAAAAGGCTCGTTGACTGCCGGTCCGAGGGGGGCTGGTTAAAAAACCTAAGCCATCAGCTCAGTGTACGTTACTGGCTGGGTACTCGTGAATATTTCACACATCACTTGGAACCTGACTTGATAGGATGGCCCATCTCGGGTCCAGGGCTGCAGGAGCCTCTAGAGATTAAGCTGCAGGCGCCACTTTAATCCACATTGAATTAAACATTACCTATGTCGTTGCGAGGTGATGTTGCCGTATTGGTGCACGTGATCTCCTTACTGCATCAGTCCCTTGTTTAGTATTAAAGAAAGCGACGGCGACGCCTGAGACCCGGGTCCCCGGGGACCCACGACAGCCAGCCTCACGGTTTATTAAAATGAGCCTACTTCCAATGAACAGCCTCTCGATTTATGATTACTCTTTATTTACTCGGCTTCACTTTTATTTATTTATTTATTTGTATTTTATTCAAGGAAGCGCTCAGAGGCGAAGGGCCGGAAGTGTTTATAAGCAATAACCTAATGGGCAGCTCCTCCACTTTTCTATTCAACATTCAAATTACCTTCATAAATTTGTGGCTTCAATGTTAAATGGTAACCCTCGGAAAAGTTTAAGTAAACTCGCTAAGGAATTAGTTAACTAATTCTCTTAATTAAGAGAATAAATAATTAATTGTGGAGTAGATTTATATCTAAAGACTCTCTCGGATTAAATTTCGGATAATTTAAAAACTCATCACAATATATTTAATGAAATGAAAATTGAAGAATAAATAATTTTGCCATTAAATAAAAGTTGAGTAGCATTAATTAGAATTTACGTACATGTTAACAAACATTTCATAAAATGTTTTTTATGTAAAATTTTAATAGAAATTTGAAGATTTAGGAATTTCTCGCCATAAAACTGATGTTCATCTTTTACGTAGAAGACTTATTTAAATCCAATTTTAACTGAATCTGAAGCCATTTTCAACGTAAAACTTTTCACCTTAATAATTTACCCCCTTTTTTTACCAAATATTCTTATTCGATAGTATTCGATAGTAACAAATTATAATAAAATTTGTTACGAAATCACGAAATATTCTCTTCTACTAAATCCAAACGTTCATGGATAATTTTTATCACATGTCAGAAGGATTATAATCTCCCCACGGGAATTGGTCCCGAGTGTCGACTTGAGAAGAAATTCGAAACTCTCAACAATCTTAGTTTAAAAAATATTATTAAGTAAATTAAGTGGATATCGATGAGGCAGTCCAAAAAAGAAGAAGATAATTTACACTATCTTTTTATTCATAAAACCGACGTTTCGGAGTCTATTCCCTCCTTCTTCATGTTTTATGAATAAAAAGATAGTGTAAATTATCTTCTTCTTTTTTGGACTGCCTCATCGATATCCACTTAATTTACTTATCAGTCCGTCTCCAAAAATTACTCCAATCTTAATATTATTAAGGTTATGTATTTAAATTTAGAAGCACAAGACCACAAAATTTTACAAATGACGATCTAAAGTGAAAATATTTAACGTGATGCTTATGTTAAATGGGCTAACCTCACAGCTGCGGGCTGTTTTTTGCCATTAGCCGGATACTGACTGAGGATTTTTGCCTCGCGAGGCCAGGCCCTTCAGGCAAATGCCTGGTCGGTCAGTACTTGCCTCGCCCAAGGCAAAAGTTCCCGTTGCCTCGTCTGGAGGCTGCCTCGGCCCGATCCATCGGTTGTCGGTTTTTGTGAATGCTCAAAGGCGCCTCGGGTCGTTTCCTGAGTTCACTCAGGACGGTTCTGCGGCAAACGCTCGAGGAAGCCTCGCGAGGCTGCTAGCTCAGTCAGTATCTGGCTAATCAGACTCACTTTCCGAGGTGGTGAATTCAATCCCCTTTTGATATGTAATTAAAATTATCCATGATATGTGAGTCTCATGCCACTACTTTCTTTATAAAGCAGTATTTCCCAACCTGGGGGTCACGCCCCATAGGACGGCAATTTACAAATGGGCTTGTGTAGATAAATATAAAAATTTACAAAATTAGCTACGCATATTTGAAAAAATAAATGTTAACTAAATTTGTTAGTAAGTAACTTCAGCAATATATAAAATACACTTAAATGTATCTAGAACCATACAAAATACTAAGCAACAAAATTTTTGTTATATTATAAATTATATTATAAATAATTAAGTAGGGAAATAAGGACAATATCTTATGCAAGTTTTTGTGATCTGGCCTGATATGTTTGCTAAGAATGAATATTGATAAAATGACAAATATGCAAGGAAGTTAATTATTTGAGCCCTGAGAAAGTCAACAAAGTTGACGAAACGTTGGCAAAAAATAAAAATTATTTGCATAATATATTGTCCTTATTTCCTTACAACAACTTTAGTAATTTAATCGATGGACTTGAATAATCAAAATAATTATAAATAATAATAAATTTAAATAATTGAACTGCGAAAGTTAAATAAATTTAATAATTTTTAACTGCTAATTCTGCAAGTCGATAAATTATTTTGTATTATTTTTTGAATGAATCTTAAAAATAATACATATTTGAAGAAATTTCTCTTTGGAGAATTTTTTAGTTGAAAAGTAATGGAAGGCAGACTAAGGATATGGATGCTATGGACTTTAATAATAATAAAAAATTATGTAAATACTATATATAATATATGAGTGGATATTGATGAGGCAATCCAAAAAAGAAGAAGATAATTTATACTATATTTTTATTCATAAACTGACGTTTCGGAGGCTATTTCCCTCCTTCTTCAGGGTTTTGAAAAGTCAGTGAAGTGAAAATTTTCCTCCGAAACATGGGATAATGAATAAAAAGAGAGTATAAATTATCTTCTTCTTTTTTTGGTTACCTCATCAATATCCACTTATCAGTCCGTCTCCAAAAATTACTTCAACTATATATATGTTAAATAGGGGGTATGAGAATTTTAGAAAGGCTTAGGTGGAAAATGGCACAAAAAAAGGTTGGAAAACATTGATATAAAGTATAATTATTATTATTATTTGTTGCGTTTGGACCCTTGGGATCACGCAAAGCTTGATGTTTCTTTCTGGTTGGACCTTCCACGCCTCTTATCTTTTTCCGAACGTGTTATCGAATTCCATGGTCAGGCTATGTAATTTTCCTGGCCGGATGAGTGTGTGGATGTTAAAGGTGCCCAGGTATGTATGGATTTTTGGCGTTATTCTTCCATTGTTTCTTCCTTGACTTCGTGATGGTCTGTCCCAGAACTGAATGCCCGTTACTCGAGGGTGGGTGGATTGGTTACCAACGTGGGGTAATCTTGTTTTTGCCTCTCACGATTCATGGTTGCTTGTTACGAAATTTTGTCCTGCGCATGCGCGAGGTTTTGTAGAACCAGAGATTATAAAGTATAATAAAATATCAACTTATTTTCTAATTTTTCCATTCGTAGTCCAACCCGGAATAACCCTATATTGTGAAAAGTTAGTTGGTAATTCGAGCATATGCCAACGATTGTATTCACTCCCATTTCGTGACTTCTATTTCTTAATAGATGTTCCCAAAACTTTCAAGATTGAAGTTTGATATAAGATGACGGTCGTGTGAGGACGGATGAAGGGGTTTGTCGTCAGATCAAGGGGTGCGGGGGAGGGAGACCGGGGACCCCACAGTGACGAGGGTGGGACCAAATTAGCCGGGAATCCGACTCGAAAGAATACAACGCAAAAAGCAAACTTCATCTGACAAATAAATATGTTTAATGTTATTGGTTGAAGCCTATAAATCTGAGACGTTATTTCAGAGCCGTCGCGTCATTCAGCCAAAGTTAACCGACGCCGCCCGCCATTTCAACAAACTTTGATTTATTTGTCGAATCTTGGAAAAAGAACCACTCGCATTTTAATATTTTATGGACCGGACATTTGTTATGTTTCTTCTTCATGTCAGCTTTCAAGAAAATTTTATTTTTTATCTATACATATACATATATATATATATATATATTTTCATATGTACAAATCCTTAATTTTAATCAATCCGATTTACGATTCTTTTTTGTTATCGAATCTTTTCTCTTGTGATGTGATTTGTTTTAACAAATAAAACAAAAACCGTTTCTTTTTATTCGCGATTCGGATTGTTTTATAGACCATCATATTTTAGCAAGTATCTTTTTTTCTGTTTACATCAAAGGGGCATGGACATATTTCGTGCTGACATATTTGTTCAAAATTATGTCAACGAAAATACCTAAAGAAAATATAATCTATTAAATTATGATCCAGTTAAAAAATAGATGAAAGAGGTGAAAGGATCGCTTCTAATAATTTAGAAAAGATAATTATCTTGAAAAAAAGTGATTTGTTGAGAAAATCAGTTTGAAATTTTTCAAAAAAAAAATCCTGCATGATTTATATAACTCATACCTACACGTTTTTTATTTTTCTAAAATAATAAAATAATTCCGACAACCAATATTTGAATTATTTAATTAATTACTTACTTATTTTATTTATATTATATACCAGGGGTGGCCACTAACCTTAACTTTGGGAGCCGCAAATTTATAAAACTGTTTCAAAGCGAGCCAGATTGTTTAGAGATTAATTAATGTTTTATTAAAAAAAGACACCTTTTTTTTATTTTATAAAATATAAATGAAGTAACATATATTTTTTTGCTCTACTTTATAATATTAGAAATTACAAATTAATTTAATTTTTGTATTATTATTTTTTCAATTTAATTGTTATACAGGGTGGGGCATAAAGATCTACCACATATTTTGAAGAGATATAAAAAAATGAAAAAATTTAAATATATTTTTGAAAAGAAAATAAATGAAATTTTTTTTAATGTATTTTAAACATTATCAGACAAAAAAAGGGGGGGGGGTCAAAAAAAATTCTAGCCCTTTCGATGAAACTCAACCAAATTTTGTATACATATTCTGTGGGCCCCTAGAAGGCTACAAATGCTTTAAACTAGCCAAATTTTGAATACATAGTTTGGTCGAAAGGGCTAGAATTTTCATTTTTGACCCTCCCCCCATTTTGGTTGGTTAGTTTTTTTCATTTCTAGCCTTCTAGGGGCCCACAGAATATGTATACAAAATTTGGTTGAGTTTGGTCGAAAGGGCTAGAATTTTCATTTTGGACCCCCCCCCCCTCTTTTTGTCTGATAATGCTTAAAATACATTAAAAAAAATTATTTTATGTTCTTTTGAAAAATATATTCAGTTTCTTTCTAGTTTAATTTTTTAATTTTTTTATACCTCTTCAAAATGCGGTAGATCTTTATGCCACACCTTGTACTTTTTAAAATCAGTATTATTCAAGAGGGTTCAAGAGCCGCACGAGATTGACTAAAGAGCCGCATGCGGCTCGCGAGCCACGTTGTGGCCACCTCTGATATATACTCTTGTTTATTTACTTACAAATGAATATATTTAATTTTTAAAAACATGGTTTATAAAAAAATAGATAATTTTATTTTCATTACATTATCCAGCCATCTCAGTCCTCTAACAAAAATAGGCCTTAAAAATTTTCTACCTAATAAATTGAAATAAAACAATCAATAACGCTACATCTACCATTTATTTATTAATTAGGTTATTAATTAATATTAAAATAAATGGGGTTTTTACACCTCCAATGTTGGCCTTAATTCTTTGTAGTAAGTCAGTGATTTTAGAATATAGATGGATAAATTTTTGTACTTGGGTTTGGTTTGAGCTCGGGCTTTCTTTAGGACTTGGTACAAATTTTCAAATATTTTTTTTTTTATAATTTTGGAGTGAGCCGATTTTAGAATATTTAATTTCGTGTGCATTTTCATTTATTTTAATTTACTCAAAAGGCGCTGAATCATCTTGATATACAAATTTAATTGAAAACAAGAGCTTAAAATCTTCAAAAAGCCTTATATAATAAAATAACATTGCAAAAATTATATTTTAAGAGATATTAATTACTTTAAATAAGGCAGGAGTAAACGCAGGGGTGCCCCCCCCACCCCTAGCTTCATGACTCACCCCAACCGCCCCATTTCATTCTGTTTTAAAAAATTATTAGAACTTTGTATTACCTTTTCTTGAAGTTATAATACTTGACCGCTTTTAATTTTAGCATATAATACTAAAATGCAACAATTTTCAACCCCCCCCCTCCCCAGAAATTTCAATGACTTACTCTGCGTCTTAATTCTCACCCCTATGGGCAGCCCTGAATAAACGTCAAGCAACTATTCTTGATTCGGTTAGGTACATACATTTTAATAAATATCTAATATTCATCATCATAATATGACTATTACTTCTAACACACCCTATACCTTTTGTATACTGTATTTGTATTGACAGTCTATTCAAAATAAATATTATTACTATATGCTACTTTTTGTAATAATGTCGCTCAATTTTTTATGTGAAAACTTCTTTAGGCAGGTTGGGCACTTTTGGGATGGGGAAAAAACACTGAACTCGCGTGACCATCACGCACATTTTATTTTTTATTAGTCTTAATTATTTTTATAGAGAAAAGTTTGCGGAATTTAACAGAATGAAATGGATTTATTTTTAATATTTTTAAATAATTTAATTTAAATTGAGTAGGTAAACAATTATTTTTATAGAGAAATGTTTGCGGAATTTAACAGAACAAAAGTCAAATTGATACATTCATAGATAAATTTTTATTAAACCAATTATTTTACATGAATTCATTGTTTTGAGCTTCGATTCCGGAGATTACTTCTCCACCATCGAGTGTCCTTGATCATCTTTAGTCCTTATTTTTAATAATAGGAAAAACTAATTAAAGAAAAAACCTCTTTTCCGATAATTATTCCAATACCATATTGAATTCCCAATCCCCAACCTAATTCCCCCATCCCTTCTATCTCTCCAATCCCCATTTTCAGTTCACATTCATAGATAAATACATACATACATACATACATACAAGTGAAGCTAATATAAAGCGTGTAAAAATAGCTAATATTTATCGTCATAATACGACTATTGCTTTTATCACTATAGGTATACGACTCTTTGTAAGGGTTAATCAATAATTTCTAGCTAATTTTTATCAAAATAGATTTAGCCGTTTTTGAGATATTTCAAAAAAACTAAGCAAAAACAATAATATTTCTCTACTATTACAATATTTTCCAATAATATTTATGATAAAGTAAAAAATAATTTCATTGTTCCTTTTTCACTACCCTCAAACGGTTCATGCACCGTATCTTAACAAAGTATTTTCTCTATCCACTCAGCTAAAAATATATGGCAACATATTGAATTATTATTAACTGTAGCCTGGTTGCCAAGAGGTTAAATGGTCAAACATCATTTTTATTCGGTCATTAAATGGCGGCGGTGGCTTTCGTTTCGTACATGAATTCTTTATAAGAATGTGAAATATGCATGTGTCACTCCAAGCCAAGGCAAGAAAAAACACTGTCAAAGATTGATTTGAAACATTTGGGGACTAATCGCGTTGTCCCATAGCGAACGTTCCTATTAATCTAGCAGCTTGAATAATCTAAAATAGTAAGATAAATTCGGAATATAATTATAAATGCAAGCGCTACAAGTGCCTGGATGTTGCTCTTTCAAAATATCGATTTATCAATGCACTTCCCGCCGCCATGGAGAAAGAAAAAAGACACGTAAAGACTCACGTCTGTCTCGACTTTTAGGGGAGCTAATATCAAATCCTGACATCGTTTTCACTACCCCCGATTTTTTTTCTAAAATCCCACTCTGGCAAATCGTCTTTGTAGCAGCTCGGACGAAATGAGTTCATTAGATGACATTTTGATAATTCGTATACGGCCAAGTGAGAGTGGGCTACCGATGGGTCCGAACCTAAAGTCTATTTTATATGATGAAGATTAAAAGACTTATTTTTGAAGTGATAACTTCTTTTGCCGCGCCTTACACACTTTTTATTTTACTTCGGAGTAAATGAGATTGAGCCGTCACGCGTCACGCTGTAACGTTTCACAAGCCTCACGGTTGGGGTCTGTGTCTAGATATCGTACCAATTCAAGCCACATATGGCGCCTCAGCATTAATTCCAAGCTCAAATTAATATCTTATTTTTGAATTTTGGCTCTCATGTGCATTTTTAATTTCCTGGGCAGTAAATGGGATTGAGGCGTCACGCGTTACGTTTGGGCTGTGGTCTAGTACCAGTTCAATCATTGTCGACATGAAAATGTTAGTAAAATAAATCTAGACAAATAATTATAAGCAAGGAATTTTAAACAAAAACACTAGAATTTCTACAATTATTAAATTATAGAGATAAAAGTGATAGTATGACGTCACAATACAGGGGAGGCTCAATGAAAATGTGACAGAATGTAACTCAAGGGGGGGGGGGGATCTAAAAATCTTGAAGTTCATCTGATGTAATTTATGGATGGGCCCTTACGCCCGATTTCAGCAACTAAACTTAAACTAAGTTAACAATTAAATTAACCTCAAACCAACTTTTAAGATAAATTGTTGAATTAAATTTTTTAAATTGAATTGAATTGAAATTAATTAAATTAAAATCGATGTTTTTCCTCTAAGTACCTACCAATGGTGAAATTCAATTTAACCTAAAGGTTGGTTTTAGGTTAATCTAAGTGCTATCAAAGTTTAAGTATGATTGCTGAAATCAGGTGATAGATGGTTTAAATATTGAAGTTACACTTATAAAGTAAATGCTACGATAAAATGGAATCGGTCAAATGAGAGAGGGAATTACATACCATACCAGTTCCGTATATTATTTCATACCTTATTAAATACTTGAGATCAAATTCATCCTTATATTATTGAATTGAAAAGTTTTTGTTTTGCCGAGAGTAGCAGAGTTGTTGATTCACAAAGAGAAACAAAGAGGTTGTTCTCTGCTTGATGCAAATAAACATACACACATATATATCGAGATGATATATCTGTATATATATTATTTATTTGTTTGAGACTATAGTTTCGAAGACTTGGTCTTCATCATCAGTCTTTCTTCAATTATAAATGTTTTTCATGGAGTCAATATCATATGGATATTGAAAACTTGGTGTTCTTTCGTCACTGCTGTAGGGCTAGGAACTAAGAAGAGCTAGGAAGAAAGACTGATGATGAAGACCAAGTCTTCGAAACTATAGTCTCAAACAAATAAATAACTTATATTATTGGTTTATCAGAAGAGAATGAGCGAATTTTTCTTAATTTTAAGTCAAGTTACTTCTGAACTTGTTACTTGTAGAGCTAAGACTCTCTCGCAACCAGAGCATTTTGTCGGTGCCCTGCTGCAAAGTTCTTTTATGGTATAGACTGCCCCCCCCCCCCCCCATATTTTTTCGATGACAAAAGTGGCTAATTTTCGGATAATAAAAATATAATTCTGTTATTAATAATTTAATTTAATATAAATCTTTATAGATTACCTAATATACAATGTAATGTAATTAATTACCTAAAACACTAAATAAATACCTACTAAGTAGTATATATAAAACAAAACGGGTTTACTCGTATTATAAATTTTATTTTAAAAAATAATCTTGTAAGGCGCCCCCTTATGCTGGAACCCTGATACTGTGCATCACTTGCTATGGGCGGTTCTTGCTCGCATAATTATTTAAAGTAAATTCATATAAAAAATTAGCTCATTTAAGATCTTTACTGGGACAACTCACTCCTCATGATAAAAAAAAATTATTTTTGATCCCACAAAAATTCAACCTTCCCTAAAATATTCATTCAGTTGTAATTTGAATACCTTTTTTTGATTTTGGCAGATAGACAAACATTGTAGAGGCACTAATTGAATCTCGATTTAGTTTTGTACAAAACCCTAAAAAAATAGGCATTTTTTTGGTATGATCAAGCATTTACTTTTCAAAGAGTTTTAATACAGGTAAGTAATTGTATCGAATCTAAAGAGTGGAAATTTGAAGATTCATGTTTTTGGTTAGACCTTTCTTTATTGGTTTAAATAGAAAATATAATAGTTTAACATTTTCTATTAATTTCACAAGGTTGCGGTCGTCGTAACTTGAGCCGTTTTCAAGGGTTAATAATTTTAGAAAAAATCAATAAAATGATCATTGTAGTTCCTTGTAGAAACAAATATAAGATATTCGGCAAATGTGCTCTAAAATATCGTTATTGTATTATTAAAATGTCGTATGTCAAAATTACAATATTGAAGAAAAATTGTTGTATGTTATCAGATGATAGAACTCAAGTTACAGATTAAAAACAAAACAAAGTACTGTATATAGGGCTAATATAAATGAAAACAGAAGTTTTTTTAGCTACTGAAAAGTGTTGAATTTTTCATACGACATTTTGATATAACAGAGACAATATGCTGAATATATGGTATTTTCAAATTTTCATCAATTCTACGATAATTTCCAATCGTTGTCAACTGATGATGACGATTTAAGAATAACGAAATTTCCCAACAGCATTGACCTTTGCTGAATGTTGGCTAGGCTGTTTTTTCTGCACGCTAATAAAATGTCCGGAAAGATTTGTCATATTTAATCATGTTTCTAAATCTATGATTTAAATGCATTATAATAAATGCGCTAATTCTAAATAAATTTTGTTGTTGAAATTTATGAATCGCATTCGTCAGCGAGTCTTGACATTGAATTTAAGCCAACCAGTTTATTCCTCGTGTCAACTTTATAAATAGTTGTGGAATCCCAATTATTAATTATTATAAATCATCTAATTATTCTTAATCATTTGCCATCCTTTGCATAGAGGCATTTTATTGTTTTGGGATTCAATCAAATGGCCAGTTGGAAAGTTGGAATGTGATGGTCCAATTTATTATATCAAAAGTAATCCATTTAATGTTCAAATGAAATTAAAATAAAATTTGCATTTATGATGTATTTACCTTATCTGCATATTCAAGTGGCATATTTTTCTAAGGGTGGTTGAATTTCCAAATTAGAAATAAAAGTTATGTCTATTAATTCGTTATCTGCACGGCGACGAGGAGGGTTGGTTGGCTGTTTTTGCCCTGGAAAAAAGTCAATTCATTCGCCATCAGAGAGTCGGAGAGAGGGAGCTCTGTCGTATTTGCCAAGGCTAATGTACATTCGGTTATATTAGCATTAAGACAGAGTTAACCATCAACTTGACTGCTTTAGATGAAAATGGATCTCATTAAGATATGACAGATGAAGATCAAGTTGCGGGAACATAATGTAAGAAAGATGAACGATTTCTCGAGAGCCCTCGCCCTCACCTCGCCCTGCTAGCTAAGAATTATCCAAGTGTCAGCTGATGAACTCATTTCGCGCAAGCCGCTAAAAAGACTTGACTGAGAAGAGGGTGGGCTTCTTGAAAAAAAAAGAAGAAAAAAGGGAAGTGAAAAACGTGTCAGGATTTGATATTCGCTCCACTAAAAGTCGAGAAAGACGAGAGTATTTACGAGGGTTTTCTTTTTGGCTTCTTTTTGTTTCCTTTTTAAAGGGTTCCGTTCAAACGTTGTTCTTAACTTCAATGTCAGAGAGCTCTTAAACTAAACAACATCTAGCATTTACAATTAATATAATTATTAATGGATTTTTTTCTTAAGCTCGAATTTCAACCTTACTTTTAATGAAGTTAGTGTATTTTGTTTATAATCTGTGAGCTTGTAGAGAACTATAAATTCAATTGGTTTTCATTCTTTTATTTCGAGAGCGCTACGGAACCTCTTTTTCAGTAGAAACTGCGGAATCAGACAACGGCGAGCTTTTTTTCCCTCCCTTCCTGGCTTTTGGTCTGAACCATTTAGCCAATCACTTTCTTTGTATTATTTTTCTAGTTAAGTATGTATACATTTTCATTAGAACTTAATAAATTATAAATATAATGTTCATTTAGTACATGAGTATATACAATTTTAAATATTTACACTAGCCCTTAGTACAAATCTCTGAAATGCCATAACAACTTTTTCACTGCACTCACACAAGCACAAAAGATAATCACTATTTATTGGGAATTTCACACTTTCGTTGAATTCACAGTATAGCATTTGTGTCCACTTTTTGTTTAGATCACATTCAAGAAGCACATGATTGAGCCCCTCACTGGTAAGTTCACACCTACACAATGGGGACTCCACCACTCCAATTCGATGCAGGTGTAACTTAAGTGATGAGTGTCCAGTCCCCATTCTTGAAATTGATGTAATAGCTTTGCGTGGAATGTTAATTGTTTTAAACCATGGTAACAGGGTCATCGTAAGTTTAATCTTATATAAATGTCGACCTTTGTTATCCTTTTCCCACGTTTCTTGCCATAATTTCAATGTTTTACATTTTTGGTCTACTAGGAAGTCAGACCATATAATTTTTTCATTTGATGTTGTAGGAAGTTTACTGGCTTGCTTGGCCTCATATTCAGCGATTGTGTTGCCTATGATTCCCTGGTGTGCGGGAATCCAGACAATATCTACAGTATTATTATTCATATATAAATCATATAATAAATTACATATTTATATATATATATATATATATATTTGATCTTAAAATATCTTTGTTGATTAAAGCATCTGTAAGACTTTTCGAATCAGTACATATTAAATTGAATTTTATATTGTTATTTTTAATATATTCTAAACATTTCAACAGGGCATATGCCTCTGCCGAGTATATGGAGTTTTCTGGATCCATCTTAAACGGAGAGCTTTTTTCTTTAACTTGTTCAAGCTGATGGGATCTGCATATTGGTGAACTGTTGGGTGAGTGCCTTACAATTTTTACATCTGTATTAGCAATTAATGCCTTGTGAACCCACTATCTCGCCGTTGTCTGATTCCGTCCGTAAATAATGACGTCACACGAATTACAAATTTTTTAGACCCCCCCTTTTTCATTCAGCTCCCCTTCTATTGTGACTACACACTATCACTTTTATACATCTATAATTTAATAATTGTAGAAATTTAAGTGTTTTTGCTAAAAAATGCTTGCTTACATAATTATTTGTCTAGATTTTACCAACATTTTCAGGTTGGAATAATAACACCAGGTCGACAGGATTTTTGGGTCTGACTTCTGAATGTCTAATTTTGGTTTCTTCTACGTTGCTATTAAAGGGAAAAATAATTTTTTTGATCAAAGTTTGCTTTTGTAGAAACCAGAGAAATTTTGTTGAATTTTAAGATAAATACGGATTTTTTCATAATTTTATTACAATCAGAAGAATTCTTTTTAAATCAAGAATAATTATTAGTAATAGCATACAAATGTAAGATAATAAAAAATCAAGTTCAAAAATTAATATTTTTAGTGATTTTTTTATGTTTGTATGGATTTTCTCGTATTAAGCCCCAAATGTAATCTCCCATCATATTCTTGTTGTACTGCCCTTGGTAACTTCGTTCAACTTCCATCACATCTTGCTGAAAACCCTCTCCTTGCTTCTCTGAGTAGGCACCCATATTATCTTTAAATTGGTCCATGCTAGAATGTAGCATATGAGACTGCTCGTAAAATCAATTAAAATCTTCAAAACTTACTTATCGACGTAAAACAGACAAAATCAAACTTTAAAAATGAAAAATTGATATTTTGGTGTTTTTCGATGCCTGACATCAGAATTTAGGCATTAAGGACGTTCCCTAATATAGCTCAGATGCAGTTCACTCTTTCCTCTACTCTCTCATGCGCAGAAAGGCAAAAATATTTTCACTGCATCGTTTCTTGGATCTGGCAACATTTCATTCTTACTGACGCTAAAAGACAAAGAATAAAAAAACATTTCATGAAACAACTCAATGCAAAATTCCAGATGAGTATAGTTAGGTTGAGAGAGTTAGCTAAAAATCTCAAATACACCAGCTGCAGAAGTTTTTTAGATACGAAAAAATTGAGTTATTTTAGTGTGACGTTGCCAAGTTGTCATCTCTCACTTGCCATACCATGAGGGAAAAAACCATCAAAAGTACCTAACTTTTAACATTTTTCATACAAAACGAATACCGCTTGATACAATTATTTTAACAGGACAATATTTGTTAGATTATAATATCAAGAAAATTCCGATAGTTATTTAATGAAACAGTCGCTTTAACCTCAATCTGGATAAGGTTCGCGTATTAAATATGCAAATTTCAATGGTCAATATTTACAAATTTAGTGCCGCAAGGACTATTGAAAAAAATTTCTACGTATAAGGACACTTATAAATATGCGTATTCAAAGTTTTAAAAGGATTGCAAGAAAATCGATCTATTAGGGAACGTCCTTAAAACAGAAACACAGAAAAAAAGTTTTTTGTCGACCTGTGAGTAACCTGCAAACTAAAAAATATATTTGAAAATTTTTTAATTTGACTTTGTGACACCACAATTTTTAAGATCCCCGGGCCCTCCTGTCACATTTTGTCAAAAATCTGAGATACCCCTCCCCTTACTGTGTGGCGTAATTTATGGACAACCTCTAATAGAAACAATTTGATTTAATTAATAAATACAAGATACATGCCAAAAGAGAGGGGCTTGAACTGTATTCATTATCTGTGAATGCCATCAGGAGGCGAGCATCTTTATTTCGATGAGTGGATCAACAAATAAGCTTCGACAAGTCTGTTTGCTTGTTTGCCTGTTCCCTCTAGGTTATTCAACACTCGTGATAGGTTTGTCAATGTCTCAACTGAGCCTCGCACTCAGGGTTTGAATAAAAACTTGCAAACATACGCGAAACACACTTAGGTAACTACTCACTTATTTTATTCACTCGCCCACCCTCAAGAATCCTCACACACACACACACACACACACACACACACATTGACATATGTATATGCTGATTATGTGATTATAAATATAAATATACCCCTCAAGCAAAGGTTCTATTCGCGAAAAGCGAAATTATTATCGCACAATGAGAATTAATAATAATTTATAACTAACCGAATCTCTCAACGTGTCAGTCTCAAATATAAATTCAATGTATAGGAATTTAATTATTCAGTCAGCTTTAAACAAATTGTCGAGTTTCCTGCCGTTGATGGTGATTTCACCATACAAGCCACGCGCAACCAAGGTATATAAGAGAGGGATGAAGGGGGATACAGAGGGTGGGCTTTTGTTCCAAATCATATTAACTCTGGGTGGGGTGTTTTTAACCGCCGCATTTCCTTTAGATTTCAAAAATGAACTCGAAACATTATTACTCTCTATAGTCAAATAATAGAAAAAACTACGCTAATGCGGTAAATCAAATTCTATTTTCATTTAATGTAGGGACGAAAAAAGTCTTCAAGAAGAACAGAGGTAAGCCAGTGAAAAATAAAAACACCCCACCCCCCTGCCGTCGTTTTAGAAATATAAGAGCTTTCAGAATTAAATCAAATCATTCAATCTACATACAACATTGGAATACATATATTTTAATAAGATTGAAGTAATTTTTGGAGACGGACTGATAAGTGTAATAAGTGGATATCGATGAGGCAGTCCAAAAAAAGAAAATAATTTACCCTATCTTTTTATTCATAAAACCAACATTTCAGAGGCTATCCCTCATTCTTCAGGGTCTGTAATTAATTAAAATGGAATTTGGCCATCATTACAAACAAGATACTCACAAAATTTTTCATTAATAACAGACCCTGAAGAATGAGGGAATATCCTCCGAAATGTCGGTTTTATGAATAAAAAGATAGGGTAAATTATCTTCTTCTTTTTTGGACTGCCTCATCGATATCCACTTAATATATTTTAACATATTAAAATTCGATATTATGAAATATTCGATTATATCATAAAATAAATTAATAAAATAATTAATAATAGGATTATATTAAATAAATTTCAACAGCGTTATATTTATTAACCGACTTCAAAAAAGAGGGAGATTATCAATTCAACGGAATGTCTTTTTTTGTATGTTTGACCGTTGATTTCTCTTTAGCATGTGGACCGATTTCGATTATTACTTTACCATACAGGGTATGGTCAAGTATTGTAATCGTGTAATAATAAAATGTTTCACCTAGAACCAACACCGAACTCCTTAAAAGTTATTGTAATCGTGCATGAAAAAAGTGTTTTTTTTTCCTTCTTTTTTTCAAAATATCTAAAAAACGGCCTAAACTATTTCTATTAAAAAAATTGAGCAAAACCATGGTATTTAGCTCTACAAAAAACCTCTAATAAGTGAACATTGAAAAAATTATATTTTAGGAGATAATAATTGTTTTGTCAAAATGTCTGTTAGTCTGTGCGTTACCAAATTTGTGGACGAGCTCTCTCAAAAACTAGTGTGAATATCGAAACCAAATTTCACACGTATTTTTGGTCCATTGAGATTAAGGGTTGATTAGATTTTGGTGCATATCGACGCAAAATTAAGGGGGTCGAGGGGGGGGGTTAAAAATTAAAAATCTAGGTCGTTTGAGCAAACTCAACTAAATTTTGTATACATAATCAGTGGACCCTGAGATGTCTAAAAATGCAAAATCTAACCTCCCAAAATGGGGGGGGGGGGGCGGAGGGTCAAAAAATGAAAATCTTGGCATTTACCAAACTTACCCAAATTTTGTATACATAATCAGTGGGTCCCCAAAAGTCTAAAAATGTAAAAACTAACCGCCCGAAATGGGGGGGGGGCGAAGGGTCAAAAAATGAAAATCTTGGCCATTTACCAAACTAAACCAAATTTTGTATACATAATCAGTGGGTCGCAGGAGTCTAAAAATGCAAAAACTAACCCACCCCCCCCTACATGATTATAAATAATTTTATTAAATATTAAATATAAGTGAGGGGCCAGGATGTATGGTAAAGTCAAGTGGATGGCCACATCAGAACACGTCAGCTTATTTTATTTGCATTCGGTTCAGTATAGTTTCCGATTGGTCCACTATAAATTTTATAGGCATTGGACTTTTTTTGTTATGTCTGTTCATTGTTCACTCATAACTTCTTTGTTTATTGACCAATTTTATGGAAAGGGGGTACCTTGGGAGTAGTCCCATATTAATTTGGTCAAGTTCTGATGATATGATCAATGACAAAATAACAAAAATCTCCAATTCTGAGCAAATAATTATAATGAATAAAATCTTAAAAAAAAACAATCTTAAAACGTTCATTTAAAACCCACTACTAAGGTAAAATTATGGAGCCAATAACAAAACTGCTTCATACGAAACCAAGATTAGAAAAAAGTTAAGAAATGGAATTTTTGACTTATTTCACAGCTAAAGGAGTTCGAAAACCGTGTTTGTAAATAACTAGCGCGTTAGGAGGAATTATAGATTTCAATTTGTTAGAACAAACATCATGGTAATATCTATAGTACAGAGATTTGGTGGGGTCTTCTAAATTTAAAAAATAATATTTATATTAATGTTGCATTATTCGCGTCCATATTAAATTTGTGATAGGAATAGCAGGAAATTGGATAAAAAATTAAAAACAGAGTTTTTATCAACTGGGCCAGACGTTTCGTCAATTTATTTTGACTTCTTCAGTGACCCATTTAAACACTCTTTCAAAAAACAATTGATCAACAATCTTGTTCTTTTCTTCAACAATTAAAAAATAAATATTACAATCAATAATCAAATCAATCAATAGATAGCAATAGTAATAAATAATAATAATGTTTTTTTTTATATATAAATTTTATTAAACCAATTATTTTACATTAATTAATGTATACATTGTATTTTTGCTTCGATTCCGGAGATTACTTCTCCACCATCGAGTGTCCTTATTTATCTTTAGTCCTTGTTTTTAATAAGAGGAAAAATCTAATTAGATAAAAAAACCTCTTTTCCGATAATTATTTCAATTCCATTATTCCCCAATCAAGTCGATTGGTTTGCTAATCTCCCACCTCTATCTCTTATAATAATAATAATGTCTGGTTATTTTGTTAAAATAACAATTTTTATTCTCTTCTTAATGGGCGAGTTACTGGTTATTTTTACATTTATTTAATAATAATTTAATATCTTCCCTAGTAGCAAAATGTTTCAAACTATATAGTAACTATATAGTTACTATATAGTTTAAAACATTGTGCTGCTAGGGTTAGTTCACGGTGCTCCTGAAGATTCTTATATGTGTGTTAAATGAAGGGAATATATTTCAGCATTTTTTTTAATTTTGAATGTTGGTTTTTACAAAATTCCTTCTTCAGTGGACC
The DNA here is from genome assembly GCA_024734495.1 of Forficula auricularia. Classification (NCBI taxonomy): domain Eukaryota; kingdom Metazoa; phylum Arthropoda; class Insecta; order Dermaptera; family Forficulidae; genus Forficula; species Forficula auricularia. The sequence goes on from JALMQS010000353.1 coordinate 1,925,721, forward strand.
TCTTCCAGAATTTTCGAAGACTGAACAAATAGTGTGATTTTTGGGTGAGGTCCACTGAAGAAGGAATATTGTACAAAGTTTCCGAAATATTTGGATAAATTAAAAATACCAATATTTAAAATTAAAAAAATGCTGAAAAAAGCCTTTCATTCAACACATATAATAATTTAAGTACTTGGAACACCGAGCGATGCTCGGTATTTTTTTGATTCAGTTAAAAGCGATATATTAATATTATTTTAAATTCAGGTAAAAAGTTCGATTTTTAATCGCAGCCAAAATAAAATAAAATTGAAATAAAACTTAATTTATATTTTTAGCAACGTTTCCACCCTCTATGGCCATCATCAAGACGTATCACTGACCACAAAGTTTTGAATGTAATTGCAATTAAAAAATAATATTAATATACACGGTGGGTCTTTCGTTGACACTTTTAAATCTTGATGAAGGAGGTACGATCCTTCGAATTGATGATTTTTAAGAGAATGAAATTCATATTCTAATAAATTATATTATAGAAAAACGGCAGCCCTCTTGCTAGCCAGGGGGCACGCCCCCTGAACCTCACCCCGCACCCCGCGACCTCCACTCTCGCCCTCAACCCCGCACCACCCCACTTCGGCTCTGGGCCCTCACGTCAACCCCTTCCCCACCCTGCTCCACCACCCTTGCACCCCACCCACCCCGGACCCCACCCCGTGCCCTCCACCTCCACGCACCACAGCCCCGCTTAGCCCCCTGGACCCCTACACCCACTACGCCACCCGGACTCCACCCGGCACCACCCGCTTCACCCTACTCCGTCTTACTCCCTCACCCACATTCCACCCCCGGACCCCCCGCACCCCATACCCTAACCCACCTCCGTACCATCACCCCACCCCGCACCCAGTTTTTACGTTTCTAGTCTTCTAGTGACCCAGAGATTATTTATATAAAATTTGGTTATGTTGGCTCTAAGGGTAAGAGTTTTAATTTTTTGACCCCCCCCCCTTTGGGTCGTTAGTTGTTGCATTTCTACCCTTATAGTGGCTCACAGATTATGTATTTAAAATTTGGTTGAGTTTGGTCCAAGAGCAAGAATTTTCATATTTTGACCATCCCCCCTTTTTGGGTAGTTTTTTGGGGAATTTTTAAACAAAAGTTGTCAGAAATCACATCCCCTACAACTTTGCTCATAATAAAATTTGCCGTAGACTTAATAGTTTAGGAGTTATTTGATAATTTTCATTTGTGCGCCCCCCCCCCCCCCCAAACCCCTTTTGGGGTCAAAATATCACTAAAGACGTAAATTAGAAGACATCTGATGTAAATATGAAATTTCATAATAATTCCTTTAGCCGTTTTTACGTGAATCGTGAGCAACTTTTCGCGGAACCCACGGAAACATACAGACAGACAGACAGGCAGGCAGGAATTTTGTTGAGGGTGATTTCGTTAATAACTTTGCTTGAAACGTGTGCAACCAAAATTTGTCGTGATTTGGACCAATGTACAGACAAAACCTTAATTTTATATATATCATCATCATCAGCCTGTCGATAGCGACAATCCACTGCTGAATATAGGCCTCTTCCATCAAATAGAAGGGGGTTGGCATTAAGTCACCACAATTTTATATATATAGTTACCTTTAATTAATTAAATTGGCAAATTCTAATATATAATAATATTTGTAATGATCTATTAGTGGAATTTAAAATGAAAAAACCAATTAATTTTATTAAAAGAAAATTCAATAAAAATGTAATTATACATTTTTATCTAGATAACCCCTGTGAATAATTATTTCAATTAACAAAAAACCCATCAAAAAAACTTAGCCGAAGATGAGACCGTGACAGATCGAATTGTCAACCCAAAAGCCCCCTAACCCGTGAATTTAATCCAAATCCTTAGAGCCATTTTCGAGATACCGATTCTATACATATATATATATATATATATATATATATATATATATATATATATATATATATATATATATATATATATATACAAGAATTGCTCGTTTAATATAATCAAATAAGATTTAAAACATTCTTAGTATTTTTAACCGACTTCAAAAAAGGAGGAGGTTCTCTATTCGACTGAATTTTTTTTTTTTTTTTTTTTTTTGTGCCTATGTTACCTCATATCTCCGCCAATTGTCAACCGATTTTGAAATTTTTTTTGCATTGTGTCCAGTCTAGCTTCCGATTGGTCCCATTTTTTTTTCGATTTTTTTTCATAGGTATTAGACCTTTTTTATTAGGTTTGTTTAGACCTAACCTCTTTGTTTATGAACCGATTTCCCTGGTTCTTTTTTTATCCGAAAGAGGGTGTCTTAGGGATGGTGTCATATTAATTTGGTCAAGTTCTGATGATATGATCACTATTAATAACATCACCAAAAAGAGAAAAATAAAAATTTTTAAGAAAAAAATAAAAACCGACTTCAAAAAATTAAATGCAACAAATAAAATACACTAAAAGGTATAAAATAATTATTATCTTATTTACTTACAACTAAACGACGAAATATTAACACGAAATTACTTTTTGAATTCGGTACCAAACAAACTATACCTATAAGCGAGCATATCCTCCAAACGTACTAAGTAAGATCCGTCGAGTGCGATTCATAAAAGGTATATGTTTGGCACCGACTTCAAAAAGTAATTTCGTGTTAATATTTCGTCGTTTAGTTGTAACTAAATAAGATAATAATTATTTTATACCTTTTAGTGTATTTTATTTGTTGCATTTAATTTTTTGAAGTCGGTTTTTATTTTTTCTTAAAAATTTTTTTTCTAAGGATCATCTCGTGATACCAGAAGTGAGCATTTTGAAGAGGCGTCATTTAATATCATTTTTTTTTCGTTCTAGATAGATGGAAGGTCTTAAAAATACATTCTTTGCTAATGTTTGGATTGGCTAGCGTTCTAAGTATTTAATTCGGGTGACAGTCGCCCGTCTTGATTGCGTCTCGATGAGGGGGAGGGATGAGATCCAGGGACCAGGGACCAGGGTCGCAATCTGTGAGGTCTCGTCATTGGCGCCAATCTATTCGCACGGATTGATGCCTTTTGGCAGGTTTGACGAAACATTCCTGCCTTTTGTTGTCCCTCTCGCCTTGTCTTAAATAAATATGTCAAGATAAATAGGTTTCGCACCTGTGCCTTGAGCTTTTTACTGTCGCGCTGTCCACTATTTAGAGATGTGCTAATCATGTGACAAAAATACATAAATACACCAGATTGTTGATTTTTTTTTAACCTCTTGTCTATTCTGAAATGATTCAGAAGAATTCGAGATCATGCTTCATGAAATCTCATTAAGATGTCTTAATTCCATAAACAAATTAAAAAGATACTCAAATATTAAAATTCAAAATGTTCTCAAATACATATTAAAATTAAAATACATACAATCTTATATTCACCCTAAATAAATAAATGAAATAAATAGGCTATTCTTAATAAAATATTTTGATTTTTCAATGCTACTTTATAGGTCAGCTGTGATTAGAGTAGAATAATATGTTGAAAAGTTTGTTTTGCTGAGAGTATCAGAGTTGTTGAATCGTAAAGAGAAACAAAGAGGTTGTCCTCTGCTTGATGCAAATAGACATTTCTTCGCCTTAGAGAGTAAACCTGCTAACTTACAGCAAGGAAATTTTACAGGCCAGAGAAGAAACTAACAAAATTTAATATTGTTGTTATGGAAAGAAAGAAATTTTCACATTTTTTTTACAACACACGATTGTAATTTTAAGTATCAGTTTTACTTGGACGATGGATATTTATATATTATATTATATATTATATTTTATTTGGATATTTACATATCGTCGCCTTAGAGTGTAAACCTGTTAAATCCATTTTTTATCATAATATATGACATATTATACCGTTCGAAAGAAAAAGAGATGCATCATCGTCCAAGTAAAACTGCTACTTAAAATTACGATAGTAAGCTGTAAAAAAAATGTGAAATATTGTTTCTTTCCATAACAACAATATTAAATTTTGTTTTTTTCTTCTCTGGCCTGTAAAATTTCCTAGTTGTGAGTTAGCAGGTTTACTCTCTAATACGACAATATATACCTATATATATATATATGGCCTTCTAGTTTTTTTAGTCTTTTTAATTATAAATATTATTTTTCATAGTGTCAGTTACTAGTGGATATTGAAAATCTGTTTACATAGCAAGCTAATTACAATAGTTATCAAGCAGGGTACAATCTCTTTGCTTCTCTTTATGATTAGAATATGTAATAAGAGTAAGTAAAATTGCAAGGTAGGTTTCACAAAATTAAAACATATGTTTTGAGTTTTATCTCGATATACTATATATCAGGTGTTCACAAGAAAAACTCATGAGTTTTCTTTGTGAACTCCTGATGATGGGCTCTTAACCCGAAATATATATATCGAGATAAAACTAAAAACATATATCTGTTTTATTTTAGTGAAACCTACCATGCAATTTTAATTATTCTTATTATTTAACACTAGAACGCACAAGCTTTTTCACAAACACAAAGTGGCGAGCCGATCCTATTAAGTCCACTATATGTTTAATTGGTTTATAACACATTTTTCAATAGTTAATTGCATTCCTGATTTTTTATTAATTTATGTCAAGATTTATAAAAATAAATAATAAATCAATATTTTTTTTACTGTTTTTATGAATTTTTTACTCACTTCACTCTAAAAATAAGTTAAAAAAATGAAAAATTGTACACAAAGTCAAGAGCGGTCCGGTCCTCTCAAGCCCACTATTGGTTTATTGGATTATCAATAATTATATTCATTTTTTTATTATTAATTTATATTAGGATTTATAAAAATAAATAATATATCAATATTTTTTACAGTTTTTACTGTTTTAATACATAGAAAACCCCCGGGCCTGAAACCCGTCTTATAACTTTGTGTTTGTAAAATTTGTTCCAAGAAAAAATTAGGTAGGTACTTACCTATATAAAATTATTTTAAGAAAAAATCCTTTAAAAATACTTTTATTATGTATTAATGAAAGAATATTAAAAACTTGGAATTTATGGGACTTCTGTTCTGAAAGTTATTGAAAAGAAAAGGTGTGACTGGGCCTGGCAGGCCCGGGTAGTGCGTTCTTGGGTTAAAAATGTTTGACCTAGAACCGACACCTAACGCTTAAAAAAAATTATTAGAATATGTGTGGTTTTAAATTGCATGGGGGTTTAATGAAATGTCTGAGATGTCATTTTGCAATTAATATTTAACAGTTCGTGTGCCATGCAAGATACTAAATACTAACTACACCGACCCCATCAACTTGCATAAATCAACGAGAAAAACTTGACAAATAATTATATACAATCTCACCGTATAAAATTACAACCATATTTATTAAAGGATAAAGAATTTAATTTTTAGGACAAATTCTAAGATTTTAATAGAAATATTATTAAATTGCGATATCAGAGGGGAATTCTTTCTCTTTTAAAATATATTTGTTAATCTGAACAGAGCTGATTTTTTGAAAAACATTCCAACTATTTTCAAAAAGAAGATTCTCAAATTTTTAGTTTTATATTTATTAACATTCAATATTTTAACTAAATTTAAACCTATCGCAAATTATAATATTTCAAGTTAAATACTAGTACTAATTATCAAGTAATGATCAAGCAAGGGAAAGGTCATCGGCCCCCCATTATATACGTCACGACCCACCAAAAATACATTAATTAAAAAATTGCAAAATATGTATTTATTTTTTCATTAATTCGTTTAAAATTTTATATACCCGCAATAGGTAAACTATGTCAACTTTACAATTTTACAGTATTATTTAGATTTTTTAGATGGATAAAACACGATTCCTTGAGGTAGCCCTTTATTTTAAAACTCATCAGTTTTCCTTGTGAACTCTTGAAGATGGACTTGTAATCCGAAATATTATATTAAAATGAAAGTTTTTGCCGAGAGTAGCAGAATTTTTATATATTGAAGGAGACAATAAAAGAGTGTGTCTTCTGCTGGAATTATAAATTTTATTTATTTATAACGAGACTATAGTTTCGAGGGCTTTGCCCTCTTCATCAGTCTATTACAATGGATTACCTTCGAAATATTATATATACCAGGTGTGCCGGAAAGTCATTACCGGTTTTTCTAACAGATGTCGCTAGGCTTAAGTATGCACTGTTATGATTTGACACATGTGCATTTTATTATACTGACATCAAGCTTCAAAGCTATACATGTTATATTTTGCGAAAGTAACACCTTCATAGATTTATACCTCTTTGAAAATGTCAAGTTTCATGCCTGAAAGCGTGCATTTGCGGCACGCATTACTTTTCTTATTTAATCAAAAGAAAAAAGCCTCTGAAAGTCATCGTTTGCTGGTAGAAACTTACGGTGAGCATGCTTTAACCTTAAAAACATGTGAGGTGTGGTTTTGAAAATTCAAAAGTGGTGATTTCGATATGCAAGATAAAGAACGTTCTGGTAGACCAAAAAAGTTTGAAGATGCGAAACTACAGGAGTTATTGGATGAAGACCCACCCAAACTCAAAAACAATTGAAAAAACAATACACCGACAACAAATGATCAATTTGAACCACGCATTGATCGAAAAACGTCCAGAATGGGCCCGAAGACACGGTAAAGTGATTTTACAACACCATAACGCGCCGTCTCATAAAGCAAAACCGATCAAGGAAGCGTTGAAAGCACTTGGGTGGGACATATTATCGCACCCGCCGTACTCTCCAGACCTTGTCCCGTCCGACTATCAACTTTTGCATCGATGGGACACGCGCTTGCAGAGCAGCACTTCGCCAATTTCGAAGATGTTAGAAAATGGCTCGATGAATGGTTTTGCTCAAAGGACAAACAGTTTTTTTGGGATGGCATCCATAAATTTCCAGAAAGATGGGCAAGATGTATAGAATCAAATGGCCAATACTTTGAATAAATAAATTTTCCATTTTCTTAAAAATTACGTAGTTTTTTTTCGAAAAAACCGGTAATGACTTTCCGGTACACCTAGTATATCGAGTTAAAACTCAAAACATATATTATTTTGTTATGTTTTTGTGAAACCTATCTTGCAATTTTACTTACTCTTATTATTTAAAAATGTTTCAACTAGAACCGACTCTTTAAAAATTATTCGAATATGTGGTTTTAAATTGCTTGAGAGTTCACTGAATTGTCTGAGATGTCATTTTGCAATTAATATTTAAAAATGTGTGTGCCAAGAATTCTCTACTCAAAAATTCAATACTTAATTTTTCGGATTTTCTGACTATTTGATGTTTTTCTTGTAAACTTGAATAACTTTCTTCCTGTTTTACGAGAACATTCAACAAGTACCTACTCTTCTTTACTCGTGATCTTTCATTTTTTTTTAATTTTTATTTCTTTATAATAATAGAATAATATCTTGAAAACTTTATTTGGACATCAGATTAAAACACCATGCAATCGATAAATAAAAAGGAATAGGAAAATAAATAACCTATCGATGAGATCGGTTTGGAAATATAAGATAGAAATTATTTATCTATTTTATATCTTTAAAATGAGTTTAAAAACAAAAATATAGGAAAAATCAATTTCCTTAAAGAGTCATGAATGGAAGTGCGAGTAGCGATCAGGGTTTTTGTTCCTTTAATTAATGCCGAAGAACTGGTCAAATGCCTAAAAATTCCTATAAGGAGCTCCTTAAGCTCCAGTTGAGTCAAAAGAAGTGTAGTATCTAATATTTAATAAAATAAGTTAAAATACAAATGAAAAATAATATAATTAAAAAATAAATAGTATGAAAGCCTTAAATATTTGAAATAAAAATAATTAAATACAAAAGTTAGTTTGATTTATTCAAATGAGCTGATAATATCTCTTGTATGATTTGGCAATGCGGTGTATTAAGGCTATTTATGTTTACATCCAAACATAGCATTTATGTGATTTTTTAAAGTAAATTTCCCAGTAAATTCCACAGTCAATGATATATTTTATTGCAAAAAAATGAAACCTGGATGATTCAAAAAGCTAATCTTTAGTTTTTTGTTAACTTTATATAATCAAATGAAAGTTTGTGTGCCGAGGGTAGCAGAATTTTTATAGTATATTGAAGGAGACAATAAAAGAGTGTGTCTTCTGCTGGAATTATAAATTTTATTTATAACGAGACATATATTTAACTAATAGTAGTATAACACATCGGGTCGCTGGTTCAAGACAGAGTCTCGGCAGAGAGATATTTGCAGTCGCCTCCTCTTGGAAAGTAATGGCAACCTACCAAGAGTATAATTGCCTAGTCAACCTCTCCAAATTAGCCGTTCGGAACCGGCGTTAAAAAGTAGGTCCCGTATATCTGTGTAAAACAACTAAACACACTCAGCACAGGTATATGTGGAGAGGCGCCAACGCCCGTTTCAGGTATGGCACTCGAAGAAGAAGAAGTATAACACAACTCTATAAAAAAATTTCCTTCTCCTAAGATTTATTTCATGATTTTTCTATTCATTGTGCATCAAAATAAAGGAAAAATACCTATATTCTATATTAGGTTTGCTTTTATAGTGGTTATAATAATAATATACGACGAAAAATCCCATTTTGACCTATTTTCGAGTCCCATTAGATATTAAACAGCAATATTTGAAATCACAATATTTTGTTGTCGTATTAAAAAACACTTTCCTCTTGGATTTTCAAATTACCACCTGTTTGTAATTTAATTAGAAGCACGTTTAAACTAAAAAACTAAGACCATATGTTTTTATCTATGTTTATTTACGTATTTACATATACAATTTATAATCACGTAGTTTTAGTTTTTTTACTTATACCTAACTCGAGTTCTAATTAAGCTAAAAACAAGTGGTAATTCGAAAATTAAAGAGGAATCTGTTTTCTATTAGGGCAACAAAATATTTTGATTTCAAATATTGTTGTTTAATAAATCTAATGGGACTCGAAAATAGGTCAAAATGGCCTTTTTCGTAGTTTTGTCCAATAATATCTCGAAACTCTGACCTGTTGTAAAATATCGAGAAATCGCATGAAAATCAGGATATAAAACTCTATAGAAATCCATTGTTAGGTTTACGGGTACAAATTTTTGTCGATCTGTGTAATTCAATAAAGTGTCAAGCAAGATCTTAATTTTCCATAAGACTCTGAGAAAATGTTTATATTTTCAAAAATTTACACGGTAATGTGTGATTGAAACTACACCAATGCATAGATAGAGACTTAAACTATTATAAAAAATTAAGTTATAGCTATAATCTAATATTTTGTATTTAACATTGGCTGCGAAAGGACCTCCTTAAACAAACAGTCAGCAGGTTGGAGTAATTTAAAAAGTGGTAAGTTTATGTTGATGTTTGAAGAAAGCAATGGTAGTAGTAGACAAAGGCTTGGATCGCTGGCTGCCCATGGATTCTTCTGTCCTTATTTCACTTGTTTGAACTGGTTTCTTATGCATCTGCTCTGCTCTGCTATCTGTGCATGCGAGCGTGTGAGACGTCGCGGTGGTTGCGGCGTTAAGGGGGCGGTTAACTTACGGCCAGGAGAACCTCCTTCCGATAAGCGATTTAATTAAAATGCTGTCTCCAGAAGGATTGATGGGAATTAGAAGCTGGAACAGAAACGAGCCAGCCAGCCAGGCCAACGATGCCGTTCAACAGCGACAACGACAATCATGCCACCAAACTCAAAAACTTTTCTTTCTACAACGAACCCCCCCTGCTACTCAGAGCCCCAGCTCTCAAGGCAGTTTAGCCCGTTTCATTTCGCGCCTCTCTGTATTCGATATATAGGGTGTTCACTAATAAATGAATAACAATAAACTTCTATTCTTCTAACACACTTTAACAGTGTAATGTAATATATATATATATATATATACTATATATAAGAGCCTAAATTAATTTGTAACGCTGAGAGAATTTTCTTTAAAAAAATTACCCTCTTGCCTAGAATCGAACCGACGAACTCTTGAACTAAGGGCATCAGCTCTAGCCATTACACCAATGCAACATTAATATTTATATCTTGATTTCTCTTACTAAAACTATATATTTTTGATTTAGACTTTGTGTCGAGATAATATTGTATTCATTTGAACTCGAATGAAAATGAAAAAACACCAATAGATTTTAAATTAAGAAACATTAAATATATATTAATTAACGAGGTAAATTTGAAATATAATTGTCAGCTCGGATTTTAAACTGATGGCTCCAATCGATTTTCATTAACCAGGCAAATTTGAAATATAATTGTAATTTGGACTCGAATTTTGAAATGAAAGACTCCAATTCATTTTAAATTAAGAAACATTAAATATATTGATAATTATTCCCCCCCCCCCCCTCGCCACTCAAAAATTAAAGAGGCGAAACTTTTAAGAGACGATGGATTTTCGGTAGTTTACGGGTATACATTTGGAGTGTGGTATTTTAAGAGGAATAAAATTTTTGGACCGAGACGCTGCCCGCCAGGGCACTCAGCCCGGAGGGCCGAACTTCGAGGGCGTGCCGAAGGCACGCACGAAAAGCTCGTTATATTAGATTGGTGCAAAAATATGTAGTTTTTAAGTATCGAATTGAAATACTTACATGGACCGTTTATTTTGAAAGTGGCGTAAGTCCAATTTTGAAAAAAAAAATGAGTTAATGTCAGTTTCAGTTAGACATAGATGTCTTCTTTTCATATTTATAATATCCTAGTCCAGTGTTCCGCAAACTTTTTTGTGTTCAAGGTACACCTACGAAATCAAGAAATTTTAGAGGTACACCAAAGAAATAAAAAACAATGTTTATTTAATATTTATTTATTATTAAAATCAATATAATATGAAAAGTTTTTAATGAGAAATGTGAGCCTGCTTAATTGAGCAAAAGGCGATCAAAATTTCCAGCAATCGTTGATAAGGCTGCTAGCATAACTCTCAGCTATGTAATGAAATAAGCACCCCTTGGCCCTTATATTCATAATCGGCATATAGCTTGCCAGGTTTGTTTTATTGTTTCTTTTAGTAGGTGCAGTTGGCAGTCTCGTCATTGCTCCCGCCCCGTTGCTATCATGAGTTGCGCGTGGAAGGCTATCTCGACTGGCGGAGTCAGTCAGCCCGAGGCACGCCAGCGGACACAAACCTCTATGGCTCGGCTGATGCACGCTGGCTCGCCATTATTATTCACTTTCTTTGTCAATTATACTTATATTAAATTCAGTCACTTTACACACACACAGTTCAACTTGTTTCAATCGCTGTTTTCATTGTCTTTATTTACTTACATACATAATTATTCTATTACTACACATTGTACCAAATGTTTATTCTTCTTTACATAAATTAAAAATCTTTTCTCTCAAAACTTTCTATCTTTTATTCCAGATGCTAAATATACCATTACACAATAAAATCCTGAACTGGGCCTCACCCAGATTTAACATAAGTAGGATAAATCGCAACAGCTATGTGCATTATCTTCACAAAATTTGACATTTTTCCGCGGCACAGCAACTAATGACCACGGTACACCAGTGTGCCGCGGCACACACTTTTCGGAACACAGTCCTGGTCAATGGAATACAATATTCTCATGAATTCGTCAAAGTAAACATATCTAAATATATATAAAAATTAAGTGGATATCGATGAGGCAGTCTAAAAAAGAAGAAGATAATTTACACTATCTTTTATTCATAAAACCGACGTTTCGGAGGCTATTCCCTCCTTCTTCAGGGTTTTGAAAAGTCAGTGAAGGAAATCTAATGTGACATTCCCCTCTGTCTCCTCTTTCAGTGGCAGTAACAATAATATATTGTATTTCCTTCAATAGAATTATAATGTAGTACTACATCGATAGGCAATGTTTTCGCAGTCCCTATCATACTGAACATTTGCCCTTTTGCTCTACGCGAGGTTTCTGTCCTCGCTGAGCTGGCCTTGGGACACCTCCGTTATTTTTTGTAGTACTACATTATAATTCTGCTGAGAATGAAATACAATATATTATTGTTACTGCCACTGAAAGAGGAGACAGAGGGGAATAGCACATTGGATTTAATTCACTGACTTTTCAAAAACCTGAAGAAAGAGGGAATAGCCTCCGAAACGTCGGTTTTATTAATAAAAAGATAGTGTAAATTATCTTCTTCTTTTTTGGACTGCCATATCCACTTAATTCACTTATCAGTCCGTCTCCAAAAATTACTCCAATCTTATATATAAAAATATATTCATAAGAATTTTGCTGGCTTGGTGAGTACTGGATATATTAATTTTTTATTGTTAAGGATAAATAAATTGAATTGCTTCTTTCCAGTAATTTATTTTATTATTCAAATAGTTAATCCAAATATTTCGAGAGCGCTCTCGGCATCTCTTCCTCAGTGGAAACTACTCTCCACCACTGAGGAAGAGATGCCGAGAGCGCTCTCGAAATATTTGGATTATCCATTTGAATAATAAAATAAATTACTGGAAAAAGCTATTCAATTTATTTATCCTTAACAATAATAAAAAATATATATTAATATGAAATTTAAAAGGCTTGGTCCTTACGGGATATGTTAATTTTCAAAGGAGGATGAATGAAATTCAATTGCTTCTTTCCAGTAATTTTTATTTTTACAAGTGGTATATCCAAATATTTGGAGAGCATACGGTATCTCTTCCTCAGTGGAAACTGCAAGGTCAGAATAACAGCGAGTTAGTGAGCATTAGGGCATTAATTATCTGATGATTACAGATGTTAAATTATAAGATACTTACCCACCCACTCACCAATAAACCGACCCCATCATATTGCACAAATTAACGAAAAAAGCTTGATACATATGCATGTATACAATTTCACAGTGTAAGATGACAACCATATTTGTTAACATTAAATGTTTTAACGAAGTCTGAACTCATCGAAATATAATGATAGGTATATTTTATTAAGTTAAATGTTTCATGAACTAATTATCCACTAATGATTGAGTAAGGGAAAGGTCGCTGGTCATCACATTATCTACGTCATGACAATCTAAATATATTAATTAAAAAAATGCAAAATGATTAATTTTTTGTCTATTCGATTAAAATTTTATATTCCCGCGATAAACCACTTGTAAAAATAAAAATTACTGGAAAGAAGCAATTGAATTTCATTCATCCTCCTCATAAAAATAAAAAAGAGAAAAAGTTAAAAAAATTTCAAGACTCGGTACACTCACCAATTAGAATCGAAATAGTAATAAACTTAAATATAATAAACATTTAAAAATTTTGAAGGAGACAATAAAATTTATAATTCCAGCAGAAGACACACTCTTTTATTGTCTCCTTCAATATATAAAAATTCTGCTACTCTCGGTAAAAACTTTCAATTTAATTTAAAAATTTATCTAAGGTTATTTTTTTGATAAAAAGCAAAAAAAATTTAACATTGACAGCCTCGTGGACCCTGTGGTCTGAATTTTTGAATTTCATAAAAAAATAAATGATTAATTCGCAGGATATTTTTATCGATTCTATTACAAGAGTATCTAGGGAGATGAAATACGGTATTTATTTTGATATAAAGAGAAAAATATTTAACTTTAACACCCTCGAAAAAATCTGAAATGCATACCCCTTATCAGCCTGTACTTTATATAAAAATGAAAACTAGTCCTGAGCTACTAGAACAAAATATATAAAAGCAAGAGAGAGTTCCGAGCATTTTTTTCTACTCTGGATGCAATTCAGAAATTTTAAGACATTAATTAATAGATTAGGCCTTTCCTTTTTCCAGTGATTCCTTGGCCATTGTATACCCCTTTCAAATTATTTCTTTTCTTCACTTCTTCAAGAAACTGCTCTACAAATACCCCCGACTTAAATTCATTCTTCAAAAATTTCTACCACTTTACCTCTTTCTTTTCTACATTCCCATTTCAATTAAGATTTTAATCGGTATATTCGGCAGGTGAAATCTGCCTAATGAAAGGAAGTATTGAATTCACTTTATTTTATTTTTTAACTTATTCGTGTTTGAAATGTCAGAGTGTTTAAAAAATCATTTTCAATAATTACGATTAATTTTTGTAATACTTAGTCGATTTTTCTACTGATTATTTATAATATAGAACAGGGGTGTTTTTAGGTTACCGGAGCCACATTTGAAGAAAAAAAATGTCTCGGGCCGCATATAATTTTTTTTATGCTATCGAATGCAAGAAGAGACCCATGAAGATGAGGTCCCTATGAATCTCGAAAGATCCCTGCATTACTGAAGGGAAGGAAGAATAGATCAAGAGAAAGGGTGGAGGGCGTAGCTGTTGAAGTTTTGAAGGTTTGAAGGATATATGTGTCAGAAAGTTTGCAGGTAAAAAAATTATATATAATGAAAATGGAGTCGAAAATAGACGATGTGGTGATTATTTTTATGAAAATCTTAAATTTTTGTCCAGATTCAAAATTTAAAATTAGCACTTGTTTTTCGAAAAGTTTTGGGTAGATTTCTTATTTTAGAGATATAGAGAATCAAAATTATCAGGCCAAATTTTTAGTCTTTTCCAGGAACTATGTACATAATTCTCAATGCTTTAAGGAAGTTTATAAATTTATTAAATGAATTTAACTTTAAAGGACATCATAGTTATTAGAGAAATATTTTTACATTGCATATCAGAGAGGTTCGTCCCTTAGGAATCGAACCCAAGCGCTAACTAAGCTTGCCGGGCCAGTAGCCAAACCCTTAAGACCAGGTCCTAGTTCTTAAGGGTTTGGCTACTGGCCCGGCAAGCTTAGTTAGCGCTTGGGTTCGATTCCTAAGGGGACGAACCTCTCTGATATGCAATGTAAAAATATTTCTCTAATAACTATGATGTCCTTTAAAGTTAAATTCATTTAATAATATTATATACTGGGTTGATTTTTGAAATAATTTCCATCTTTTTTCAAAAAAAGACACCCAAAAAGATACTTAAATCTTTGTTTTCATTATAAATTTATGTTGGGCCGCATTCATTGCAGTGCCGTGTGTCGCGGGTTGGATAGCCCTGGTATAGAACATACCCTTTTCTTGCACGATGTGTTTAATGTTCTACGTTCCTGCACTTTTATTATTTATTGACTTAATTATTTATACATTAAGAGCGAAATAGATTCTTGTAAACAACTTCAATCCATGTAACCTTATCTGGACTTGTTTTCGCAGTCTTGACGGATAGTAAGAAAGAGAGGGTTCAATTGTTCCATCCGGGCCCTTTTGAGTCATATTATGTATTTTTTTGCCTTCAATCTATGCAACCGTATTGCTTCATTAGGCGAGAATTAATATAACTTACCAGGCTTTCTAGTTTATAATAAAGTGATCATTACTCAGTGACCAAAATAGTGAATCACACGTTAGAAAAAACACTTACACCGCCAGTCTTACTGAAAAATCCTTGGCTTATTGTCACTCTCAAATCGTTCTTTCTCAACTGGTATTGCCAAAATGTAGTGTATGGCATAAGCGTAGTGAGAAACACCCGACAATCAGCTTCAGCTTATAATACTCATGTGAATCATTGCACTCGACATATGGGTCATGTGTTAGATTCACACTCGTACTCGGGTGAATACACCATAAGCTCTCAGTAAATTTCGCTTGTCGGATATTCCTCAATTCACGCCCTTGCCATACGATATACTATTCTATCTTTGTAGGTATGTCTTCTGTGTGACTGGTTTTCAATCACGAGTGATCCAATAAATTAGAAAATTCGATCTGGTGCTAAAATGTTTGTACTTTCAAAACGAATGAATAGTAGATTTCAAACTTTTTAGTTTTACGACATTCGGATGAAAATAGCTGAAAATCAGAAATAAATCGTATTGTCATAATATGGAACGACCGGTTGTTGTAGTTAATAATCAAATATTTGGTACACACGCGTTTAAATTAAATAAAGTAATAATCTATATCTACATTTCCATGCCAAATCTCAAGCTCAATCTATTTACTGACAAGAATTGAGGATTCTCCTAAATCAAAAATCTACAGAGAGTTTACCGAATCTCAAAAAAGTTTCAATTTTTTCCTCCAATACATCATTTTCCAAACTACAGCCAGTGGGCCAAATTCGGACCTTGGAACTTTTCCATCCGACCCGCGTCTACTACAGAATTAATAAATAAATATTCACTATATTAAATATTAATCAATGTAATAGGGCATTATTAATATAATTTGAGTATAATATGTTATATCCGGCCCGCCTTAGTTTTCAATGCCCTATTTCTAAAAAGTTTGAGGACCCCTGTTTTAAATAAAAAAACTATGTGTGAGTCTCATCCACACAAGCTCACGGGGGAAGAGAAACTTTAGCTGAAGATGTTATTGAAGTACCTAATTTAAATTTCCTAATTTTAATAAATTTTATTTGTCATGAAATAATAGTGGGTTTTAAAAAAATTATTTCCCCTCTATTGAATCATTTTCCCTTTATTGTAACTAAAAAAAATCAAACAGATACGTCGTTAAAGAAGTGTCACCTCAATATGTGTAGTCGTGTCCTCCAATGCCTTCAATTTCTATACATATATTTTTTTTTTTTATAAATAAAATATGTATGTTTCAAATCCATTTAGAAGCCATCAGTTTTTAACCGACTTCAAAAAAGGAGGAGGTTCTCTATTCGATTGAATTTTTTTTTTTTTTTTTTTTTTTTTGTGCCTATGTTACCTCATATCTCCGCCAATTGTCAACCGATTTTGAAAATTTTTTTCGCATTGGGTCCAGTCTAGCTTCCGATTGGTCCCATTTTTTTTTCGATTTTTTTTCATAGGTATTAGACCTTTTTTATTAGGTTTGTTTAGACCTAACCTCTTTGTTTATGAACCGATTTCGATGGTTCTTTTTTTATCCGAAAGGGGGTGTCTTAGGAATGGTGTCATATTAATTTGGTCAAGTTCTGATGATATAATCACTATTAATAACATCACTAAAAGGAGAAAAATAAAAATTTTTAAGAAAAAAATAAAAACCGACTTCAAAAAATTAAATGCAACAAATATAAAAATACACTAAAAGGTATAAAATAATTATTATCTTATTTAGTTACAACTAAACGACGAAATATTAACACGAAATTACTTTTTGAAGTTGGTGCCAAACATATACCTTTTATGAATCGCACTCGACGGATCTTACTTAGTACGTTTGGCGGGTACGCTCGCTTATAGGTATAGTTTGTTTGGCACCGACTTTAAAAAGTAATTTCGTGTTAATATTTCGTCGTTTAGTTGTAACTAAATAAGATAATAATTATTTTATACCTTTTAGTGTATTTTTATATTTGTTGCATTTAATTTTTTGAAGTCGGTTTTTATTTTTTTCTTCAAAATTTTTGGGACACAATGCGATTCTTGTTCAATTATTCGCGAAAAATAATAAATATTAGGCTCTTGACTTATCTCATGGCCTAATAGACTAATGTTTCTTCGACTTTTTTTTCATTTTTATCAGGAGACATTGCAATAAAACGATCCCTTCTCCTACCCACCCACCCTTCGCCCTCACACACACAGTGGAAGAGTCGAATAATTATTTAAAATGATTTATTTGGCAATTGGTAAATTAGAAAATATATATCATCATCATTGAGTATACAATCCTAAGACTGGTTTAATCCATCAATCCGTCTCCACTCGACTCTGTCCCCCGCCAGCTGTTTGACCTCTCGAAATGTCTGGCATCCCATATCCCCAATTATTTGGTTGAAATATTCTAATCTGGGTCTTCCCCTTCCACTTTTCTTTCCCACCTCCTCCAAGATATCCCTAAGCAGTCCCCCATGTCTCAGTGTGTGCCTCATCATCTGACCTCCCTCTTCTTCAGACTCTTCCACAGGGTTCTTCTTTCTCCGATTCTTCCAAGAACTTCTTCATTCGTAATTTTATCCATCCATTTGATATTCATCATTCTTCTGTAGCATCACATTTCGAAAGCCTCTAATCTCTTTCTCTCCTCTTCTCTAATTGTCCAGGTTTCACACCCGTACATGGCTATGCTCCATACATATGTCTTCAATAGCAACTTCCTGTTTTCTAAGCTGATTGAGGAGGAGCATAGTAGTTTTTGTTTTGAATTAAACCCCGTTTTTGCTTGGGCAATTCTTGATTTAATTTCGTTTTCGCTCCTCCCATCCCATGTTATTTTACTTCCTAGTTA
Organism: Forficula auricularia; assembly: GCA_024734495.1. Classification (NCBI taxonomy): domain Eukaryota; kingdom Metazoa; phylum Arthropoda; class Insecta; order Dermaptera; family Forficulidae; genus Forficula; species Forficula auricularia. The sequence continues at coordinate 1,943,921 of JALMQS010000353.1, forward strand.
GCGGAATTCCTTAACTCCTTCTAGGTTTTCTTTGGTTAATTTTGATGCATTCCTGTCTCGTTTGTCCTTTTTTTGTACATACTAGGACCTTGGTTTTATTCTTGTTTATTTTCATTTTGATTTCTTCTTTTTAGGATTTTGTTAATTCCATTCAGAGCGTCCTCTAATTCTTTTTTATTGCTTCCTAGAAGGGCAATGTCATCGGCAAATCTTAACATAGCGATCTTTTGACCTTGGATTTCGATACCTGTATCAATTTTGTCTTTGAATTATTTAATCGAAAATATTAATAAATTACTTTTAAAGTAATCAGTGATAGGAAGATACAAGCTCTCGATTCGTGATTTGAATTAGGTTTAACTTCTACTTCTTTTGAGTCTGAGTATGATATTTACAACAATTATCAAATAAACTTTGATGATTATGTTGATAACACCGGTCGACACGATTTTTGGATCTGACTTCTGAATGTCAAATTTTGGTTTTTTCTATGTTACCAATAAAGGGAATTTTTTTATCAAAGTTTGCTTTTTGTAAAAACCAGAGCAATTTTTAAGAAAAATTACTTTTTCTATTACAATGAGAAAATTTTTTGTTGAACTACGAAGTCTTTTTTAATTCAAGAATAATGATTAGTAATAGCATAAAAATGTAAAATAATAAAAAATCAAGTTCAAAAATGAATATTTTTAGTGATTTTCTTATGTTTGTTTGAATTTTCTCGTATTAAACCCCCAAATGTAAACTTCCATCATATTCTCGTTGTAGTGTCCTTGGTAACGTCATTCAAAGTCCATCATATCTTGGTGAAAACATTCTCCTTACTCCACTGAGTTATGTATTTATATATTGTGATTTGTACTTATTTAAATATTTTATTTATATATAATTTTTTTATATTTTATTTTATTAGTATCGCCGAAGTTTAAATTTAGGATCATATTCCTAGTGAAAGTCTCCCAATCCGCGATAAACCCCGCATCTGGTAAGCCTGCGCGAGTAATATGCAATTTGCTATCGTTTTGATCAAAGTGATACGACCTGCTGCTCGTAAAATCAATTAAAATCTTCAAAATTTACTTATCGACTTAAAAGCAAACTTTAAAAGCTAAAAATTGATATTTTGGTGTTTTTCGATGGCTAGCATCAGAATTTATCCATTAAAACAGAACCCCCCCCCTCCAAAAAAAAAAAGTTTTTTCTCGACCTGGGTAATCTCATTGAATATTTAGGGTAAGGCTACCCTAGTAGAAACTATTGTTAATTTCTAATTTCCCACTTGGGTGATCCAATCCGAAAAAAAATTTGAAGTCCAATGATCTTGAATGTCTATTAAAAATAAACATTTGAAAATGTACCTAAGCTTAGAACTTACTTTTAAATTCATTCTTATCACGTGGGCCTTGAGTTAAAATTTAATTAATAATTTCTTTATGGTGTATTTTAATTTTACTATTTATTCTGTACTTTTAATCGCTATAAGAGTTGCCTTAGACAAATAACGGGTCGTGAGTCCCAGTTTCAACCTTTAAGCCATTACAATCAATTCTTATGGAATGTAAGTATAATAAACAATAGGAATAATGTAAATAATATAATCTATATTTTAGAATCAACCGCATTACATATTCCTTAAATTCACATTTTAAATGAGAACTGGTGAATACAATATTCCAAGGATCAAGCTATGAATTCAACATCTATGATTCAATTCATTCTACAAATTCACGTTTTGGAGAAGTGCATTTGTACAATTGACCATATTATAATATCCCAAGTTATGTAAGGCATTAATTAATTTTTTACTTTTCATTTTACAGGGTATGGTCAAGTATTGGAATCAAAAAGGTTTTTTTTTGCTTCGTTTTTTTGAAATATCTCTAAAACGGCTCAAAGTATTTTAAAGGAGACAATAAAAAAGTGTGTCTTCTGCTGGAATTATAAATTTTTAATTTATTTATAACGAGACTATAGTTTCGAGGGCTTTGTCCTCTTCATCCGTCTGTTACAATTGACTAAGATGGCAAAGCTCTCGAAACTATAGTCTCGTTATAAATAAATTAAAAATTTATAATTTCAGCAGAAGACACACTCTTTATTGTCTCCTTCTATTTATAAGAATTCTGTTACTCTCGGTAAAAAAACTTTCAATTCAAACTATTTTCATACACATGAATTATTTAACGGATTATAGTTGTGTTTCACAAAGTGGAAATAAAATTAAAAAAATTAAAAAATCTTTAAATTAAGATTGGAGTAATTTTTGGAGACGGACTGATAAGTGAATTAAGTGGATATTGATGAGGCAGTCCAAAAAAAGAAGAAGATAATTTACTCTATCTTTTTATTCATAAAACCGACGTTTCGGAGGCTATTCCCTCCTTCTTCAGGGTCTGTAATTAGTTAAAATGGGATTTGGCCTCCGAAACGTCGGTTTTATGAATAAAAAGATAGTGTAAATTATCTTCTTCTTTTTAGGTTAAAAATAAAATAAAATGAGAGAGTCTTCTGTTTTTTAAATAAAATAATTTTTAATTATTTCTAGAGACTATAGTTTCGAAGGCATTGCCTTCATCATCAGTCTATCACAAATATTTCAAATTAGTTACAAATTAAGATTTATACATTGAAAATTTTGAAAAATATATAATGTCTTTTTCTTCATGTTTCCTCTTGGGAGATTTGAATATAACTATTATAATAATAATATTCAAATCTCCCAAGAGGAAACATGAAGAAAAAGACATTATATATTTTTCAAAATTTTCAATGTATAAATCTTAATTTGTAACTAATTTGAAATATTTGTGATAGACTGATGATGAAGGCAATGCCTTCGAAACTATAGTCTCTAGAAATAATTAAAAATTATTTTATTTAAAAAACAGAAGACTCTCTCATTTTATTTTATTTTTAACCTAAAATAAAAACAATTCTGTTACCATCGACAGTGAAATCTTTTATTCAACTAATATCTTCTTGTTTTGCCTCATCAATATCCACTTAATCTTTTAAATTATTTTGGAGATTTTTTTATTTATCTCTATACATATTTCGGGCTATGAACCCTTCATCAGGAGGTTTAACAGAAAACTTTTATTTCCACTTTGTGAAATACCACTATAATCAGTTAAATAATTCCTGTGTTTAATATGTTTCACTCTAAACCAACACCGCTTTCCCTAAACTTTATTTTCATACAAATGAGCGAATCCAAGTAGTTTTGGTCTACAAGAAATCCCTATAGAATAAACTCGAAAAAAATAATATTTTATTAATTATTTTTTCAAAATTTGTGTTAGTACGTTAGGGCGTTATTACGTTAGATAGTATGTAGTTAGTTAGAAATAGGTGGTCATAATAGCTGTAGATCTGTATTTGATTTTATAAATTTGTGATGAAATTTATTACAATTTTATTTGTTATTATTATTTTTATTTATTTATTTTATTTATTAAATATTTATTTAAAAAATGTCTTTCTAAAATGTGGTCTTAACGAGGAAAAGTTAGTGAAAATCGCTTGACTCACAGGCTAGTTTTTTTTTTTTAAGCAAATCAATCAATTGGGAATTTCTTGAATACGTTTTGAATTAATCTGGAATTATTTTCCTTTCTGATATCTAATCAAGTAACTGGATTCTTTTCCATTTGCTCTGTTTTTTGCATTGAACTGTATTTATTTCATTTGAGGTCGAGCAGCCAGCGGGGCAAGTGCGTAATCGTTGTCTTTGCTGTGTGTGGCGTTTTGTGTATTTTTGTTGACAACTGCATTGTGGAGATTTGTTCAAACCTTCATGTACAGAGACAAGGTAAGCAATTAAATTAAATTTTTTTAATATTTTGTATAATTTAATGATTTCAAAAATAAATAAATAAAATATATTTACAATTGAGAATAAATAAAGGGAAAAAATTAAATTTTATTTTATTTTTTCAAAATTAAAAAAAAAAAATAATAATAAAGCTCTGATTTTTTTAAATATCAATGTTTATCTCATATTTAAAATTTTTAGAATATTTATTATTTCAGTAATTAAACTTCTTGAAGTATCATTATTAAGACCTAAAACAAAAATTCTGAACAATCAATTAAAAAAATTAATATCCTATGCCATTTCTGATTCTTTGCCTTGGTGTATATCATTATAATATATTATTAACTCTCTTTTTTGAATAACAAAATCGGTAGAATTAGTAGATATTGTTAGAGTTCGTGGCTGTGATGAAATCTGTACTAGATGAAGGAGGAGGTATCATTCTGAAACTTTTGGGTCCAGGCACGTTATAAATTCACATGAAGCTAAAAGAATTTATATTTTTGACAAAGCTTGGTTCGATCACATATGTGTACCGCATTTTGTGTATAACTCCTAATTGACTTAATATGGCTAAATAAAATTCAAGCCGAAACGTCTTATTAAAGGCGTTTTATTGAACCCAGTGATTCCATCTTTGGCTGATACCTCCTCCTTCATCTAGTAGAATTAGTAGATATATTTTTTCTGCAGCCAATTATTTTTCTTCAAACGTAGCCAATAAAGAGAAAGAATTTAATTTTTAGGACAGATTCTAAGATATTAATAGAAATATTATTAAATTGAGATATCAGAGGGGATTCATCCCCCCCAGGAGTCGAACCTGAGAACTAACATGCTTTCCGGGCAGTCAGCTCACACCCTCGAGACAAAAAACCTCTCTCTGAATCGCAATATTTGATATAAGCATAAAAATTCTTCACTCCAATAACATTGAGATTTTGATGCAGTGGGGCCGCTTAACGTCGAATTTCGCGTTAATACCAACACACCAGATAAAAGAATCAAATTTTTATCATAGTTAGGTACTTCGCTTGTAATTTCTTTTTTTTTTTTTTTTTTTTAAATGCAATCGAATGCAAGAAGGGGTGCACCAGTAAAGATGTAGCCCCTATGGATCTCGAAAGACCCTTGCATTACCGAAGAGAAGGGAAAGTTGATTAAGTGAGAGGGTGTAGACGTAGGTGTCTATGCACCCTGGTTTTGAAGGTTTGAAGATCATAGGTGCTGGGAAAGATAGAGGCTGGGAGAGAGTTCCAGTTCCTTGAAGTCATGGGGATATATGTATTCGCGAATGAAGTGGTCTGGCACTTTTCCAATTTGACCGCAAAAGAGTGTTGGGAGTCGGCAAAACGTGTGCTACGTGCAAAGCATGCTTTGGGGGGAATTATTGATTTTATCTCATCAGAGCACCTGCCGTGATAGTATCTATAGAAAAGGGAAAGGGCAGAGACATCTCTTCGATGAGCTAGCGAGTCGAGGGAGTCGGTGAGGGTAGAATCGTCAATTAGCCTGACGGCTCGTTTCTGAATTGCATCAAGGGTAGCAAGAGAATATTTTGAGGCTCCTCTCCACAGATGAGAGCCGTATTCGAGACAGGGGCGGATTTGGGCCTTGTAGATGGTGAGAAGTTGTGGGGGTTTGTAAAATCGCTTGGACCTGAATAAGAAGCCAATCTTCCTTGCTGCAGATTTCGCCACAGAGGAGATGTGTTCATTCCAAGACAGGTCAGATGCGACAGATTTGATAGGAACAACTCCTCCGTGGTCCAAATTGGATTTTATAGCGGCCATGTTGAAATATAGGTATTAGGGTGGTCACAAGAAATCGAATTTTCGAATTTTTCCGTTGCAGATCTTTTAATAGTTTCCAATTGGCTAAAAATAAGATTGGCAAAGATCAGCGTAATTGGATAAAAGTAACCCGTTTTAAAAAATTGCAATTCTTTGCAAAAAATTTGATTCAAGCGGCCCAACTATCATGTCCTGTCTGGAAGCTAATATTTTTTTTGTTTTGTTTATGAGAGTTGTAGGTACGTCATGTCTTTTCGAAATACCAAAAATATCTGATATACCTTGAAGAGATAGATACTGAGCCGTACACCAGTTGAGTTGGCTCACCACCCACCACCCTTAACTCATCCGTTCTCATTCATTGAAAAATAAATAAATAAAATTGATCCATTCGAGAAGGCTGAGAAAACATATTCAAAACAAATAAATAAATTTAGATAAATAGGAATTACTAACACGAAATAGATGGTAGACTGGTAGTAAACAAAGAGTATAACTTTAATAAGTCGAGAATCTTTTTAGATTTTTAACTGATTGTTGAACTGAAATGTTTCAAGAAATGCAACTTTAAAGGAACGAAGTGCGATTTCTTAAACGACTCTCGATGCTAAAGATTTTGCAGCGCGCGCATTCCACTCTGTCATAAAATGACTATAGTAATAAAATAAGTTGCCCAAAACGTAGTCCTTTAGGGAGATTTGTAATTTTTTTTGTGAACGTAATCTTTTTAAAACCTGTACTCCTTTTGTTACTCCATCATTGCATTATTTCGCAGTCCTAAAAAGATAAAAAACTATAACAATTATATGTAACTTTTTATACGTATGTGTAGCTAAAAAAGTTGTCTATGATGATAATTTCCTAGACAACTTTATATAACTAATAGTGTCAGTGTGATTAGGGTAGTCGTTATTCATCTAAATGACATGAGGTTTTTGCCATTAAAAGATCAATTTTTTATTCCGTCCAAAGTAATGGTTCAAAAATTTTGAAACTCTGTAGACTTTATCCTTATAATAGTAGCTATCACTCAGAATTTTTACAGATTTTTAATTATTGTAATTTTGGAATCTATAACTTAGTAACACTAAGATATAGCAGTAATTTATCTATCTGTAACTCCAAAATTATAATAGTTAAAAATCTGTAATAATTCTGATAGATAGGTAGTGATATGAGGATAAAGCCTACAGAGTTTCAAATTTTTTGAACAATTACTTTGGCCTGAATAAAAAATTGATCTTTCAATGGCAAAAACCCCATGAGAAACTTACATCGCTGGGGGCACAGGTTGAGATAGACACTTGAAAATTGAGGGATATTTTTTTTTATTTATTTCGAACCATATGAGCCCTTATCAGCGTAAAAATTCGAAAATACCTAAAAAACGACTACTCTAGTGTGTATATGACTGTGCGTATTTTGAATTATGCTATCTGTAAAGACGATTGCTGCAGTTTTAACGGTTAAATTCAACATGGGGGATGCAAATTGTTTTGAAGTGAGTGCGCTATTGAAAGAAAATTCAGAATTATCCAGAAAAATTCATACAACACAACTGTAACCAAAATAAATTTGCCGCGGTTATATTCCGGGAGCCTAGTGTCTGAACAGAGAATTAGTCGAGTGGGTGGGGACTCAATGAACATGTGGCAGAAGAGAATAATCATATGTGTCAGGTTGGCAAGGTGTCGTGAAGTGAAGGGTCTGTTTATACTCTGTTTTCGTATCGTTTTATCGTGTACCGTTTACCGTTAATATTATTATTTATCGAATTATCGTTCCGTGTGTTCTAGTGTCGTTGTTGTTGAAAAATACTCAACAATAAAATTTATATATATACTTGTACCTATATCTTATATCTTAAATATCAATAAATATTTAAGTTTATTTATTTAAAGAAATGGCTCTTTGCCGAGCACAAAAGGGATTATTACTGAATTTTCCAGCCAGCACACAACAATATGATTTCAATAATTAAATATTAGAATTACTATTGTATCTATTTTCATATTCTTTTAAAAATAATACCTATATAGCCGATTGTAAAAGACTCAGTTTTTTCACAACCCCCAATCAGCTTATCCAATAAAAATGAAGACGATCAATTATAATAATTGTTCGTGATCATTTCACCTAACACAAATAACGAAATCTAAAAAACGTCATTCGGCTCTCTGCTTAGAAATATTCGAACAGTTTTGAGAGGCAATCTGGGGCGTCCGTCGTACCTACTCCTTCTGTGCCAAAAATAATTAGTCACCTTAAATAATAGAAAATTCAGAGGCCATTTTTATGATATAATGCATTAAATTGTAACACCTATAAGTATCTAAAGGAAGGAGACAATAAAAGAGTGTGTCTTCTGCTGGAATTATAAAATTTATTTATTTATAATTCAAGCAGAAGACACACTCTTTTATGTCTCCTTCAATATATAAAAATTCTGCTACTCTCGGCAAAAACTTTCAATTTAATATCTAAAGGAATAAAGAAGGAGCGGGGAAATTATCTGGATGATTTTTTATGATAGTGATACATTAAGTTGTAACACCAGTGAAGAAATAATTCACCAAATTCATTTTGTTGTTATAATATAAGCTAGTCACTCAACAAATTAAATTTTAATTCATTCAAATTTGTTGAGTGACTTGCTTACTATAACAACAAAGGGAATTGGGTTCAAATACCCGATCGGAAGTATGTACTTAAAGACTGATGATGATGGCCAAAGCTTCGAAACTATAGTCTCTACAAAAAGAAATCACTGAGAAATTTTTAAATAACATTCAATCGGGAATATTTGAAATTTTATTATAGGATTTGGATTATATGACAGGCCTGATTTAAATAAAGGCTATAAAATTTCAATTTAAGATGTCATTTATTTAACAAAGCTTTTTTCTCCTTTATTATTTTCAAAAGCCGACGTTTCGGAGGTTTTTCCCTCCTTCTTCAGGGTTTTGAAAAGGTCAATGAAGTTCTTACAAAGTGTCATTCCTGTACTTCCTTCATTAACCTTTTCAAACCCCTGAAGAAGGAGGGAAAAACCGCTTTTGAAAATAATAAAGGGAGAAAAAAACTTTGTCTAATAAATGACATCTTATTAGTTATTAGATATGATTTCGTTAAGGGAGAATGGTATGGGTTTATGGTGAATTATTTTAAATAAAGTAAAGAAAATTTTGAATAATTTAAGAAACTTTTAAAATTTAAAATATAAAATACTAGGTAGGTTTCACAAAAATAAAAGAAAAGTTTCCTCTGTCAAGTCCTGAAGATGGGCACATACCTCGAAATAGCATATATAAAGAGTCGTGCTAAACAAGCATCCTATCATATTTTTGTGAAACCTACCTAGTATTTTATATATTAAATTTTAAAAAGTTTCTTTAATTTTTCAAAATTTTCTTTACTTTAGATATAATTTCCCTTATTTAAATCTGGACTGCCTCATCCAAATCCTATAATATTAACTTACCAGCCCGTCTCCGAAAACTATTTCCAACTTATCTGAAATATTTATGAATATAATATTAAAATAATTGTAAATAAATTAAATATTATAGTTTTCATATAATTTCCTTTTTGCATTTGATGATGATGATCATATTTGATCATCATCAATATAAATTGATAGGATGAAAAAGAGAGAATTTGCTCGATCGATTGGATTCTCATCTCAAATCTTATTTGAATAGATCTCTAAAAGGCTCTCTCTCTCTGTATAGCGAATTGGAATCAAATGGAAGTTTTTTTCGATTCTGCATTCGATTAGATGAGGGTGATAAAAATAGAGAAGTTAGGAGACACCTTTCTATCGGCGGCTCTACTAAATTCCCCAAAAGATCATTCCAATGTATCCCGTATCATTTATTAGATAATGAACCAATCATTTTTAATTTGGTAATTTTTTTTATTAAGTTTTTCTCTTTGGAATCTAACTCTTAATTTTTAATCAACCTCTTCTAGATCAAGAGCCCACGACTGCCAGACCTTCGTTATTTTATAAAAGCTGAAAGTTTTTCTGTGCATGTCCCCTATACAGGTAAGAACGACCAGCGACTATAGAGTTTGGGTTGTGGTAACTTTGGCAGGTAACAGGTAATAAAGGTGTATAAAATAGTACTTTAAATTCGTTAAAGTATAAAGCTCAATTTTTTTATATTTTCTTCGGGATAACTTTTAGAAATATCGTCATCCATTGCCGGACACTTATGACAGTTGCTACCCCCTGCCAGACACCCCTAAACTTTAATAAATTATAATTATACTTTCGTTATAATATAAAAGATAAATTTTATATATGTTACTTGGCGACCTATGAAAAAATGTTACCTCAATAGGCGGACAGTTTTAATGGTTTTTACATAGATTTTTGACATTTCGGTTATTATTGATAACCATTGGTGAAACATGGAGGAATCGACTTAAAATCAAAAATAACCATCGATTCTTATCTAATACTAGAGGAATAATCTTATTGCATTCCATTTTTGTTGTTATGACTATTAATGACAACTTCTACTGAAAACGTGGAAGAATCGACTTAAAATCAAAAAGACTAAATTATTTTATGGCAAACCGCTCAAGCTTGTGTTTCTTAAAGTTTAGGGGTGTCTGGCAGGGGTAGCAACTGTCATAAGTGTCCGGCAATGGATGACGAGATTTCTAAAGTTATCCCGATGAAAATATAAAAAAATTGAGCTTTATACTTTAACGAATTTAAAGTACTATTTTATACACCTTTATTACCTGTTACCTGCCCAAGTAACCACAACCCAAACTCTATAGTCGCTGGTCGTTCTTACCTGTATAGGGGACATGCACAGAAAAACTTTCAGCTTTTATAAAATAACGAAGGTCTGGCCGTCGTGGGCTCTTGGGCTATTCCCTTTATTACACATTAACAATGATTTCATCTTTTATTTTTAAAGAAAATATATTAAATTTAAAAATATTATTACTATAATAATACTTGTACTTTATAATTGGAAACAAGAGAAGTATCCATTAAGATGTTTTTGGTCTTAACAAATCAGGAATCTTTAACTTCTCAGTTCTTTATGAATAATAGTCATGAACTCTGACTGAAGATCCTTCTAAAAGAGTGGCAGTATTCGGAATAAGGTAAATCCGGGAGCGATGTCACACATTTAAAAAAAACATTATTCTAAAGCCCATGGTGGACATAACTATAAGTAAATAGTTGTTATGTTAACACAATAAAATGAATTAAGTGTGTAATGTGTTATTATTAAATTAAAAACAGTATTATAAGTAGAAAAAATTTATTTGTAAAGTGTTGCTCTGTGGCGTCTCACCCACAGATGTCAGGAGAGATGCCACACCCTACTGGAGAGAATCCGTACCTCTTTAAATTACAAATTATAATAGTAGTAAAAACATTGTTATTAAAAGTATTTAAGAACTAAAAAAAATTTTTAGGTATAAAAAAAGCTAAAAACAACAGAAAGTTACTTAAAGATTGTAAACAAGATTTTGCCAAATGAAAACAATAATAATTGGACAATATTTAGTCTTTTTTAGAAATTTTTCTATTTTAGCGACCACAATCGACACAAAATTCTTCAAAATAGAACAGTCCTCAAGAAGCCATCTCTGGCATGGTGCACAATCAATCACATTTCTTGAAAATTGAAGAGTAGTTTTCATCGCAGTGTGGCATCTGTCCCATTTAGTACGAGTGAGATGCCACACCCTCCCTCTTGCCACGATTAGTATCAAACAAACCAAAAACCGACTCATAACCTCACTAAACGTTTCGTTGTTTACTATTTATTTGACTTTATTCGAATATTTAAAATATTAGCTCTTAATAAATTCATAAGTGAAGCTTAAGAAAAACTTTAGAGTGTGTAATGAGAGTCTTACCTTCGATTTTACCTTGTAGTCAGTAAAATATTCTTCACAATCAGATAAAAACAGTTTTCCTATCAATATAAGCGTCCAACTGATAAGGCGGACTGGCCTGCGCTAGGATCTAGCTGGTACTTTTTGAACTATAAGGGATGCGGCATCTCTCCCGAGTGTGGCGTCTGTCCCGGATTTATCCTATATCTAGGGTGTCCATTAGGGTGGTCCTAAGCTATACCTGGCGAATTTTTTTTCAGAAAAGTTTTCGAGACACCCGCTCAAATTATGAGCTTGGCTAAGATAATAATTCATACAGAATTTGAGATCGATCGGACAACACTTTGAGGTGGTTCATCTTTTTTGAAAAATTGAAATTTTAAGAATTTCGCTCTATTTGGCTACTATATTTTGTTATACGGCGTTAAATTGAAACAACGAATAAAAACATCGATGACAATGAAATAAGTAAACATCATGTTGTGTTCCCTATCTTTGTCATTCAGTTATTATTAAAACACATAGAGCAAAAGAAAAAAAACTCAAGTGAATTCTATATGAATGCCGCTTTGCCTACCTTTTAGGCGTACATCAAAAAATTTGAAAATGTAGCGATTCCACGGTAAAATATCAATAAAAATATATTAATCATATATTTATATATATTAATATTATTAATAAATCAATTTATATTAATAATATATTAATGTTTTCTTCTCAACAAGTTTTATTTCTCTTTTCTCTCTGAAGTCTAAATTCTCTCTGAATGGTCAGCAAGTAGTCAAAATCTGTCCCCTCTACTTAGGTTAACTAGTCTCTGATTGCTTGGCTTTCTTTGTAAATATACCTTTAAAAGCGGATTTGTAAATCTCCATATTTGATAATTAAAATTTATTTTGAGACAATAATCGTATTTCTATTCATTTACTTCTATATGAATGCTAAATCCCTTCTTTATATACACATATATATATACCATATAACAATGACAAATTTTTACTTTTATTACACTTAAATGACTCAAATAAATCTTTTTCTAGATGTACGCCTAAGAGGTAGGCTAAGGGGCCATCATATAGAATTCACTTAAAAAAAAATTTTGCCGCTTGAAAAATTTGGGTTGACTTGTGACCTCTATCTCCACTAAAATACCACTTTAGTGTTACTCCATAATATTTTTAAAGAGCTAAGTCTTGGTTCAAGGTGAAACATTTTAAATAAGAGTAGGTAAATAAAATTGCAAGGTAGCTTTCACATAAATAAAACAATTATTTGTTTTGAGTTTTATCTCGATAATATACCGGGTGAGTTTTTTATCTTGAGATAGTCTTATAATTCAAAAACAGTGCATTATATGAAAAAAGTTTCAAATAAAAGTTTATTTATATCAGGGGGAAACTAAACTACGCTATTGTTTGTCGACCTAGAACAAGCTTTCAAGGTCAAATTCTGTTTTTTAAATCAAAAACTATATTTTTCTGTATATATTCTTAATCTAGAAAAAAACTGAACAACTTTCATTAAAACGATTTTTATACGACATCAAATTAAAAAAATATTAAATCAATTATTAGATTGCAAAAAAATCCTAATAATTATTTTTAGCAATCATTCTACTTAATTATCAAATATTTAATTACTAAATAAATAATTTAATAATAATTAATCATTTAATAATTTTGCGACACTGTTCTGAGGCATTCGAGAATGTATGAGTGTATCGCAAGTCTTCTGGATGAATTCCAGTTTCAATTTTATTATTTTGCCCTTTTAAGTTTCTTCGTAGACTTTACATTTCCTGTTTTTTGTTTTTTTAATAGATTTACAACACGATAAAATGAAGCTCCTGAGGGCAAAATTATTAAATGATTAATTATTATTAAATTATTTATATAGTAATTAATTATTTGATAATTAAGTTGAATGATTGTTAAAAAATAATTATTAGGATTTTATTTGAGATCTAATTGATTAGATATTTTTTTATTTGATGTCATATAAAAAAATAGATCTAATGAAAGTTGTTCAGGTTTTTTTCTGGATTAAGAATATGTACAGAAACATATACCTTAAAATACCCTTGAAAGCTTGTTCTAGGTCGACAAACAATATCGTAGTTTAGTTTCCCCTTGATATAAATAAACTTATATTTGAAACTTTTTTCATATAATGCATTGTTTTTGAGTTATAAGTTATAAGACTGTCTCAAGATAAAAAAACTCACCTGGTATATTTTGGGTTGCCTTACTAGGAAAACTGAATACAAAATTAGAAATATGATTATTATCATTTCCGTCCATAATTTAATTTATAACTTGAAAGTTTATATTGGGAAAATAAGGACAAGTTTTTTATGTGTGACTTTTTTATTTATCCACCAACGTTTCGTCGACTTTGCCGACTTCTTCAGGGCTTCTACAATTATAAGAAGATTCTTGATATTAATTTACAAAAAGTACAATCAGAATCCAAAAACAAAAATGTATCAATAGTTTACCTACCAAATAGTCATGTCACACATTCGTCTAAATTTTCTTATTACCTTCGTTACCATTGAAGGCCATCAGAATACAATTTTCAAAAGATATTTGGCACATTCACAAAAAACACAATTTTTCTCTTTATAATCAATGACAAAACCGCCCTAGCTACCCATCATTTTGATCTAAATCATCAATTCAAGTTTGATGATACATTAATATTAGATTTTGAACCAGTGTATTTTAAAAGAACAATAAGTGAAATGATTCACATTTCGTTAAATGATACAGTGAATTTTAGAACAGACACCCAGAATTTAAGTGGCATTTATAGTTTTTTGCTAAACAGGTATAAGGATAAAAATAAAAAGTAAAAAATAAATAATAATAAAAAATTTCAAAAATAAATGCAATTAGATGTTGAAAATAAAAATAGATTTCTAATGGATTTTTTCATCTAATAATAACTTGACTGGTGTCGTTGACATATATTTTATTAATGTATAAGTTTAATTTATTCGAAGTTGAGATTTTTGTATATAGGGATAAAACGGAGAAGAAAAAGAAAAGTATTCTATTCTATTTTTATAAGAAGTGATTTCTGTTCTGTTTTGTATTGATAAGGTTGTTATTATAAAGAGAAAAATTGTGTTTTTTGTGAATGTGCCAAATATCTTTTGAAAATTGTATTCTGATGGCCTTCAATGGTAACGAAGGTAATAAGAAAATTTAGACGAATGTGTGACATGACTATTTGGTAGGTAAACTATTGATACATGTTTGTTTTTGGATTCTGACTGTACTTTTGTAAATTAATATCAAGAATGTTCTTATAATTGTAGAAGCCCTGAAGAAGTCGGCAAAGTCGACGAAACGTTGGTGGATAAATAAAAAAGTCACACATAAAAAACTTGTCCTTATTTTCCCAATATAAACTTTCAAATTATAAATTAGAAATATGTTGATTGGTAAAAATTTGGGAAGAGATGTGGTGGTGGGAAATAGATAAAGTACTGAGAATAATTATTATTTATAGAAAGATTACGAAATGTATTCAGTTTTCCTAGTGAACTCCTGAAGATGGGCTGGTAATCCGAAATACTGTATATATATCGAGATAAAACTCAAAACATATATTTGTTTTATTTATGTGAAAACTATCTTGGAATTTTATTTACTCTTACTCCATAAGCTAGTCAACAATATCTACTTTCCTTTAAAATAGTTGTCATTATATAAGACCAACGACAAGAAAACATAGGTATAATTTGTAATATAATAAAAATACTAATTTGAAACCTTTCTGGGGAATTATCAGATAGGTAAAAACTTCCAAAATCCAGATAAAGTGAATCGGAGGGATTTATAATGATAAACCCCAATGAGATTGTATAATTTACTTCTTACTGAAGATACATTTTTCCGATAAATCTCGATGGATATGGGGGAGGAATTTTGACAATGATTTAGAAAATCCGATTGTGACCCCCTACATTTTTTCCCAAGTCAAAATTGAATGAATGATTTGCGATAGCTGCATTCAAAATAACCTCGATTATTATCACAATATATTTTAGTTGTCTCTCTTGCCAGGGGTGGGAAATGTGAAATTCTATGGCTAGATAATTGTACTGCCATCCGTCCTCTGTTGGCGGCCAGCAACCAGACAACCACTAAATTGATTTCCCATTGATGGACGGTCTTTTATTTTTGTTACGTTACGTTATTTAGAGTGCTGGCGGCGAAGCATTGCTCCACTCATATAATTTATTAGCGAGGCCAATAAATAAATCATTGGCGGATCGATCCCGGTTAGATCACGAATCTGCATCCAATAGTTTTAAATCAAGCGACAGCCATTTAAATTTAATGTCTTCGTTGAATTATCCGATGGACTATATGCGGGTTGCCTTCCTGACAAAAAAATCCTCAGCTTTCGGAGAAGACGCGGACTCAAGAGGGGTGATTTCCATGTTATATGGGCGCATTTCCAAAACGAAATCCTTATCATCCGCGTGGTTACAAAATTACAACAGCACTCTCGCTATTATTGTCGATTGATGGATTTTTCAACAAATTCTTCAATAAATTTCGAAATATTTTCAGATAATCCAGTCATTGATAATTATATCTAATTTTTCAGACATTTAAATAAGCTAAAGCAATTCAAATAGTTCTACACCCCTGGTATACGACCTCTCCTATTACTATAGACATTTTTCCATTAAACTTTGGACTCTCAAACAGGACCGCACACATAAGTAGTTGGCCTAATGATTTTGCCTCCTCATTTCAATAATTGTAATATGATATGTGTAAAATACGAAAAATAATCCAAAAATTTATTTTCCAAATATATGAGGCATTCCACGCAAAATCGGAAGGTTTGAAAATTTTCGATTTTTGATTTCCTTCATTTATTGACATTTTCTAGTACCTACCCATCAAAAAACTATTCCTGGTAAATTTTGATGAGTACTAAAAAATGTCATAAAATGAAGGAAATCAAAAAAGAATTTTTTTCAAATCGTCCGATTTGGCGTGGAATGCCCCTATATATACCTTCACATGCCAATATCTATAGATATAGGTATAAAAGTTTTTATTCATAGCAAAAATTACAAATATTTGAGAATTATTCAAAACATGTTCTTCTTGTTTTCGATAATGCAAATTCTGATATTATGTCAGGCATATTTAAACTATCCAAAATTTCTTATTCGATAGAAATTATTGACAAGTTTCCAAATATATAGTTACTTCCTTTAACGGCATTGATCTCAGTTAGATTTTGATGATTTTCAATTTTGGAAAAGCTTTTTATAATTAATTTATTATTCCAGCAGAAGACACACTCTTTTATTGTCTCCTTGAATTTATAAAAATTCTGCTAGGCTTGGCAAAAAACTTTCAATTTAATTTGAAAAAGCTCCTTATAGCCGATACCAGCAGTGCTAAAAATATTCAGGTGTGCCCGGTAAAAATTAAGAATGAATTGTTTTTCAGACTTATAATTTATTTGAATACAAAATATTTCTGTACCTTGTTCACCCTCAGTAAATACATATACCTACATAAATATGTAATATACCATACTTATTCAAAAAAAATATTTTCCTTAACGGGACCACTATGCCCATTGCCCACCCTTCCCCTATTACACAATCTGAGAGTATAAAATAAAAACCTGTTAGTGGAAGAATCACAATAGTAATAACAGCAATGTATTGTTTGTAAAGTAAGAATATATTTCCACTCTCCCGAGAAACGAAACGCCCAAGCATTCTGCTGGGAGTCTGTCCTCTGTTCCGGGACATGGACATTGGACATGCACCTCTGTCAATACCCAAATGTCTTGCTGTCTTTAAGAAGAAAAATGTTCGTGAAAGCGGTGATTGTCGAGCCAATGGCAAAAAGCGTGATTGTCCTCAGGACTAATGCCAATCCTTGTTGTTACCTTTCAATTGGACTGGCATCCGATGCAAGCAAGAAATGTCCGCCATTAATTAGATCTCACTTGGTTTATAGTTTTAGGACAATACGTGATCAATCGGTGAAGGGTGGCATCCAACTGATTTATTTATTTTATCTAGATGCCTCATCTTCGCCATCCAGTTCAGAGAACGAACGCATTCCCATCTCACAGGAAAAAGAAGAACTTGGAAAGGCGTAATCGTATTGTTTAAATACAACGACTTGAAACTTTGCCTGGAAAGTTGAAGGGAAGAAACGCGGGGACAAATTGAGCCAATCTTCTCTTTTATGACCAGAGCCCTTTCAAATGAAACCGAGTATTGTTTTATTTTCTTATTTCAATAAATTTGTCTATTATATACCTACTTTTTTTTCTTCAAAACTTTCGCTGGTTAAATGATTATCAAACTCGGTGGTTGAATTTTTGTTTCGAAATTTTTCTAATCAAAGAAAACAGATAACGAAAAAAGATCGACGATTTTTCAACAACTTATAAAATTATAGAGAAATCAGAAAGGGTAGGTACCCTATGCTCTATCTAAGATGTTATTTACTGTTGTATCATTCGCATCCATAGTAAATTTGTAACAGGAATAACAGAGAATTGGGCGAAAGTTAAATACACAGATTTTTATTAAATGGGCCAGACGTTTCGTCAATCTATTTTGATTTCCTCAGCGGCCCATTTTATCACTCTTTGTCAAAAAACAATTTTACTATACGACAAAACATCATTAATCTTTTTAACCGACTTCAACAAAGGAAGAGGTTCTCTATTCGAGTGATTTTTTTTTTTTTGTGTCTTTTGTTATTTCGTATCTCCGCCAATTGTGAAACGATTTTGAAAAAAAATTCCATTGGGTTCAGTCTAGCTTCCGATTGGTCCCGTTTTTTCATTGGTATTGGACCTTTTTTGTTAGGTTTGTTCAGGACTTGCTTCATTGTTTATAAACCGATTTCGATGATTCTTTTTTTATTGGAAAGGGGTATCTTAGGGATGGTGCCATATTAATTTGGTCAAGTTCTGATGATTTGATCAACGACTAAATAACGCAAATCTCCAATTCTTATGAGCAAATAATGGAAATTATGATAAATAAAATCTTTTATAAAAAAATCTTATAACAATGATTTAAAACCCGCAAACGTTTCGAGATAATTTCTATATTTATTAATTAAATTTTATTATCTTTTTCTGATTCATTCGCCTGACGCTTTCTTTTACGAGATGCATGCAAGGTATTATATTAAGTCACTATTAATAACATTACTAAAAAGAGAAAAATAAAAATAATTTTTATAAAAAAACCGACTTCAAAAACTTAAATGCAACAAATAAAATAATAATAACTTAAAAATAAAATAAAATCCACTAAAAGGTATAAAATAATTATCTTATTTAGTTACAACTAAACGACGAAATATTAACATAAAATTACTTTTTGAAGTCGGTGCCAAACAAACTATACCTATAAGCGAGCGTACCCGCCAAACATACTAAGTAAGATCCGTCGAGTGCGATTCATAAAATGTATGTGTTTGGCACCGACTTCAAAAAGTAGTTTCATGTTAATATTTCGTCATTTAGTTGTAACTAAATAATATAATTATTTTATACCTTTTAGTGGATTTTATTTTATTTTTAAGTTATTATTATTTTATTTGTTGCATTTAAGTTTTTTGAAGTCGGTTTAATTTTATTTTTATAATTTTATAACATACTAGCTGCAAGGCCCGCTTTCGGCGGCCCTCTTGCTAGCCAGGAGCCACGCCCCCTGGACCCCCAACCCACGAATCCCACCCTCACACTACACTCCCCCCCGACCCATCCAGCACCCATACCCCCGCACCATGAACCCGTGCCCAACCCCTGCCCCCATACACAGAACCCAAACCTCACCCCCCACTCTAATCCACCACACTCCCCGAAACCCACCCAGCACCCCAACCCCCGCCCCCACTCCACCACCCCAACCCTCACCCCACCCACCTCGGGCCCCCAACCCACGAACCCCAACCTCACCCCCACTCCAACCCACCACACTCCACCAAACCCACCCAGCACCCCAACCCCCGCCCCCACACCACCACTTCAACACTCTAACCTGCACCCCCCACCTCGGACCCCCACCCCGTACAACCCCACTACGCCACTGGACCCTCACCTGAACCCCCCATCCACCAACCTTGCACCACCCCCGTGCCCCCCCCCCCTACTCCGCCATACTCCCTCACTCCACCGCCATTCCACTCCGCGCATCCCATGCCCTAACCCACCCCGCTCCACCCCCGCACCCAGTTTTTGCATTTCTAGCCTTCTAGTGACCCACAGATTATGTAAACAAAATTTGGTTGAGTTTGGTCCAAGAGCAAGAATTTTCATTTTTTGACCCCCCCCATTTTAGGTGGTTAGTTTTTGCATTTCTAGCTCTCTAGAGTCCCACAGATTATGTATACAAAATTTGGTTGAGTTTGCTCCAAAAGGCAAGAATTTTCATTTTTTGACCCCCCCTTGTTTTAAGTGGTTAGTTTTTGCATTTCTAGCTCTCTAGAGACCCACAGATTATGTATACTAAATTTGGTTGAGTTTGGTCCAAGAGCAAGAATTTTCATTTTTTGACCCCCCCCCCCATTTTGTGGTAGTTAATTTTTGCATTTCTAGCTTTCTAGAGTCCCTCAGATTATGTATACAAAATTTGGTTGAGTTTGCTCCAAAGGCAAGAATTTTAATTTTCGACCCCCCTCCCCATTTTGGGTGGTTAGTTTTTGCATTTCTAGCTCTGTAGAGGCCCACAGATTATGTATATAAAATTTGGTTGAGTTTGGTCCAAGAGCAAGAATTTTCATTTTTTGACCCCCCCATTTTGGGTGGTTAGTTTTTGCATTTCTAGCTCTCTAGAGGCCTACAGATTATGTATACAAAATTTGGCTGAGTTTGCTCCAAGGGCAAGGATTTATATATTTTTCTCCTTCCCCCCTTTTTGGGTGGTTTTTGGGGGAAATTTTTTTAAACAAAAGTTGTCAGAAATCACATCCCCTACAACTTTGCTCATTATAAAATTTCCCGTAGAGTTAATAGTTTAAGAGTTATTTGATAATTTTCATTCGTGCACCCCCCAAACTCCCTTTTGGGGTCAAAATATCAAAACGTTATATAGCTAAAAACGTAAGTTAGAAGACCTCTGATACAAATATGAAATTTCATAATACTCCCTTGAGCCGTTTTGACGTGAATCGTGAGCAACTTTTCGCGGAAACCACTGAAACAGACAGACATACAGGAATTTTTGTTTAGGGTGTTTTCGTTCATAACTTTGCTTGAAACGTGTGCAACCAAAATTTGGCGTGATTTGGACCAAAATGTACAGACAAAACCTTAATTTTATATATATAGATTCCTGCCTCAAAATAATCAACAATCTTGGAATTTTCTTTATTAAATTTTTTTTAATTGTTAAAGAAAAGTCCAAGATCGTTGATTAATTTGGAGCCAGGATTATGTTAGAGCTTTTTCACTTCAAATTGAACATTTTACAACTCAAATTGAACATTTTACAAATAAAATAATAATAATCAAAAGTTCAATTTGAAGTAAAAAAACCTGTATAAAAAAAGATTAATGATGTTTTGTCGTATAGTGAGATTGTTTTTTGACAAAGAGTGAAAAAATGGACCACTGAGGAAGTCAAAATAAATTGACGAAACATCTGGTCTATTTAATAAAAACTCTGTGTTTTTAATTTTTGTCCAATTCCATGCTATTCCTGATACAATGTTATTTAGAGTTTTCTCATAAATACCTTGGGGTATCAAAACCAAATACCAAATATGCTATCCGGGCTATTAAAACTTGAAGAAAAATAATTTTCAATCAGGATTTTTTCTGTCTATGTTTCTGGCTGGGTTCCTATATTCACGATAACTCAAGACCGGAAAGTTCTAAAAAGTTAGTTTAGCAGCTACCCCAAATAAAAAAACTGATTAGATTTTGAGCTCCAAAACCCAGAAAATTATTTATGAAAGATATTATTGAAAATCGAAAGTGATCTGATAATACATACCTACACGTATAAATAAACATTTTTTTTTTAATTTTTCAATTAATTTAATCATTTTATTTATTTTAAAAATCGCTAATAGCCTAATACAAATAATTTATATATTAAAATTAATTAAGTAAATAAATTGAAGGGTGGACGGAATAACCAATCGACTTGATTGGGGAATAATGGAATTGAAATAATTATCTGAAAAGAGGTTTTTTTATCTAATTAGATTTTCCTCTTATTAAAAACAAGGACTAAAGATGAATAAGGACACTCGATGGTGGAGAAGTTATCTCCGGAATCGAAGCAAAAATACAATGTATACATTAATTAATGTAAAAAAATTGGTTTAATAAAATTTATAAAAAAAAATTTATAAATAAATTGAATTGGATGGGGGATTCGAGACGATATGGAATTGGAATAATTATCGGAAAAGAGGTTTTTTTATTTAATTAGTTTTTTCCTCTTATTAAAAACAAGGACTAAAAAGATGTACAAGGACAGTCGATGGTGGAGAAATAATCTCCGGAGTCGAAACTCAAATACAATGCATACATTGATTCATGTAAAATAATTGGTTTAATAAATTTATAAGTAAATAAATTTATAATAAATTTATACATCATGACTGAAGGGTGATGAGAAAAATATGGAATTGGAATAATTATCGGAAAAGAGGTTTTTTTATTTAATTAGTTTTTTCCTCTTATTAAAAACAAGGACTAAAAAGATGATCAAGGACAGTCGATGGTGGAGAAGTAATCTCCGAAGTCGAAGCTCAAATACAATGTATCCATTAATGTAAAATAATTGGTTTAATAAAAATTTAAATAAATTTATAGGTCGAATGAAGGATCGAGAGATAGGACTTCAATATGGAATTGGAATGATTATCGGAAAAGAGGTTTTTTATTTAATTAGTTTTTCCTCTTATTAAAAACAAGGACTAAAAAGATGATCAAGGACAGTCGATGGTGGAGAAGTAATCTCCGAAGTCGAAGCTCAAATACAATGTATACATTAATTCATGTAAAATAATTGGTTCAATAAAATTAAAAAAATAAATAAATTTATATGAAGAATTTAAGTCATTAGCCGGATACTGACTGAGCGAGGCTGACAAATGGTTTTTTTTTTCATTAGTTTTATCCTCTTATTAAAAACAAAGACTAAAAAGATTATCGGATATCCTGAGAGGATCAAGGTGTCAAAATGGTTTTTTTTTTCATTAGTTTTATCCCTTATTAAAAACAAAGACTAAAAAGATTATCGCAAACTCAAGAAGATCAAGGACGATAGTGGGGAAGTAATCTCAGAAGTCGAAGCCTCAAATTCAAAGTAAACTTTATTTCATATAATACAATTGGTTCAATAAATTTATTATTATTATTAAAATGAATTTATATGAATTATGAGGAGTAATAAAAATTGGTATCGTAAATTGGCTGATGTCTAGAAGGGTCGGAAAGCAAAATAGCAAAGAGGTTTTTTATTTCATAATTTTTTCCTCTGGGGGGACGAGTTAGCCGAGCGGTTATCGTACAAGCCTGCTAATCAAGTGGACTCGGGTTCGAATCCGACTCGGCTAAAAATCTGATCCCTACATGGAAGAAATAATTTAATAATAGTATCGTAAATTGGCTGATGTCTAGAAGGGCCGGAAAGCAAAAAAAACAAAATCCTCTTTTTAAAAACAAGGACTTAAAAGATTATCGCAAGCTCAACAAGATCAAGGACAGTCGTTAGTGGGGAAGTAATCTCCGAAGTCGAAGCCTCAAATTCAATGTAAACTTTATTTCATGTAATACAAATAATGAATTTAATTAATAAAAAAGTACCAGACGACTAGATCTAGTGATTTAGCAGTTCGGATTTTGATCTTGGTGACTAGGTAGGTAGTCAATATCTTGATGGAGCAGCAGTTTTTTTCTTCTTCAAATACAGATGCTATTTTTGCATTTTTTTGTTTTAAGCTTGTCAACTAATAATAATGGACAGCCCTTATTGGCAAAATTTCAAAAAAAAACAACATCTTCTGAACTGCCAATGAAACCATTTTGGCCTTCTTCGGGAGTCGCGTTCACTGTTTTTACTTTCTTCGTCTCAGAAGTATAGTGGTTATCCAAAAGTTTAATCGACAGTAATGAATCGACCCCTAACATCTTACTCGTTTGGCTTAAATCGTTCCAACAGGGCTTCGGGAATGTTCGCTCCAATACCTTTTTGATCCAAGCCGTTTGATCCGTTTTTGATGCAAGCAAAGATAGCTTTCTCATGCTCAAACCTTCTTGTAATATAGTATAATGAATGCGTTCATTTGAAATGCCCTTTGTCCGATAAAACTGGAAAAACTTCATCAAATGATACTTGATTACCAAAAATTTTAAAACTACTATCAAATAATGTACATATTTGTAACTTTATTTGTTTGAGACTATAGTTCGGAAATTTTTGCCTTCAACCTAAGTCTTTTAAAAAATATTCGATTGGTTTTTTATTTTATTTTGAGCATTAAATCCAAATTGAATACAACATCGGTTTCGAATAGTGGTCATTCACTTTATGACTATTGCAGAATCGAATTCGTATAGGTATTCGATTGTGAATTAATGGTTAAAAGAAAAAAATATAATTTATTTTAAATAAGGGTTGAGAATATAAAAGCACAACAAACTAAATATTGAATATATTCAATCACGACTTAATACTCAAAAGAAAGAACAAATATAGTGAATTTAAAAACCGATAAGTAGTACTATTTGAGAAGCAGTGAATCAGTTTAAAATTTACTATCAGAGTTAGTAAAATAAAGCACAATTGTTTTGGAATAGATTCGTAAATCTTTATAAAGGGGTAAGCGATCGAAGTGTTACCAATTAAAAATGCTGTAATTTTGTCAATTTTTTTTATTTAAAAACTTCAGTATGTCGTAAAAACATTTCAAATTTTAAGAAAAATATCTTATTGTTCGATGTAGCCACTTTTAGCGCGGATAATAGCATCGAGTCTGTCTGGGAAGGGTTCACACACTGCACCAATGTGGTCTGGTGGTATTTTGCCCCTTTATCGGCGAAGAGGAATCTCTAAGGTGTTGACCGTCTGATATTTTTTAATTGATACTTTGCCTTCAAGAATAGACCATATGGAAAAATCCATTGGGTTTGTCCGGGGAATATGGTGGCCATTGTGAAGAAATGAAGCTGGGAATTTTTTCTTGTAAAAAAACGTTGGGTTTCACGGGCTTTATGGGATGGTGCCGAGTCTTGTTGAAACGTCATAGTTTTTACCCAATTGTTTACGTGTCCAAGTAGTCCATTCAAATTGTGATCAAATGGGCCCCTATGGGGAACGTTTTGGGGTAGTTCTGATTTTTGCATATATATGTTTTTTGGGGCGATGAATCCAAATCTGAGGTCTCCCAACAAAATTACGTGACGCAACATTGTAGAAAATGCAAAAAAATATAAATTTTTTTTGTTTTTTGGCGGTTTTTTGCTTATAACTCAGAAACTATCAACTTTTCATAAATAATTACATTAAATTCCATACAAATTTCATTATTTAGGTTTTTTTCTCCGCCCAACCGTTCGAGCTCAAGCGCAAAATCCAAGTTTTCAGCCTCAGCAGCCCCCTCCCCCCCCCCCGGATCATCCAAAAACTCGCACTTTTTTTTTCGATATTTTCCCATTTTGACCATGAAGCAGTACATTTTCGACCAAGACCACTCTATACATTTTTAAACTAGATTAAATTTGCTACAATTCAAACAAAATTCAATCTTAATTGGATACATGATAATCCGTGCCGCCATGAGTTTGAAGTTTTGAAAAATTGAAATTGTTTGCAAAAAATCGCAATTTTTCCTTTATTAAATGAAAACCACTCATCCTAGAAACTTGATTCCATCTCATTCTCTAGAAAATTTTGTTGACTTGAGCGTTTACTTGTACCACTTTTTTGTTAAAACTCTTAGATTTATAGATATCCAATCGCAGTTTTTTCTTCATAAAATGAAAACCACTCATCGTAAAAACTTGATTCCTGTCTCATTATCTAGAATGTTTTATTGACTTGGACTACTTTTTTTTACAAAAGTCTTGGATTTATAGATATTCATCATTTTCCTGACAATTTTAAAATGTTTATTTTTTATTCATATATTTGTGTAAATATTTATTTAGATCAAGCAGAAGACATCCCATTTGATTTGATTTGATATATTAAACAACTCTCTCTGACAGCTAGAAAACTTTTTTTAATTTTAAAACAATTATTATAGATTTACGCTAGAACTGTAACAAGGCAGGTGCAACAGGTACACAGGCGAGGAACGAAACCCGGGCCCTAAAATAGAACTAGCGAACACGTATAATAATATTTTCAAATTTTTATTGTAGCCTTGGTTGGATTCCCGGCACACTGTTTATCAATAAATGAATAACCGAATCGGAGTACTCGACTCACATGACTGGGCCGAATGTTGATGTTGAAGTGCGTGATTTATGCCTCTTTTTACCAAGCGAAAAGTTGACAGGGTTTGTTTACTAGACTCGTGATTTGATAGCTAATGAATTTGGACAATTTTGTCTCTAATATATTAACGTAATGAGAATTGACTTTTGTAGTAGGGAATGGGTCCCCCAGACGGGAGGGGCACGAAATCATATGGCTTACGATAGATCAAAATAAATCAACGAAAATCTAATAGAAAATATTTTCTAAAAATTTTATTTATTTATATACTTTAATACCTTAAAATAATTCATACCTATATCTTATCAGTCTTGAATACAGTAACCCTAATAAAGGAAGGTCATAGGAAGTTTGTACTGATACCAAA
Organism: Forficula auricularia; assembly: GCA_024734495.1. Lineage (NCBI taxonomy): Eukaryota > Metazoa > Arthropoda > Insecta > Dermaptera > Forficulidae > Forficula > Forficula auricularia. The sequence goes on from JALMQS010000353.1 coordinate 1,970,248, forward strand.
AAATTTGTACCTACTTCTAAAACGAAGGACTGATTAGATTTTGGCCTTTCTAACTTCAGAACTTCTGATTCAAAAGTACAGAAAATCATAATAAAAAATGAAATGTTATATGGGGTGACAAACTCTAGCGAGTTTGAAGATAAAACCACTCGTTAAGGAAAAAAATATTGCCTAAATCAGGGCTGTCCAACCCGCGGCCCAGCACTTCAAATGAATGCGGCCCGACATAAATCATAAACTTCCTTAAAACTTTGAGATTTATATGTACTTACTGGAAAATGTATCTGATACAATTTATCCAGATAATTTTTTTTTCTCTCTAAAATAAGAATTCCGAAAATATACTGAAAACTTTTCGAAAAATGAGTGAAAATTTTTAATTTTTAATTTGGACTAAAAAGTCAAGATTTCCGGAAAAAATAAACACCATTTTGGTCTGTTTTCGACACTATTTTCATTATTTATCAATTTTTTGACACTTAAGTATAACCTTCAAAACTTCAACACCTACGCACTCTATTCCTATCTCTTGATCTATTCCTCCTTCTCCCTTTTCGAGATTCATATGGGCCGCATCTTCATGGCCCCTATTTGCATTCGATAACATTAAAAAAAAATCTGCGGCCCGCGACATTTTTGTTTCTTCAAATGTGGCTCGTGTAAGCTAAAAGGTCGGACACCCCCGGCCTAAATCAATAAAATTTGCAGGAAATGTACAAAGTTTTCACTTTTTTCCTTACATTTTACAGTGAATTTTCATTTAATTTATTATCACATACTACTGAAGAGCATTTGTGCCTGGTCCTGTATGTTTGTATGTCCGTACCCCAACAAAAACAGTTGTCATGGTTACCAATTTAAATGAAATTAAGTATATAAAAATAAAAACATTTAATTTTGCTAAATTTCGCAAACATTTCTCTATAAAAATAAAAAAATAAAATTTATTTTTCAAAAAACAATTAAAATTGACTCCAAGATTAGGTACTATAATTCCGGGATCAGGGAAAAGGTTCGTAGGTGGAGAGTGGTTGGAGATAGAGGAGAGAGGGTTCAGGGGGCAGGTGAGGGTCCATGGTAGAGGTGGGAGTCCAGGGGGCGTAACCAGTGATAATTATAAAAAAATACATAAAGAGAAACAAAGAGGTCCCCTGCTTGATGCAAATAAACATATATATATAATATATATATGTATATATATTATTTATTTGTTTGAGACTATACTTTCGAAGGCTTGGCCTTCATCATCAGTCTTTTTTAATTATAAATATTATTTTTCATGGGGTCAGTATCGCGTGGATTTGAAATTTTTTTATTTTTCTTTAGCTGAAAGCCATCTAAAATTAAAAAAAATTCTTTATCAATCAACAACTCTGCTAGTCCCGGCAAAATAAAAACTTTTCAATTAAAATTAAAATGTATATTTCTTCAACTCATCAAATAAAAATAAATTTTACTTTTAAAAACATGAGAGAGAGAATGCTTCTTTTGGATGGTAGATTATTATAGAAAAAAATCTATATAACAAATGTATATGTTTGTATGTATTTCAGTAGATATCTAATCAAATCTAAAAATGAATTGATGCCGATATGAATTCCCAATGAACGAGCCACTCTCCAAAAGAATGTGAAATGAATGATAAATAAGTTTCTAGCATGACATTCTTTATTGGGAAAATAATTTAACAACTAAAATGCTCCTATGATATACAGAAATGAATTATGAGTCTTATTTATTTAGTCAGTGGGGAAATTCCTGACGCTCCTTTTTATTTTCCTGTTGTTTAAATAAGGTGTTTGTATGCGGGCCTCCGTATGGCCAAATAGACATTGCTTAAAATCCTATAAGTGTACAGACGTTACAGATGATGTGTTAGAAGGAATGATGTCATTTAGCATTGAATCGGCTGTTCAGAGCATTAACAATGTTTGCACAATTGCATATCAATATTCTTGAAAGATTTGTGACCACCAACAGTGGCGGATTTCCGCACAGGCCGAACAAGATTTCAATTTTTCAAATTTGTTTTGACAATTCGTTCTGTCACGGTCCCATCTTCGGCTAAATTGTTTTGACGGGTTTTTTCTTAATTGAAATAATTATTCACAGGTGGTTGTTTAAATCAAAATTTATAAATAAATTTTTTTCAATTTTCTTTTAATAAATTTTTTATTTTAAATTCCACTACATAGATTATTACAAATATTTTTATATATTAGAATTTGCCAATTTTATTAATTAAAGAGAGAGTGAATTGGGTGGAATAATGGAATTGGAATAATTATCGGAAAAGAGGTTTTTTCTTTAATTAGTTTTTTTCCGCTGGAATTATAAATTTATAATTCCAGCAGAAGACACACTCTTTTATTGTCTCCTTCAATATATAAAAATTCTGCTACTCTCGGCAAAAACTTTCAATTTAGAATATTTCTGTTGGAGACAAATAAACTAGTAGATAACTAAAAAAAGAAAAAAATTGATTGGTGAACAGTGATTTCTAATTCTCTATTGAATAAGGATTTGTTTAGATTTTTGATTATAAGTTATTAAGTAGACATTACATATGAGCGTTTACAATTAAAATTTGGTGTGTATTTTCAAGACTTTTTCTTACAAAAATATAAAACAATTTATAATTCAATGGAATTGATATAAAGTGAACTTGATAAGAAAGTGGTTGTTATTAAAAAATTTAAAATTATATTATAAAGTGTTCTTATACACACTTTTAGTAATTAACTTAGTAAATATATAGTTTTAATTTGAAATAAAAAGTATAATTATAATCGTTAACCAATTCAGTGACTTAAGTCAAAGTTCTTATAAAAAGTAGATAGATACCAGTGGAGTGCGGTCCATGGATGCTGTGGATGCTGAGCTTCCCTAAAATTTCAAACATTTAGATTATTTTCACTTATATACATATAAGGTCGACTTCAAAATTTCAGGAGGATCTTTATATTTTCAAATTATTATCCGTTATTTCAAATATGTCTATAAAAAATATTTTTTGTTTTGAAAAGTATATTGGTTCTGAAATAAAATTGTTGCATAGTTTCAAGGGGCAATTAAAATGAATGATTTTTCTGAAAAGGGCACCGATAGAAGGTTTGAAGTCCCTGCCTGGTATATTTTCCAGTTCAAGCAGGTCAAAGACAAGTCCAGACGAGTTTTATTCGAATAAAAATTATTCTCGCTGCGGACAATTAAAATAGAAATAATACATAAAAGGAATAAATAAAGATGATTCGGGAATTTTTGGACTAATCCAAAACTCTCAATATATAAGATTGAAATAACTAAGAATGCTATAGACAAGTCATAGCTTGCTTATAGCAATAGAATTAGGAGAAAGAGTATAGTCTGGTTTGTATAAGAAATATGCCCCCGTGGCTTTTTCGATTTTCACTTGGGGGATCTATTTGACATTAAATAAAAATAATTAGCTCTTTATCTCAAACGGTTTTCGAGATTTTCAAAAATCTGGGGGCATGGCAGTGCCCCAGCCAAGTTCGATTCGAGCGGGGATGTGTGCACTGCCAGACTACCCTTTACAGGAAACAACTCAGGCCATTTTGACGCCTCTGTAACTTCGTAATGGAAACCTCTACATGGCTGAAATTTTTTTCCGGAATACTGGTCCATAAGCTTAACTAAATTACAAAATTTCATATTTCTACTGTTTATACCATCCAAGTTACAAGAAGCCAAAGATAGGCTTTTTCGTCACTCACTGACTGACTGACTGACTCACTCATCAAAATTCTAGAGTACTTCCGCTAACCCTAGAATGCTGAAATTTGGCAGGCAGGTAGAGTTTGGGGTACAATTAATGGGAAAAATCCAAAAATCGAAACTTTCCCTTCTTCAGGACCTAAAATGAAGGGGTGAAATTTATAGACTTAATTAACATATACTAAAAATTCAATGAACCTAGAATGCTGAAATTTGGCAGGCAGGTAGAGTTTGGGGTACAATTAATGGGAAAAATCCAAAAATCGAAACTCCTTTCTTCAGGACCTAAAATGAATGGGTGAAAGTTATAGGCTTAATTAACATAAACTAAAAATTCAATGAACCTAGAATGCTGAAATTTGGCATACTGGTAAAGCTTGACATCATTTTAATTAGTTTTTTCCTCTTATTAAAAACAAGGACTAAAAAGATGATCAAGGTCACTCGATGGTGGAGAAGTAATCTCCGAAGTCGAAGCTCAAATACAATGTATACATTAATTTATGTAAAATAATTGGTTTAATTAATTAAAGATATTTTTCTCTAAAATATTTATTAGATATCAATTTCATTCTCTTAAAAAATCCTACAATTCGAAGGGTCGTACCTCCTTCTTCAGGATTTAAAAGGGTCAACGAAAGAAGCTCCGTGTATATTAATATCTCACCCAAAACATTCTGTGAAAAAAAGACCAAGTTCGAAAAAGCAGTAAAATCTACTGTGCAGCCAAGTTAAATTCGCCAAGAATAATTAAATTTGGAAAATATTACTTTCAATTATAATGCATTCTTTCCATTTTGAATGACAATCTAAATTTATGGATTCTAAATTTTTAATTTAAATTAGGTATTTTCATGAAACTTAGCTGGTCATGAATTCAGTTAATTTACCCTAACTACATAATTTGTAACAACCAAGTTTAATAAAAATAATTTAAATTAAAAATTTAGAATCCATAAATTTAAATTGTCATTCAAAATGGAAAGAATGCATTTTAATTGATAAGTACTATTTTCTCAACTTAATTATTCTTGGCGAATTTACTTCGGCTGAACAGTAGATTTCACTACTTTTTAAACTTGGCCTGTTTTTTCACAGACTGTTTTGGGTGAGATTTCCCTTCTTTTGTATGCCAATATGTAGCTTTTATTTTTATTTATTATTACTATTTTTATTTTTGTTTTAAGGGGAGTTAATTTACACTACAAATTTAAGCCCTTCATTTTAGAGGCTTCTGAGATATTATTTTACCATCCTAGAGTCATTTCATATATATTAGATGCAGATATATCCTCAATCTTCATTCCTTCATTTTAAGGATTGAAAGAGGGAAAGTTTGGGTTTTTCTGATGTTTCCTTTATTATTACTCCAAAATCTACTATTATGCTAAATTTTAGCATCCTAGATTTATTTATTATTTAATAGATGCAAATTTACATTACATTCTTCACCCCTACATTTTAGAGGTTAATTGTAGTAAAATTTTTGTGCAAATATTTTCACCTTAATTAATGTCCGAAACTCTACCAAGATACCAAATTTTAGCATCTTAGGATCATTCCATATATAATAGATGAAAATTTACACTACAAACTTCACCCCTTCATTTTAGGGGTTGAAAGAGGGAAAATCTGGGTTTTTGAAATTTTTCCTCTGGTTGTGTCCCAAACTCTACTAACATGCCAAATTTCATGATGCTGGAATGATTGGAAGTAGCCTATAGGTTTTGATGACCTGTCAGTCAGTCAGTGAGTCAGTGAGTGAAATTAGCTATTTTCTCAGGAACATATCTCAGAATCTATTTAAGCTATGTTATTGAAATTTGGTACTCTTTTCAAGATTTACATGTGTATAATTTCAGCTCTGTATCTCAAATGGGTTCCGAGCTACAGGGGGGTCGAAATTGGCTCGAAATGGTTCGTGTAAATAACGTACAGCGTGTACGGCCAAGCTAATCCTCGAATTTGGCCTGCGCACACTGTGCGCTTTGATTATTTTTAATTGCACTTACATTTAAAACTTTGTGGCCAGTGATATGTCTTGATGATGGCCATAGCTGATGTAAAAATATAAATTAAGTTTTATTTCAATTTTATTTTATTTTGGCTGTGATTAAAAATCGACCTTTTTTACCTGAATTTAAAATTAAAAATAATATTAATATATAACTGAATCAAAATATTACCGAGCATTGCTCGGTGTTCCAGGAACTTTCTTTAATTTGATAAAAAAAAATCATTATTAGGTATTAGGTTTCTTTGAAGTCTGGTGGGTAAACAAAAAGCTGTCTTGCGAATTTGAAGCTTTTTGCTAGGTTTTTATTAGTTCTTTTTTTGTCTCTTTTGGGGAAGGGGTTTTGTTAACTCTTCTTTCCATTTAGAGATAGGAAAAGCGAGGGTTGGTTTTGAAATTAGGCTGGAATAAGGAAATCTCTGCGTTGCTAAGGTAAATATTTTGTTTATTTTTAAAATATTTTTTCTTTTTTTTAGATAATATGGTTAAAAGGGATAGTCAATCCAGGGTTGGGACTAGAAGTATAGGTGTTGAAACCAGTGGTGGTATTTTTGTTATGTGGATGATTCAGATGGTTATTTATATAGATTATAAGGATATAGGGAAGAATGGTATTAATTTAAATATAGTCTGGTTCCTACAAGTTAGTTAATTCAGATATTAATATGTAGGTTTGCATTCATTTGTAGGATCTGGCATTGATTTGTGGAAGTCTGTCTATTTATTACTACTTGGGATTATAGTCCTCTGTCCCCTATGATTAAATCAATTATAAATTTTGTCAAGTCCTAAAGTCCTAGAATTGTAAAAAATTTTATTTAGTTCTCACAAGCAGAGATTGACTCAGGTAGAGAGAAGTCATACCATCCTTGTTAAGGTTTTGACCATGTTTCCTTAACAGATTATGGCAAATGCCGGGATGGCTAATGCGTCGCTTGCTCCTGGTATCGGGTTTTTGCGCGGAATTTTTAAATTACTTTTTGTCTTTTGATGGAAATCTATGGTCATGTTATTTGTTAATGAGCATACATTTCTATTTTTTTTTTTTTTTTTTTACTTGTTTATTATTTGTTAAATTGTTGTAATTAATTTGTATTGATGTTTGTTAATGTATTGTACCTAGATTGTATTGATGTTTGAAGGACCTAGCCACCGAGGACTTGTGCCTCTAAGCAGGTCGAGCAATAAAGATTTATTTATTATTTTACGAAATTTTTAATTAAAACAAAGAAGAAAATGAAATATTGGTCAAGTTCCGGAGTTTCAATTTATTGGTCAAGGAGTTTTTTTAAGCCGATGCTTGCAATTTTGAGAGTTTAACAGAGACTTCTTTTAATTGTTGGTGATAGAATCACTTAAAGAAATTAAGTAATTTAAGATGTACTTAATTTCAAAAATAAAATATTCTATTGTAAATTTTTGAAAATTAATTTAAGACATTTACTACTCATTTAATTCATTTCAGAATAGAAACTGAACAAGCCCGCTGGCGCCTTTCAAGATCCATCTAAAAATATACGTTGACTTTTGTTTAAAAATTCAACCTTGCCCAACCTGCCGTCTCAATTGGTGACAGCTCTCACGGGTTTCCTTATTTCGAATAGAATCAACAATTAAAAAAAAAAAATAGAAAGTTCATTTTGCCGAGAAAAGCACAATTGTTACTTTTATAGGAGAAAATCAAAGAGAGTAGATATCCTCTCCTTGATCTAAGATATGTTCTAAATAAGAATTAAAACAGGAATAGCAGGGAATTGGACAATAAATAAAAACAGTTTTTATTAAAAGGGCCAGACGTTTCATCGATTTATTTCGACTTCCTCAGTGGTCTATTTTATCACTCTTTGTCAAAAGACAATTCTACTACGCGAAGAAACATCTTTAATCTTTTTTATTATAACTACAATACATTCTAAAATGGGTCACTGAGGAAGTCGAAATAAATCGACGAAACGTCTGGACCATTTAATGAAAACTCTGTTTTTTTTTATTTATTGTCCAGCTCCCTGCTATTCCTGATTTAATTAATAGTACCTGGAGGCACCGAGCGATGCTCGGTAACTTCTTCCTTCAGTTAAAATCTTTATTTTAATATTATTTTTAATTTAAAATTCTGATAAAAAGGTCGATTTTTATTTGAGAGCCGTTTTCAAATTAAAAAAATACAAATATATATAGTATTTATTTGACCACTGTACCCCTACCTCCACCCTGCTCGACCCACCCCCAAAACCTCAGCCCTACCCCCGGATCCCCCACCACTGTCCTCCACCTTCTGCACCCCCCACATCCACCACATCCACCCCCGCTCCGCACCAAAATCGCTTTCTCATCCTCAAAACTTGTTAATAGAGTTTGTTTCATCAAAATCGTTAGAGCCATTAAAAAAAAAAAAAATACAAATACTTATATATATATATATATATACCCGGAAGACCGAGCTTTGTTCGGGTTTAGTTAATGCTTGACATCAACACACCACAATCACAAAGTTCTTCAAGGTTGAGAACAAAGATTTAAACCAACCCATTGCCTGCCTGGGTACAAAAGAAAAGAGGAACCCTTTTTAAATCCCTAAGATTGGCGTTTTTCTACCTGAATAAAATTAATTTGATTACGAAAAAAATCATCAAAAACAATTTTGTCGAAGATGAGACCGTGACAGATCAAATTGTCAACCCCAAAACCCCCTAACCCGTGAATTTCATCAGAATCGGTACAGCCGTTTTCAAAATATAACTAAGATACAAATATATATATAAATAAATATACAATTTTTGCTCGTTTAATAAGAGTAGATTTATTATGGATGCGAATGATATAAAGATATAAATAAGTTTTATAATATATATCAGAAGGATTGTCATTCCCTCAGGAATTCAACCTAAGTATCAAAAATTTTACCAAGGCCATTGGTGAATCTTTGAATTGGGTAATCACTTTAGCCAAGAAAAAAAACAATTGGAGGAAAAAGTTGAAACTTATCAAGTCTTGGTTTTTCTCTCAGGTTAGAGCCGTCCTATTAAAATAAACTTGAATATAATCAACTACAAAATAATATTTTTAATTAATTATTTTCTTAAAATCAAAATTTGACTAGATGACAAAGATATTCATTGAATTATTTTATTTTTAATGAAATATTTTATAACAAGTACATTCGCAGGTAGTTTTACCAAAATTGTTCATGTTTCATCAGGCATCTGAAAAAGCAAAAAAGAGTTTCAGAGAAATTACATATAACGGAGTGAGTTTTTTATCTTGAGACAGTCTTATAACTCAAAAACAGTGTATTATATGAAAAAAAGTTTCAAATAAAAATTTATTTATATGGAGGGGGAAACTAAACTACGTTATTGTTTCTTTACCTAGAACAAGCTTTCAAGGGTATATCAAGGTCAAGTTCTGTTTTTTAAATATAAACCTATATATTTGTTTACATATTCTGAATCTACGGAAAAAACTGAACAACTTTCATAAGAACTATTTTTTTATTCTACATCAAATAAACAAAATATTAAATCAATTAGATCTCAGAAAAAACCCTAATAATTATTTTTAACAATTATTTAATTTAATTATCATATAATAATGATCAAATATTTAATTATTAAATAAATAATTTAATAATAATCAATAATTTAATCATTTTCCAACACTGTTCTGTGATATTCCAGAGTGTTATCGCAAGTTTTCTGGATGAATTCCAGTTCCAATTTCGTTATTTTGGCATGTTTCAGTTTCTTCGTACCCTTTACATTTCCTGATGTTATTTTTAACAGATTTACAACACGATAAAATGAAGCTCGTGAGGGTATATCCCTGTCAAGAAATGCTCGGCATTCATTTCAATGGCAGCCCCATATCATTTTTTCCACATTCACCATAAATTATGATCATTTTAATTCTGTCTTCAACAAAAAATGATCCATTTTTATTATGGTAATACTATCTACTGGATTGACACGAGAAATAAACTTTTTTAAGCTCAAGAATTTTAAGTACATAGTTCTAATAAGTAGAAAATAATCTCGTAAATCTGTGTATAATGAATTTTTAAGATCATTATAAACAGTTATTTTCATTGTTTTGACTTTTCTATTTAATAATTAATTATTTAATCATTATTATTTGATAATTAAGCTGAATAATTGTTAAAAATAATTATTAGGGTTTTTTTCTGAGATCTAATTGATTTAATATTTTGTTTATTTGAGGTAGAATAAAAAATAGTTCTTATGAAAGTTGTTCAGTTTTTTCCGTAGATTCAGAATATGTAAACAAATATATAGGTTTCCATTTAAAAAACAGATCTTGACCTTGAAATACCCTTGAAATCTTGTTCTAGGTAAACAAACAATAGCGTAGTTTAGTTTCCCCTCCATATAAATAAACTTTTATTTGAAACTTTTTTTCATATAATGCACTGTTTTTGAGTTATAAGACTGTCTCAAGATAAAAAACTCACCCGGTAGGTATATACATCAGTGGCGGTTGGTGACTTTTCAACCAGGGGATGCTTTCTAAAAAAGTACCCTTCATTTTTTTGAAATTTTATTTTATTTTTCGCTTTTTTCTGCAAATTTTATCGAATACGGTCATTATTTTTCAAATTAAACATTAGATTTTTTTAAATTATATTTTGGGACTTTTGCTCCAAAAAGAATTCTGCTTTGTGTGAGTGAGGGTAGGAGTCAGAAATTAATTCTTGTGACTTAAACTCTACAGTCCCTGAGATGGAAATCGACCATCTTCCACAATGAATCAGCCTATCCTATAAGAAAATTCTTAAATTTCTCCTAATTCTATTGCTATTATAAGCAAGCTAAAACTTGTCTATAGCACTCTTAGTTATTTCCGATCTTATATAATTGAGAGTTGTTAGAAATGGATTAATCCAGAAATTCCCGAATCATCTTTATTTATTCCTTTTTTGTATTATTTCTATTTTAATAGTTCCTCAGCGAGAACAATTTTTATTCGACTAAACTCGTCTGGACTTGTCTATGACATGCTTGAACTGGAAAATATACCAGGCAGGGAGTTCAAACCTTCTATCCGCACCCTTTTCGGAAAAATCATTCATTTTAATTGTCCCTTGAAACTATGCAACAATTTTATTTTATTTCAAGGTCCAATATAATAAAACATATTTGTTTATAGAAATATTGGAAATAATGGATAATAATTTGAAAATTTAAAGATCCTCCTGAAATTTTGAAGTCGACCTTATATATATTATATAAATATTTATTAAATTACAATATCAAAACGAAATTTCACATATTGGTACTTTTGGCGCATTGCGATTAAGAGATGATTAGATTTTATTTAAAATCGACCCAAAATTAAAGGTGGGAGTTTAAAGATTAAAATTAAACAAGAAAAATGAAATATACTACAAAATGAATCTATAATAAAAAAAAGAGTTATTATTTTCTTCGGGGGCCAAAATTAGGAGGTTCAAAAATTAAAACTAACGAGTTGTAGACCCTTTAGTCGATTTGTACGAAATTTCGCATAAGTACCCTATATAACCTTATGAAAATGACTCACTATGTGAAATTGATAGTGTCCAAAAATAGGAGGGAGGGGTGTTTAAAAATATTTTCAAACAAAAATCGAAGAAAGCTAATATTTCTAATAAAATAGTCTCATAATTAAAAGGAGAGTACCTGGAACACCGAGCGATGCTCGGTAATTTTTTGATTCAGTTAAAAAGCGAAATGTTAATATTATTTTAAATTCAGGTAAAAAGGTCGATTTTTAATCAAAATAAAATTGAAATAAAACTTAATTTATATATTTACCAACGTTTAGACCCGCTATGGCCAGACATATCATTGACAACAAAGTCTTGGATGTAATTGGAATTAAAAATAATATTAATATACAAGGAGGTTATTTCGTTGACCCTTGTAAATCTTGAAGAAGGACGTACGATCCTTCGAAATGTCGGATTTTTTGAGAGAATAAAATTGATATTCTAATAAATTATTTTATAGAAAAATATCTTTAATTAATTAAATTGGCAAATTCTAATATATACCTAATAATATTTGTAATGATCTATTAGTGGAATTAAAAATAAAAAAAACAATTAATTTGATGAAAATAAAATTGAAAAAATTTAAATATAAATTTTTATTCAAACAACAACCTGTGAATAATTATTTCAATTAAGAAAAAACCCACTAAAAACAACTTATCCGAAGATGAGACCTTGACAGATCGAAATGTCAACCCAAAAACCCCCTAACCTGTGAATTTCATCCAAATCGTTTTCGAGAAACCTATTCTATATAAATATGGTAAAGTCATGTGGATGGCCACATCAGTTTATTTCCTTAATAATCATGTCAATATACATAAGTATATTACTAATATTTATAATTAGATTTCTGCATGGATTGGATTAATCAGTAGAGATTGCGTGGTGTTGGTCCAAGGTGAAACATCTTTAATAAAGATAAGAGTAAATAAATATTTTATTTAATATGGATTTACTATGAGTTAAGGATACTGGGTCACTTATTTCACATTAAAATTAAAAAAATTAAACGATATAAAATTTTATTTTTTATTTTTTCCTTTTTCAATATATATATTTCGGGCTATCGACCCATCTTCAGGAAATACAGAGAGTAACTGTACTTTCTGTATTTCCTGAAGATGGGTCGATAGCCCGAAATATATATATTGAAAAAGGAAAAAAAAAAAAAAAAATTTTATATCTTTTAATTTTTTAATTTTAATGTGAAATAAGTGACCCAGTATCCCTAACTCATAGTAAATCCATATTAAATAAAATATTTATTTACTCTTATCTTTATGGATTGGATTGTTAACTCAATTGGTTCATTATCAAAAGAGAGAGGGAGAAAGTAAAGGTGTGTTGTCTTCTTTTGTTTTCTAGGAGTATTTAATTGGGCCATCCAATTGAACTCTGATGTGGTCCCTGTTGCTTAGGTGATCGACTGGGAATGTTTGTGTGCTGTCGCCTGAGGCGTTGAGCCGTCCACAAGTGTGGGTGGACCACATCTCTCTTACCTCCATCAGTTGCGAGCAGTAAAATAAAAATAATTTCTTAATTTAGCTCCGCGCGTCACGTCTAATTAATTTGATCTAAGACGCTTAAACATAAATCCAGACTGATGCATGCCAAATAGTGGTTGGTCTCTGCAGAGAGATCACTTTTCCATTGATCTCATAATTTATGTTTATTCTTTAAACTTTATAATAAAAACTAATTTTTGTTTTCTTTTAAGCATTCTTGTTCTTTCACAATTAGATAAGACTTTTGAAAATATCCATTTTGAATCGATATAATTAAATGAAGACAGGGGATGGGCTGAGGCTGAGCGTGTGCATTGGTTAGGTGCCAATACCGAATTAACTAAGGAATAAATTAAATTTTGTTGCTCGGTTGACGGCGGTGGATCAAAGCGCATCCTGTGCATCTGGCATCAGCTTCCCTTTTATACTCCATCCATCCTGGACTTTGCACTTCGCTAGCGATTCCGAAGAAATCCTTTTTAACGGATTTTTTAGACAGAATCCTCGACAGCAACTCAACAAATCAGAAGAAAATGTCAAAAGAACTCAACATGAATTGCACAGCTCCAAAAAAATTAAACATAAATTTATCCCCGTAAACCTAAAAATGGATTCTAGTAGAGTTTTATACGCTGATTATCATGCAATTTCCCGATTTTTTATAACACATCAGAGTTTTGAGATATTATTGGTCAAAACGACGACCTATTTTCTAGTCCCATTAGATATTAAACAGCAATATTTGAAATTAAAATATTTAATTGACGTAATCATTTCAAATTACCAATGACTTTTCGCTCAATTAGAACTCAAGTTATAACTAAAAAACTAAGACCATATGTTGTTACCTTTGTTTATTATCCTTTATAATCACTTAGTTTTAGTATGTTACTTTCACATTTGAAGTATTGCGATGGCCACTTGGCCAGTCTGGGTCCTGACTCCTTGAGAACTTGTATCTCAGAGAAGAAAAAGTTAATTTCATTTTGTTACTTCTAGGTGGAAGAAAGGAATCGATGCCCTTAATAGTTGGAAAACGGATTTAGGACATAAAACCTGAAATTGTGGTCCCCAGTGGCCAAAAATCCACTGGTCAGTGCGTATGTATGTTATGAACCCTAGGCTGGACCTTATTTTTCGACCATAAAATTTTTCCAGGAACGCCCCCTCAAATTGTGAGGTTGGGTAAGAAAATAATGTGTACAAAATTTGAGATCGATCGGACAACCCTTTGAGGTGGCGTATCTCATTTGAAAATTGTAAATTTTAGGAATTTCGCTTTATTCAGTTACTATATTTTGTTATACGTCGTTAAATTGAAACAAAGAATAAAAACATCGATGGCAATGTAATTAATAAACATTATTTTGTGAAATCCCGCCCCTACCTTCGTTATTCAGTCATTATTAAAACACATACAGCAAATGAGAAGAAAAAATCAAGTGAATTGAATATTATGGCGCGTTGCCTACCTCCTAGGCGTACATCGAGAAAATATGAAAATGTAGCGATTCTACGCTATAATATCATTAATTATATATTTAAATATATTAATGTTATTAATCAATCAATTTATATTAATAATATATTAATGTTTTCTTCTCAAAACACGTCTTTTTTCTCTCTCTCTGTGAAATCTAAACTCCTGTGCATCTGGCATTACGCTTCCTTTCTTCCACTTCTTCCCTGGACTTTGCACTTCGCTAGCGAATCCAAAAAATCCTTTTTAACCGACTTCTTAGACAGAATCCTCGACGGCAACCTAAAAAATCAGAAGAAAATGTCAAAAGAACTCAACACGAATTACATAACTCGACAAAAATTAAACAAAAAATTTCTCCCCGTAAACCTAACAATGGATTCTAGTAGAGTTTTATACGCTGATTATCATGCAATTTCCTGATTTTTTATAACACGTCAGAGTTTTGAGATATTATCGGTCACAATGACGAAAAAGGCCATTTTGAACAATTTTCGAATACCATTATATATTAAAGAAAATATTTGAAATCAAAATATTTTCTTGAGGTAATAGAAAAAACAGCTTTTCTTTGATTTTCAAATTACCACTTGCTTGTAACTCAATTAGAACTCGAGTTATAACTATAATAATTTTTAGAAAAAAAAACCGACTTCAAAAAAAATTAAATGCAACAAATAAAATAATAAGAGCTCAAAACTCAAATAAAGTGCACTAAAAGGTATAAATAATTATATAAACAAAACAAATAAACATAAACAAAGAAATAAACAGGTTCATAAACAAAGAAGTTAAGGGTAAACATACCTAACAAAAAAATTTTTAAGAAAAAAATAAAAACCGACTTCAAAAAATTCAAGTGCAACAAATATAAAAATACACTAAAAGGTATAAAATAATTATTATCTTATTTAGTTAACAACTAAACGACGAAATATTAACCACCGAAATTACTTTTTAAAGTCGGTGCCAAACAAACTATACCTATAAGCGAGCAGTACCCGCCAAACGTACTAAGTAAGATCCGTCGAGTGCGATTCATAAAAGGTATATGTTTGGCACCAACTTCAAGTAATTTCGTGTTAATATTTCGTCGTTTAGTTGTAACTAAATAAGATAATAATTATTTTATACCTTTTAGTGTATTTTTATATTTGTTGCACTTAATTTTTGAAGTCGGTTTTTATTTTTTTCTTAAAAATTTTTATTTTCTCTTTTTAGTGATGTTATTAATAGTGATTATATCATCAGAACTTGACCAAATTAATATGACACCATCCCTAAGACACCCCCTTTCGGATAAAAAAAGAACCATCGAAATCGGTTCATAAACAAAGAGGTTAGGTCTAAACAAACCTAAACAAACCTAATAAAAAAGGTCTAATACCTATGAAAAAAAATCGAAAAAAAAATGGGACCAATCGGAAGCTAGACTGGACCCAATGCAAAAAAATTTTTCAAAATCGGTTGACAATTGGCGGAGATATGAGGTAACATAGGCACAAAAAAAAAAAAAAAAAAAAAAAAATTCAATCGAATAGAGAACCTCCTCCTTTTTTGAAGTCGGCTAAAAAGGTCCAATACCAATGAAATTTAGTTTTTTACCAATCGGAAACTATACTGAACACAATGCAAAAAAATCATCAATATCGGTTCACAATTGGCCAAGATATCAGGTAGCATTGACAAAAAAAAATTCAGTCGAATTGAGAACCTCCTCCTTTTTTGAAGTCGATTAAAAAGGCCATATGTTTTTATCTATGTTTATTATAAAGATAAAAGTAAATATTATTATATTATAAGAAATATTCATTTACTATGAGTTAGGTTTTCTAGGTCACTTGTTTCACATTACGCCCTGTATTTTCCTGAAGATGGGTCTATAGCCCGAAATATATAGAGTATATTGAGAAAAAATACCTCTATTTTTTTTAATTTTTAATGTGAAACAAGTGACCTAGAAAACCTAACTCATAAAAAATGAAAATTTCATATAATATTTATTTACTTTTATCTTTATTAAAGATGTTTCACCTTGCACCAACACCACAATCTCTAACAACTACTATGTTTATTATCCTTTTTACTTACGTAGTTTTAGTTTTTTAGCTATAACTAGAGTTCTAATTGATCTAAAAACAAGTAGTAAATTGAAAAATCAAAGAGGATAAGAGGATAATATTTTAATTTCAAATATTACTGTTTAATATCTAATGGGACTCGAAAATAGGTCAAAATGGCCTTTTTCGTCATTTTGACCGATAATATCTCAAAACTCTGACGTGTTATAAAAAAATCGCAAAATTGCATGATAATCATAGTATAAACTATAGTGGAATCCTTTGTTAGGTGTACGGGGAGAAATTTTTGTCGATCAGTGTTATCATTCTTTATCAGACTTGGATACTTGGATTTAAAATAAATTTCCAAACATTTATTTTATTTAAAACCAATTTCACAATTAAATTAACTTTATTTATTTATTTTTATCCACAGAACCCATGATAAATATAAAATATCGTCAAATAGAATAAACTGGTGTGTTCGCCACACGACTTTCATATTTTCACTTATTTGAAATCATCGCGACACTCCTAATTTACATCCACTTTTTTTATTTCAATCGGATTATATCGGAAATTTATACACGACTAATAACTCATGACACTTGATAAGTGGACCAATTAAAAAAAAATCATTATTGCTTTTTTTGAGAAAATAAAAATATAAATTGACACGTTCTGATGTCTGATCCACTTGACTTTACCATACACTTCTGGTTGAGTTTGGTACAAGGGTCTAGATTTTTATTTTTTGACCCCCCCCCCCCTAATTTTGAGGCCAGAAAAATAAATATTTTCGTTATTTTATAGTATATTTCATTTTTATTGTTTTTTTAGTTTGAAAATATTATAATTTTAAATTTTAACCCTCCCCCTCCCACCTTAATTTTGAATCGATATGCACTAAAATCTAATCAGCTCTTAATCTCGATGCAACAAAACTGGGTGTGAAATTTGGTTTTGATATTCACACTAGTTTTTGAACTAGCTCGTTCACAAAATTTGGTAACGTACAGACTAACAGAATTAAGAGAATAACAGACTAACAGACATTTTGACAAAACAGATATTATCTCGAAAAATATAATTTTTTTTCTATGTTTACTTATTAGACCTTTTTTGTAGACCGAAATGCCATGGTTTCGCCCAATTTTTTTAATCAAAATGCTTTCAGCCGTTTTTGAGATATTTCGAATAAAATAATAAAAAAAACAACACTTTTTTCATGCACGATTACAATACTTGACCATATCCTGTATGGTAAAGTAAAAAATTGGACTTTCCTTTGATGGGACACCTTCGATTTTTTCCAAAAAATTTCACTCTTTGGGTGATTTTAATTTTAGTTTTTTTCTTTTTTTAAATTAAGTAATTATTCACCGATTGAACGAATACTAAGTTGTATACTTAAAAGGCTTTCTTTTTCTTTTATATGTCCACAAACAAAGACCCTGTGTGCTGGTTCTCCAGGTAATTTTTAATCCACTTATCATTTCGATAAATACTATATTATGTGTTTTTAATATGTGTTTTTTAAATTAGACTGGAATCAACCAATTGAATTGAATCAAACACCTTTTATTAATTTTTTGTTTAGAGGCTATATTTTGTTCTTTTGTGGAAAAATAAAATGAGGTGTTAATAAAAAAATTTAATTCGTATATCGGGTGGTGCCTGAAGCTGCGGATATGGACTCAGTCTGAATCGGAATTCACTCATCTCTGTCAGTCTTCCATTTTATTACAATGACGAGGAGGTTTCGCAATGTTGTGGTATTTTAGTTTGGATGTTGCTGTCATGTCGCTGAGAGGTTTAATTATTGGCTTACACCTTGAACATCACATACAAACTATTATTATATTTTCATTGTGTTGAAATAGAGAAATGGGTCGGCGAACTCTCAGATCTGGGAGGAACAGAAAAAAACTGAATAATTATTATGAGAGGTTTTAATTATAGTGTTAATTTATTTTTATTTCCAACAATAATAATTTGTTGGACCAAAAAGTGATTAGCGAGAAAATAAACAAAGAAGAAACAAACAAATCACTTTAATTCAATTGAAATCTTTCATCCATCTACACTGCATTCTATGTAGGCAATAGAATCCTACTCATCTAATTAATTTTCCCAAATTATTTTTTTAATAAAAAAAATTATTAATAAATGTTTGAATGACTAAATAAATTGACACGTTCTGATGTAGCCATCCACTTGACTTTACCATACACTTTTGGTTGAGTTTGATCCAAGGGCCTAGATTTTCATTTTTTGCCCCCCCCCCCCTCCCTCCCGCCCAATTTTGGGCTCTTTGTTTTTCAATTGTTAGTGTTCTGGGGGCCTACTTTTATACAAAACTTGGCTGAGTTTGCTCCAGAAAAAAAATATATTTTTGTTATTATATGTTCATTTTATAGTATATTTCATTTTTCTTGTTTTTTTTTAGTTTGAAAATATTATAATTTTAAATTTTAACCCCTCCTCCCCCCCCATAATTTTGGGTTCGATGTGCACCAAAACTACTTGTGAAATTTGGTTTTGATATTCACACTAGTTTTTGATCTACCTCGTCCACAAAATTTGGTAACGCAGAGACTAACAGGTTAACTAACAGACTAACATACTAACCGACATTTTATTAGCTCGACAAGTTATTATCTCGAAAAATATAATTTTTTCGATGTTTATTTATTAGAGCTTTTTTGTAGACCGAAATGCCATGGTTTTTCCCAATTTTTTTTAATCAAAATAATTTCATCAGTTTTTTAGATATTTCGAAAAAAAGAAGGATAAAACACTTTTAACCATGCACGATTACATTACTTGACCATACTCCTGTATGGTAAAGTAAAAAAATTGCTTTGGTTTTAAATTTATTTATTTTTAGTACAAGTCCTTAGCCCGTCTCCGCAAGGCACATATCACTATAATAGTTTCGTAGTTGCCATTTTTTTCGATTCCAATCGATTGCAAAAGCCTAGAGCATTATTAATACATTATGATAATGTCTTATGTTTTCTTTAAAGTTTTTTGAATCGGCAGTATGCTTCAAGCACTAAATTTCTGGACATACTCTGCTGGCGGTGTTATTGGCGAAAAATTAATTTTATCTTTGAGATGGTAACTCAAAAATTCGCTGCAAAATGCTTTTCTTTACAATGTTTGCATATTGCATCCATTTTCCCTGAGATAATGAGGTTCTACTGTATTTTATTTGTTATAATTAGAAATTGATATATTTTAGAAATTGTATTATATTAAACTGTTTGTAGATTAAAAATTAAATATAAATTTGTAGAAAAACTCTGAAAGTTCCTGTCATCTGATTGGCCATCGCAGTGCCTCCATTTACCATCTACCCTTGGTTAGTGGTAAAAAGCATTTACTTTGCGACATACTACCGGCCCTTAGAGATTTCTTATTAGATCTTGGAATAAGAATAGAAAAAAATGTTAAAGTTCCTATTGGGACTAAAAATTCACTTTTTATTAATCACACGGCTTAATTGACTCTTCAGGAGTCAATGTTTCAAATTTCAAGTCAATCGGCTAAGCCGTTTAACTTGGAGATCGGTGAACATAGAGATATATAATAGAATCCCAAAACATATTGATATTTTATTGATTTCATCAAAGCCAGTATTAATTTCACGCAGTTTTATGCTTAGATGTAAGTATATCATTGGACTCACATTTCTTAATATTTTTTTCAAATAATTAAATTATTAAAATGAAACTTTTTTTCACAGTAGTAGTAGTTGCAGTTCGTATGTTAATAAATGAGGATGTAACGAAAAGGAAAACACAGACTTTACCTAATATATCGTGCCGTATTTCTTGTACAAGATCTTACAAACAATAAATAGTTTGACGCACTTACTGCACACCACATGACTTTTGTTTATTCTTACCAGTGGCGGGCGGTGACATTTCAACAAGGGGATGTTGAAGGAGACAATAAAAGAGTGTGTCTTCTGCTGGAATTATAAATTTTATTTATTTATAACGAGACTATAGTTTCGAGGGCTTTGCCCTCTTCATCAGTCTATTACAATGTATTCACAGGAATTAATTTATGAATGAAAGGTTAACATCTTTCATGTGGTTAGGTTAGAAATTACACAGGGTGGGCAAGTTAAGAATTGACATTTATACTTGTTTTATTATTTTGACTGTAGTTGGCGTTCGTGAAGTTTATATTTTAGCAGCTATTTTTAAAATAAAGCTTTCGGGAATTTCTATTTTACGATTTAAGAATTTTTTGGTGAATTATTGTATGATTTTAAAATTTCTAACGATTCGAAAATACTAATTTTTAAGGGATCTAATTCTGATCTAATTAATTTAATATTTGATTCATCTGGAAAACAATGTTTCTCGGAGGTTAAATGGTCTGCAAATGCACTATGCCCTGAACCCCCTTTAAAAACCCTTTTGTGTTCCGAAATGCGCGTGTTTAAATTTCGTTCTGTTTTTCCTATATAGGTCGAATCACATTCTCCACATGTTATGGAATAGACACCTTTTTTGTCCATTTTTTGAATTTTGTCTTTCTTATTATTGCTAATATCAGATCCCAATGTTCTAGAGGATTTTGAAAATAGTTTTGATATTCCAGATGAATCAAATATTAAATTAATTAGATCAGAATTAGATCCCTTAAAAATTAGTATTTTCGAATCGTTAGAAATTTTAAAATCATACAATAATTCACCAAAAAATTCTTAATCTGAATACATTGTAATAGACTGATGAAGAGGGCAAAGCCCTCGAAACTATAGTCTCGTTATAAATAAATAAAATTTATAATTCCAGCAAAAGACACACTCTTTTTATTGTCTCCTTCAATATATAAAAATTCTGCTACTCTCGGCAAAAACTTTCAATTTAAGGGGATGTTGTCCAAAAAAACTTCAATTTTTAAAATGTTATTTTATTTTGCGGTCATTTTTATAAAATTCTACGATAAACGTTATTATTTTCGTTTTTTTCAAATTTAACATTCGATTTTTTATAACACGGTATAAAAATAC
This sequence comes from Forficula auricularia, assembly GCA_024734495.1. Taxonomy (NCBI): domain Eukaryota; kingdom Metazoa; phylum Arthropoda; class Insecta; order Dermaptera; family Forficulidae; genus Forficula; species Forficula auricularia. The sequence goes on from JALMQS010000353.1 coordinate 1,991,631, forward strand.
TCTTGGAGTTTTGAAATCATCCTTTGGAATCATCATTTTGCATCATCCACAGAATCCATGGACCGCACACCTATGATTCTTAGATAAACTCATATCACTAGCTTACTATACTATAAATATCAAACTAAAAGTAATAAGCCACTGGTCACTTCAGAATTATACATATGCCAGTGGCGTGCGGTCCATGGATGCTGTGGATTCGACGTATTCCTAAATTTCAAAACATTTGGAATATTTTCATACTCTATCATTAAAAAATATATCTAATATTAAATGTGAAAAATAACAAAAAATTATATTAAGTCCATAAGTGTATTCGATGAAATTTACTTTTTTGTAGAGCATCTCCTGGTTGAAAAGACACAGTTCGCCACTGATATAATTATACGGGTACCTATAGTTAATAACATTTAGGGAAAGCGGCGTAAGCTTATAGTGAAACATATTTAAAAAAATTTATAAAGGGTTTGTGGTGTTTCACAAAAATAAAAATTGAAATAAAAGTTGAGTATAATGGATACTCTATATACTCTATAATTTTGTATAAACTCTTGATGATGGGCTAAATAAAACCCGAAAATTTATAGAGTATCCATTAAACTTAAACTTTATTTCAATTTTCATTTTGTGAAACACTACTAATTCCAACCAACTTTCTGTCAATTAAATTTCCTTCTGTTAGACTTTAAAACATAACTATTACTATTACAATTAAATATTTGTTTTTCCCCTAAATTATAAATGATTTAATGCACTTCGTAGACGAGATATGAGATTGTCATGGACTCATGTATTATTACTATTATTAAATTAAATAAATACATAAATTAGTTCATGTTATTTTTAATTGAAAATGACAAAGAAGAAATAATTCAAAACACACTATTTTTTATGAAATTGTATTTTTCATATATTTTTTTTTTTTGGCTTTTCGGCTCTTCTAGCCATCAGCCATTTTACGATACAATTATTAAATTAGGACTTCTATGTAGGGATCAGATTTTTAGCCGGTTGCCTCGGGTCGAATTCGAAACCGGGTCCACTTGATTAGGAGGCTTGTACGCTAACCGCTGGCCTAACCCGAACCCTTTTCATATTTTATTTTGACATTTCTTTGAAACATACATTTCTTGAACTGATATAGTGAAAATGATAAGGACAATGTATTGAAGGAGACAATAAAAGAGTGTGTCTTCTGCTAATTATAAATTTTATTTATTTATAACAAGACTATAGTTCGAGGGTTTTGCTCCTTTTATCAGTCTATTACAATGGATTCACAGGAATTAATTTATGAATTTATGAATTAATTCTGTGAATCCATTGTAATAGACTGATGAAGAGGGCAAAGCCCTCGAAACTATAGTCAGTCTCGTTATAAATAAATAAAATTTATAATAGTTTTTTAAGGAATTTGGTGTTGGTAACTTGGTGAAACATTTTTTTAAAATTATTGGATAAAAATACTTGGTAGGTTTCACATTAAGATATAAAAAAATAAAACGAATTTATTTTTAGAGAATCTTTAATCTCGATATATATATTTCGGGTGACTAACCCATCTTCAGGAGATACAGAAAAGTAACTGACCTGAATAAGAAAAACAATATTTAATCTCCTTTTTGTTATCTTAAAAATAAATATTACCATTGAGTTGTATTCAAATTCGAAATCCTCTTTTCTCAAAAGGCCATTCAAAATTAATCCAAAGTAGACTTCCTACCTTTTCTCCCTCCAGTAATTTTAAATATTTACCCTTTTGTTATCTTAAAAAATAAATTTTACCATTGAGTTGTATTCAAATTTGAAATCCTCTTTCTCAAAAGGCCATTCAAAATTAATCCAAAGTAGACTTCCTACCTTTTCTCCCTCCAGTAATTTTAAATATTTACCCTTTTGTTATCTTAAAAATAAATTTTACCATTGAGTTGTATTCAAATTTGAAATCCTCTTTTCTCAAAAGGCCATTCAAAATTAATCCAAAGTAGACTTCCTACCTTTTCTCCCTCCACTAATTTTAAATATTTACTCTTTTGTTATCTTAAAAAATAAATTTTACCATTGACTTGTATTCAATTTCGACTTATTCAGGTCAGTTACTTTCTGTATCTCCTGAAGATGGGTTAGTCACCCGAAATATATATATCGAGATTAAAGATTCTCTAAAAATAAATTCGTTTTATTTTTTTATATCTTAATGTGAAACCTACCAAGTATTTTTATCCAATAATTTTAAAATATATAATTCCAGCAGAAGACACACTCTTTTATTGTCTCCTTCAATATATAAAAATTCTGCTACTCTCGGGACAAAAACTTTCAATTTAGTATAATGTATAGTAAAAAATCCATCAGTCCTAACTATGGTAAACTTTAAACATGTTGAACGATGCAGAAAATTCTGGGCATGCAGATGTAATGTGAAAAACACTAACACGACTATAAAAAGTTTCAGGTAAAATAATCCTTGGCAACATTAAAAAGATGGATTCATTTTTTTTCCATTCGTAATCTATTTAGACTTCATTTTTAGGAATAGTATCTAGTTAAGAAATGTATCTCATTTCTCAAAAGTTAATAGATTAATTCAACCACATTCTTAAATTTTTTGGCGAATTCGCGGTGATTTCGTCTTGGCTCACGAGCCATATGTTGTTAACGAAGAAATTCTTTGGAAAAATATCAACTCAATTAAAATAATACTTTAAGTATCAATTAGTTAAAATGTTTTCTTAGTTAATTACATTTTACAAAGCACCAATTAATTAGAATATTTTCTTGAAGGAGACAATAAAAAGAGTGTGTTCTTCTGCTGAATTATAAATTTTATTTATTTATAACGAGACTATAGTTTCGAGGCTTTGCCCTCTTCATCAGTCTATTACAATGTATTATCAGGAATTAATTTATGAATGAAAGGTTAACATCTTTCATGAAAGGTGTTAACCTTTCATTCATAAATTAATTCCTGTGAATACATTGTAATAGACTGATGAAGAGGGCAAAGCCCTCGAAACTATAGTCTCGTTATAAATAAATAAAATTTATAATTCCAGCAGAAGACACACTTTTTATTGTCTCCTTCAATATATAAAAATTCTGCTACTCTCGGCAAAAACTTTCAATTTAGAATATTTCTGTTGGAGACAAATAAACTAGTAGATAACTTAAAAAAAAGAGAAAAAAATTGATTGGTGAACAGTGATTTCTAATTCTCTATTGAATAAGGGTTTGTTTAGATTTTTGATTATAATTATTAAGTAGACATTACATATGAGCGTTTACAATTAAAATTTGGTGTGTATTTTCAAGCTTTTTCTTACAAAAATATAAAACAATTCTATAATTCAATGGAATTGATATAAAGTGAACTTGATAAGAAAGTGGTTGTTATTAAAAAATTTAAAATTATATTATAAAGTGTTCTTATACACACTTTTAGTAATTAACTTAGTAAATAAATAGTTTTAGTTTGAAATAAAAGTATAATTATAATCGTTAACCAATTCAGTGACTTAAGTCAAAGTTCTTATAAAAGTAGATAGATACCAAGTGGAGTGCGGTCTATGGATGCTGTGGATGCTGAGCTTCCCTAAAATTTCAAACATTTAGATTATTTTCACTTATATACTTATATATAAGGTCGACTTCAAAATTTCAGGAGGATCTTTATATTTTCAAATTATTATCCGTTATTTCAAATATGTCTATAAAAAATATTTTTTGTTTTGAAAAAGTATATTGGTTCTCGAAATGAAATAAAATTGTTGCATAGTTTCAAGGAGCAATTAAAATGAATGATTTTTCTGAAAAGGGCACCGATAGAAGGTTTGAAGTCCCTGCCTGGTATATTTTCCAGTTCAAGCAGGTCAAAGACAAGTCCAGACGAGTTTTAGTCGAATAAAAATTATTCTCGCTGCGGACAATTAAAATAGAAATAATACATAAAAGGAATAAATAAAGATGATTCGGGAATTTTTGGACTAATCCAAAACTCTCAATATATAAGATTGGAAATAACTAAGAATGCTATAGACAAGTCATAGCTTGCTTATAGCAATAGAATTAGGAGAAAGAGTATAGTCTGGTTTGTATAAGAAATATGCCCCCGTGGCTTTTTCGATTTTCACTTGGGGGATCTATTTGACATTAAATAAAAATAATTAGCTCTTAGCTCAAACGGTTTTCGAGATTTTCAAAAATCTCAGGAACGGTGTGCTCCAGCCATGTTCGATTCGAGCGGGGATGTTGCACTGCCAGACTACCCTTTACAGGAAACAACTCAGGCCATTTTGACGCCTCTGTAACTTCGTAATGGAAACCTCTACATGGCTGAAATTTTTTTCCGGAATACTGGTTCATAAGCTTAACTAAATTACAAAATTTCATATTTCTACTGTTTATACCATCCAAGTTACAAGAAGCCAAAGATAGGCTTTTCGTCACTCTCGACTGACTGACTGACTCACTCATCAAAATTCTAGAGTACTTCCGCTAACCCTAGAATGCTGAAATTTGGCAGGCAGGTAGAGTTTGGGGTACAATTAATGGGAAAAATCCAAAAATCGAAACTTTCCCTTCTTCAGGACCTAAAATGAAGGGGTGAAAGTTATAGGCTTAATTAACATAAACTAAAAATTCAATGAACCTAGAATGCTGAAATTTGGCATACTGGTAAAGCTTGACACATTAATAAAGGACGAAATTGAAAAATCGAAACTTTTCCTTCTTCAGGGCCCGAAATGAAGGGGTTAAATTTATAGGATAAATCCAACTTACAAAAGAAGTGAAATCTCAACAAAAACACTTGTGTAAAAAAGGCCAAGTTCGATTAATAAAATCCGTTTGCCAAAAAAAGTAGTGAGATCTAATGTGCTGCCAAGTTCAACTTCATCAATTTATTAAATGAGTCGAGAATATATTAGTAACTTCAATTAAAACGCATGTTTTCATTTCACATGTCCCTCTATATTTTTTATTGATTTCACATTTTTAGTTGAAATTATTTTCATAAAACTTGGCTTTTACGCATTGTTATGTATGTCACGAGTTACTAGTTACCATATCATGGGATCTTAATAAGAGGGGAATGGTGGAGGCCCTATCAAACAATAATAATAATTTAATGCCTAAAAGCCATGTTTTATGAAAATAATTTCAACTAAAAATGTGAAATCAATAAAAAATATAGAGGGACATGTGAAATGAAAAACATGCGTTTTAATTGAAGTTACTAATATATTCTCGACTCATTTAATAAATTGATGAAGTTGAACTTGGCAGAACATTAGATCTCACTACTTTTTTTGGCAAACGGATTTTATTAATCGAACTTGGCCTTTTTTTACACAAGTGTTTTTGTTGAGATCTCTTTATTCGATTTTATTTTTTTTTTAATAGAAAAATTCAAAATTAATGAATGGTGACTTTTTTTCCAATTCTTACGAGTAAAAGTGGTGAAAAAACACTTTCATTAAGAATCTCAGGTGGAAAGCCGATTTTTAAGAACAGATATAAAACTATAATAATTTTTTTTACCCTATTATTTAAAAGTATCCATCGCCAAACTTTGTCATAAAATGTCTTCTATACTCCTTTACACTCACGAATTTTTTTAATTTTTTTTGAAGATGTTGAACATAATGAAAAAAAATAAAAACTTATTTTTTTTTCAAAATCTTGCGCTTGAACGCATTAAAACTCTTATACTTACTGCAAGAGAAATATATAGAAAATAATTTTTCAACTGAAAAACAACTTACTTATAAAAATATTTAAAAAACTAAGAAATGCATTACTTCAAAAAATAAAGGACATTAAAAATTTTCTTCTCTCCTTAGTGGAGCATCAGTTAAGTAAAGTATCGTAATTATCGGTCTCTCGCCAAACGCGACTTCAAAGGGTCCTCAGGTAAAAACTAAGGAACCCATGGTCTCAACCAAATCAACAAATTGTAGTATGCAATCAGGTTGAATTTTTGAATCTGGCGGTTTTGCTAAAAATTACATGGGGTCTCAATAAAATCCTCCCTAAAGCCTCATTTGCGTGAAATACACGATTCCCAAAAATTCAACACCTCTTTACATTTAAATCGAGGGGTGAATCGCGACCTAATATCGTGTACACCTACTTCCACTTTCATTTCCAAGTAGAAGACAATAGATGAAGGGGCATTATCTAATGAATTTTAAAATAATTCCACATAATTCCAAAGTTACCTGAACATCTAATTCCAATCATGGTTCACCCCTCGATTTAAATTATATACTACCCGAATAAATGCATTTGTTATATCGTCTCTCTCTATGACTTCTAGAGACTGGAACTCCATTCTCGCTTCTGTCCTTTCTAGTATAATATTTTTTTATTTTATCTAATATTCATAATTCGAAAAACAGAATTTTTCTTCTTCTCTTTCATTTATATTATTCCATTTTGTGGAATAATCCTCTTTTGTCTGACATTTCATGTTCTTTTATCCGAATTGGCGGATCAGATGTATAAAAATACAAGTTTAATTTAAGAGGACCTCTCCCATTTGCAATATGTATGAATCTTTAGGCGAGAAAGATTAGATGGCCGTTTGGACAGGCAAATGTTTCCATCTTCTCGCTCCCAATTTCCACTTATTTAAAATAAGGCTCGGTTTTTCGACCTCCTTCGAGGAACATGCCCTTCCTGAGCTCACGAAAATATTTCAAAGGGCGACAGAACAAGTGTGCGGTGTGGTGTGTGCCAAGTGACGTGTGGACGGTTTGCTCGTTGCCGTTAAGGGCAAACTTTATGCTGTAATCCAAGTTAATGCCCGGTCTGAGTTACACGGGCAATCGGCCCTGTGGCTGCTGAACCCCTCAATAAGATGGATTCAATGGCACCCCTAAGCCAGACACCCGATATTATTTTATTATACCCTTATGAAGCAATCTAGGGCATGAAATGCGCGCATGCAGACCCATTTTGATATTTCATAACAAAATGTCTTAACATCGTGGTAAATTTCTCTTTATATGCTGTCATGGGGGTAAGCGATGGCCATTGAACTAGCGCCAATAATATTTTGTAGCTTTCCGTGAAATCCACTTAATTGTTTCGGAGGCGTTAAACGCAGAGTTCAATGAATAGTAAATGGGATTTGAAATACTTATCGATAAAGTTGTAAAGTTTAAATAGCAAAAAGGGAGATTTATTCTCTAATGGAACAAGAAAAAAGTTGTTCCAACATTCTTTCTTTTATTCAAATTTCACTAACCTCAATAAATAATCAAGATATGAAATTTTCTTTTAAAACAAATTGATGCCAATACATTATCCCTTGCAAGTTCTACTTCTCGATAAAGCTTGAAATTACAATAATCGTGAAATTACAAACCGACATACTGAAAAAAATTAGTTCGACTTTTTTCTAAATATTGCATAAAAATGTGTGAATACAAGGTTCTATTAGGAGGAACAAATTAATGAACATTAACTTAAAAATTTCGTAGATTATTGACTCTTAGGCTAGGGGTAGCGTGGCAGCCTGCTAACCGAGGGGTGAACCGCGATTGGAATTAGGTGTACACGTCTTTGGAATTATGTGGAATTATTTTGGAATTCCTTAGATAATGCCCCTTCAACTATTGTCTTCTACTTGGAAATGAAAGTGGAAGTGGAAGTAGGTGGTACACGATATTAGATCGCAGTTACACCTCGCTGCTAACCAAGTGGACCCGGGTTCGAATCCGACTCGAGGCATCCGGCTAAAATCTGACCCCAGGGTAAAGACAAATTTAGTAGTATCGTAAATTGGCTTATGGCTAGAAAGGCCGAAAAGCCAATATATATATATTATTTGTTGACCCTTTAATCGATTTGTACGAAATTTCGCACATGCACCCTATATAACCTTATGAAAATGGCTCAATATGTGAAATTGATAGTGACCAAAAAGAAGGGGGGAGGGGGGGGGTAAAAATTGAAGAAAGCTGATATTTCTAATAAATTATTTTGATTAGTTAAGTCTATCGATTAAATTATTAAAGTTGTTATCGGGAAATAGTCTCATAATTAAAAGGAGATGTTATTAATTGATAATGGACCCAAAATTAAGAGGGGGAGGGGGTTCTTTCGTAAATAATTATAAATTATTTTTAATTCAATATTAAATATTTAAGATAGGACCCAGGTGTATGGTAAAGTCATGTGGATGGACAGGCATTATTTGCATTTGAAAATATACACATAAGAAAAAAATGATAATGTTTTATCTCGTGAATAATTTGAAAAAAGTCAGTGGCCCTCAAACGGTTAAATTACTCTGTTCTTATTGCACTTGCACTTATTTATCTTATATTTTCTAGAAAGCAAGTTTTTTTTTAGTATGTCTATAAGATTGAAGACCTGATCTACCTTCACAAGGATTTCTAAAAAAAATATTTAGAGCTCAAAATTGTAATTTTTAGTAGTTTAGTACAAAATGCTTAATGTTTTTTAATATGTAGGTGAAATGTACAGTTACGATATTTTACTGTGCTCATATCCAATTAAATTGGATAAAATAGATTCTTCAACATTTTTTTGACGAGTCAAAAACTGTGAGGGTTTACAATGGGAATTAACCTCAAGTTTTTGTGTGATTTTTTTTTAATTTTTCACCAACGTTTCGTCGACTTTGCTGATTTCTTCAGGGTTTCAAATAGTCACACATTCGTTTAAAATACATTATTTTTCTTTATATTTGTTACAATTGACCATCAAAAATTCAAAAAATTTGGCGCATTCACATAAACAATAATCAGACAAATAGTTTCAGAAACAATACAAACAGAATCAGACAACACTGGAACGGAATCATTTTATTTATATTCCATTGTTAACAGAGATAAAGAAAAATGATGTATTTTCTGTGTTATGTAACTATTTTAAACCCTGAAGAAGTCGGCAAAGTAGAACGTTGGTGAAAAATCACTAAAAACCTGTCCTTAATTTCCATTATAAACTCTCATTAATATCTACACATTATGGACAAAAATGATAATAAACAAAAAATAATTTTGCCCCCTATAAAGAATTCTCTATAGATCCGACACTGTAAATAGATCTCGGGACCAATACTATCTGGGTCAAATCAGGAAGTATGCTTTTAAGTGTATCGGAATAAATCCAACTGCAAAGTTTGGTCTGACACGATGAGAAATCTTTTGGGTGTTTCTGTTTCAAATAATAATTGCGATGAATCCGTCTAAGTGATTTCCAGATTTAATAACACAATTCTATTAGAAATGAAAAGTATATAGTAATTTGCATGACGTTTCCTCTTGGATTGTGAGCTGCACGAGAATCGAACTCGGGGCAAATTACAAACAGGGCGGCTCCGGTCCGCTTACGGGGTCTGACATAGGTTAATAGCTCTGTCATAATTGTACGTAAAGCGTTTTCTACTTTCTGACAGATCCTGTATCTCCTCTACTCGTCATTCTAATGATTCTTTCAGACATTTTCCAGCCCAACTCCTCCAGCTGGCAGGAGGAGTTGCTGTTATGTTTGTGACAACCCAAATTGAAGTCACTGAAAAATTACTCTTTACAATTTGAGGCTAAAATTATAATCGAGATTTCTATTCTGAAATATTCGGAATTTTTTTAGGCATTAAAAGAGGATCGGATAAATTGTAAAACAGAGCGTTGACAGGTCGATGTATGAAAGGGGGACTTTCTGTTAATTAAAAGGAAACATATTTGGGAATCTTTCAGAAATTCCTTCACCTGATTGGATTAGAATTTAAATTCATATTCAACTTCTAAATTAATCTATTAATTATTGTTAATTTAAATTGAAAGTTTTTTTGCCGAGAGTAGCAGAATTTTTATATATTGAAGGAGACAATAAAAGAGTGTCTTCTGCTGGAATTATAAATTTTATTTATTTATAACGAGACTATAGTTTCGAGGGCTTTGCCCTCTTCATCAGTCTATTACAATGGATTCATAAATTAATTCCTATGAATCCATTGTAATAGACTTATGAAGAAGGCAAAGCCCTCGAAGCTATGGTCTCATTATAAATAAATAAAATTTATAATTCCAGCAGAAGACACACTCTTTTATTGTCTCCTTCAATTGTTAATTTAGATTAAATATGGGCCATTCATAAAATACGTCAAGCAAAATTTCACCTTTTTGGACCACTCTCCTTCGTCACAATTTCTGGAACCGCCCTAACTATATAACGTCTCAAAAGCTAGACCTCCCTATAATAAAATTTAAAAAACAACAAGTTAAGAAAAAAATTAAAATAAAATTGATGAACTGCAAACATCACGTTTTCTTAGGCCCCCCCCCCCCCCTGTTACTATCATCACGCTCAGTAATACTCCCCTGTTTGCGAACGTATTTCATGTATGGCTCCATACCTATGTATTGTAGGTTTAGGTAAAATCGAGGGTGAACCGCAATTGGAATTATGTGTACACCGTCTTTGGAATTATATGGAACTACTTTGGAATTCATTAGATAATCTATTGTCATCTATTGTCTTCTACTTGGAAATGAAAGTGGAAGTGGAAGTAGGTGTACACGGTTTTAGGTCTCGGCTAAAATTCACCACAGAGAAGATTCATGGTATTTATTTTTTCTGGATATTTTGAAATATATTACTCAAAATGCTGATTTACATTTTACAATATATTTAAAGAATGAAAATCAAAGGAAAAATGAAAGGATGCAAAATAAAATATGTTTAAAAATGTTTTTTTATTTTTATTTAATTTATTTATTTTATAAAAGAAATTGTTTCTTTTAGTATCATCAACGACTTTAACTAAAAATAAATCAATATAATATGTTAACCTAAAAATCGGAGTGGGGTGCCTCATATTACTTGAGAACGATCGCAGAATAAGTCGATCTATACGTCGTAGTTTTATTGTATTATATAATTGTATTATTTAATCGTGTTCAATAAATCAAAATGTGTGATTTCACTAAAAATTCAAATTTTAAATCAATGTAAGTAAATCAAATTTTTGTTGGCTTTCTCGGATGAACCGTTAGCCATTTTACGATATTATATATTTTATTTTATTCTCAAATATGTAGGGATAAGATTAAAGTCGGATTGCCGAGAGTCGGGCTTGAACCCGGGCTGGCTTGATTACCAGCTATAGTACTCTACCTCGACCAACTTCAGCCCCTAAATCAAATTTTATACAATATGTAAATATTTACGTTTATCACACCTGCTGACATCTTCTTTCAAAGATTCTATCACTTCATAAAATGTTTTTCAATTCTTTTGAATTCCGCACTCTTGAAGCCAACAGTTTCAATCTCTGAGGGTCATAGTTTGGCCAAACCAAGAACTTCGTTATAACAGTAGTCGGGTTTTAGTTTTTAAACTTATTTATTATACTAAAATGAATAGCACGTTCGAATGAAAGCTTGCAGCAACACTAATCTCCATAGATTTTCAAAACAAAAGCAAAGATATTAATTAACTTGCTAATTGAATGATTCGGGGTCCCATTGTCAGTCATCACAAATAATAAATAAATAATTTGTTACTGCTAGAAAGTTTGTAAAATTATTAGGTTTCTTTCCCTAAATTAATTAATAAAGTTGGTTGAAGAAGTTCAGTTTCAAGCCAAAGAGAATAAATTCAAAATTAATTGTTCAAAGTCTGGCAACTGGTCAGTCAGTGGCAATCGGGGGGGATGAGGGGCCGGCCCCCAGCAACATGACAGACAGACAGACAGACGGACAGGCAAGCAAGCTAAGCTTCAGATCTCTCTCCAGAGAAGAGAAGATGCTCCATTCTGGAGAGGATGCGGAGTGTGTTTGAGCAGACGTCCATCAGCTGTCTGGACCGTGTCTGTCACTCCATGGTCCACTTGTCAGTCCGGTGCCTTGCTTGCCTCCGGGCATCGGAACCCCTTGGGAGAGCTGACCTGACCTGACAGGATACGCCCCCGACCCATCACCCTCCTTCCAGCCCGATTCGGATTAAAAAACAATACGAGTAATTTAAACTAGAGAATAGAATAGAATATTCAGACTTGAGTTGATTCTTAAAAAGAAAAAAATACACTCCGCATTTCTAATCAAAATAACAACAAAAAGTGATTTATTGTTAGTTCAATAATGAAATTATTTCACAAGCTCAAAAATAACAGTTATTATGAGGAGCACCTGTTGCTCCCAAATGAATCAAATTATGTCTTTTCTAATTTTTAAGGATTTAGGTGTCGGTTCTAGGTGAAACATTATAAATAACTTATTCGCAAATGGATTTCTGACAAACCGAAGTATAAAAGTTGTCGTGGATGGAACATCATCTGAATCGTTCTCCACAAACTCTGGTGTTCCCCAAGGCTCTGTAATCTCCTCCACACTCTTCCTTATTTATATAAACGACCTTATTCATCAAACGGCAAACCCCACTCATTGTTACGCCGACGATAGCACACTCCACGGCAAACCCTCTCTCCCGAATAATCGAATCAATATTGCCTCCTCAATTACTCTCGACCTAGACAAACTGAATAAATGGGGCTCTCAAAATTTAGTTAACTTTAATTCAAATAAGACTCAATGTTGTCTAATTTCTAGGCGCGAAAATAGAGATTTCCCTGATATTCACTTCGATTCGAATACCCTGAAAATGTGTGACAGCCTATCCATGTTGGGCGTCTCTGTCGCTTCTGACCTGTCTTGGAATGAACACATCTCCTCTGTGGCGAAATCTGCAGCAAGGAAGATTGGCTTCTTATTCAGGTCCAAGCGATTTTACAAACCCCCACAACTTCTCACCATCTACAAGGCCCAAATCCGCCCCTGTCTCGAATACGGCTCTCATCTGTGGAGGGGAGCCTCAAAATATTCTCTTGCTACCCTGGATGCAATTCAGAAACGAGCCGTCAGGCTAATTGACGATTCTACCCTCACCGACTCCCTCGACTCGCTGGCTCATCGAAGAGATGTCTCCGCCCTTTCCCTTTTCTATAGATACTATCACGGCAGGTGCTCTGATGAGATAAAATCAATAATTCCCCCAAAGAATGCTTTGCACGCAGCACACGTTTTGCCGACTCCCAACACTCTTTCGCGGTCAAATTGGAAAAGTGCCGGACCACTTCATTCGCGAATACATATATCCCCATGACTTCAAGGAACTGGAACTCTCTCCCAGCCTCTATCTTTCCCAGCACCTATGATCTTCAAACCTCGCCAGGGTGCATAGACACCTACGTCTACACCCACTCACTTAATCAACTTTCCTTCTCTTCGGTAATGCAAGGGTCTTTCGAGATCCATAGGGGCTACATCTTTACTGGTGCATCCCTTCTTGCATTCGATTGCATTAAAAAAAAAAAAGAGGGGAGTTTTGTAGGTTAAGTTTCACAAAAAGGAAATATTAAAACAAATGTATGTTTATTTTGAGTTTGATTCACTCGATATATATTTCGGGTTATTAGCCCGTCTTCAGGAGTTCAAATAAAAATCAGTTTTTTGGGCTAATAACCCGAAATTTATATCGAGTGAATCAAACTCAAAATAAACATACATTTGTTTTAATATTTCCTCTTTGTGAAACTTAACCTAGAAAATTCTCCTCATAAGTTATTTATGTCTTTTCATTGACTTCGGCACTGCTCATATGGGGATACTCCAATCTCGGAGCGACTGAGATACTCGGCGACTTGGAGACTAGTATGTCGATTCGCCGAGTCGAAGGATGACACTTGTTCTACTATGGTGTTATAAAGTTGTAGCTTACAACGTACTGGTTCTCTCGCTATTGTGAGAGTTTTCGTCTTTTTCGAAGATAATCTTGAGTTGGAATTTTTCGCAGGAAAGTGCAAATTTATGTAAGAGTCGTTGGAGGTCGTTTTCGCTTTCCGCAACAAGAGCCGCGTCGTCTGCGTAGCACACAATATTGACATTCTCATCTCCCATTGAGTAGCCTGGACATTTTTTAGGTTCCTTTATTAATTCATTCATCACAAGGTTGAATAAAATGGACTTAGTGAATCGCCTTGCCGAATTCCTGGGTTGACTGGGATCATTCCCTCCAGTTTCCTCTATTCTGATTCTTGCATAATTATTTTGATATATTTCCTGGATTAATCTAATCATGGCCACTGGTGTTCCATGATCTTCCAAAATCTTCATAGGACATGCTTCAGTTGATCTTATCAAAGGCTTTTTCAATGTCATAGAGCAGAAAAAGGCAGGCTTTATTAAAATTCCAAGGCTTTTTCAGCTAATTGCCTCACAACAAATACAGCATCGATGCAAGAACGCCCGCGTCTAAATCCCTGTTGTTCATCTTCGAGATTTATTATTTTAGTAAGTTTCTTTTGCAATAATAGACGTGGTGAGCTTTAGATGGGTATTGAGCAAGTTGGATGCCTCTGTAGTTTCTGGGTTTCCTTTTCTCCTTTTAAAAATTGGAATAACTATATTAGTTTTCCATTCTTCTGGTATCTTACATAGGTGAATATTTGTTTTAATAATAAGATGATTTCTTTCCATAAATTAGGACCACCATATTTGATCATCTCATTATTAGTACCATCTTCGCCTGGAGTTTTGCGATTTTTTAATTTCTGGATTGATTCTATACTTCTATTTCTTTTAATTCTGGCTGGGGGATATCAATTTCAAAAATTTCTTATTTTCCGTTGTTCCGGCATAGAGAGTCTAAAGTAGTCAACTTAATTTATCTTTATCTATATTATTGTTAATTGAAATATATTCTAAGGTTTCCTTCTTCTGGTTTTGATCATTCCCAAATTCTTTTTTGTTGACCATAAAAATCTCTTTCTAAGTTTTTTGTATATCCTCCCAGAAGTCATGTTTTATTTGCCTTATCTTTAGATTTGACCATTTCTTATACCTTTATAAATATTATAGGACTCTGCGTTCTGGTGCTTTTGAACTCAAAATAAACATACATTTGTTTTAATATTTCCTCTCTTGTGAAACTTAACCTAGAAAAATTTCCTCATAAGTTATTTATGTCTTTTCATTGACTTAGGCACTGCTCATATGGGGATACTCCAATCTCGAGCGACTGAGATACTCGGCGACTTGGAGACTAGTATGTCGAGTTCGCCGAGTCGATCAGTTGCTTGGATTCCTTTAGGCCTATTACGCACTGTCAACTGTGACTTTCTATAGCTTAAATGAGTGTTTACGCACTTGGTTGACGTCAACTTACTTAAAATATTGAGATATTTGTATTCCTTTTTCGAAATATGAATGTACATTTGTACAATACGTGAAGGTTTTTTAACCGATTTCAAAAAAAAGGAAGAGGTTATCAATTCAACGGAATGTCTTTTTTTCTGTTTGTTCGTTGATTTCTCTCCTATCATGTGGATCGATTTTGATGATTTTTTTGCATTGGGTTCAGTATAGTTTCCGATTGGTCCCGTATAAATCTCATTGTTATTGGACCTTTTTTGTTATGTATGTTCACGTCTTTTTGTCTTAAATTTTAATCTTTTAGTGGATAAAAAATTTATTTTGCCATCTTTTACTGCATATCTTTGCATATTTCAACGTGTACCGCATATTACTTATATATTTCAGCATTTTTAACTGCATATTTTATGCCATATTTTGGCAGTTTTTACTGCATAAAAATCCAGTCTTTACTTATGAGTCATGACAGCTTTGCTTTACAAATTGATGAATCCAGTGACATTAGGGATAAAGCACATTAACATACATACATACATAGTGGGTCCAAATTATTATACCTACTCATTTGAAATATTATATCTTCTTTCACGTTTTTAAGGGTTTAGCTTACTATTAAAAACTCATAATATCGTTTCAATTGTTATCTTTATAGGCTTATTAGCTTAGGGCCATACAAATTCAATAATACAAATAAAATTTAAAATACAATTTCAATATTTAGTGAATCCTCCTTTGGATCAATCACATTTTGTATAAGCTGGCAATGTATTTTTTGGCTATTTTTCAAGTGCAGGTGTATTGTGCCATGATTTAATAATATTTTCATCAACTACCCTTTGTTAGTAATTATTTTATCTTTGCAAATTTCTTTTCTTTAGGGCTCCCCCAATTTTGGTTGGTTAGTTTTTGCATTTATAGCCTTCTAGGGGTATACAGAATATGTATACAAAATTTGTTTGAGTTTGGTCAAAAGGGCTTGAATTTTCATTTTGCCCCCCCCCCCCCCTTTGTCTGATAATGTTTAAAAAATATTATTTTATGTTCTTTTCAAAAATATATTCGTTTTTTTTCTAGTTAAATTTTTTCATTTTTTATACCTCTTCAAAATGTGGTAGATTTTTTATGCCCCAAGGTGTATTTTTGATTTAGTTAATGAAAACTTAATTTATTGTGTTTTATCAAAAGAGAGAATATATTTTATTTTATATATTTATAGTCTACACAAGACTTTTTCACTTCGTCAATATCATAGGTATATGGTAAATACCAAATGATGATAGGTAGGTAGGACTGGTTGTTGATTGCTGTGATTAATTTTGGGACAAAACTGTGATTCATTGATAAATAATAATTAATAAACAACGAACCTAACCGAGCTTTTTTTATTATAAAAGTGATTCCCGGAGGGGCAGATAGGCTAGGTGGTAGCGTGCCAGCCTGCTAACCAGGGGACCCGGGTTCGAATACAACTCGAGGCATCCAGCTAATACATCTGACCCCGGGGGTAGAGACAAATTTAGAAAAAATATAACTAGTATCGTAAATTGGCTTTTGGCTAGTGTAGCGGCCCGCTGCTGCTTTGGCGACGAGCCTTTAGACACGGCCGCTAGATGACTCAGTCAGATCGTGCGACACTTTTGCATGACTGATAATATATCAGTCATGCTATAAGTGAAGCAACTCGATCTCGGCTGAGCATCGAATCATCGATCGCATCGAACATCGAATCATCGAATCATCGATCGCATCGGATCGATTGGAAGGAGGGGCCAACCGCCAACTAGTAGCCCCTCCCCGCTAACAAAGCGGATGGCGCCCATCCCGGCTTTCCATCAGGGCACAAACAACGCCCTGCACGCACGCAACATTGTTATGACCCCACCGACTTGGTGGGGAGGGGGCGCGGACACGCACCACACAGCACTCAGCACTCACGAGAGCCCTAACGAGCTAGAAAGGCCGAAAAAGCCAAAAAAAAGTGATGTCCGGCTTTAAAAGATATGTCTGGCTTTTATGACTTTTTTTGGCCTAATACAGCGCCGAGTCCGGCTTTTGTATTTAGGGCCTGGTAGCCCTTACACCTTTTAGGTACGACATCTTCTTTTATCAATTTCATAAAAAAATTTAATTTGATTTTTAAAATCTTTACTATTGTTCACTATTTCGGTAGCATTATTTATCTCGATTTATCCAGATTATTGAGGATTTGACATTAATATAATGTTAGATAGTATAACCTAGATAATTTCTGGGGAGGAAGGCCATGGACCTCTCTGAGACGCTCCTGATATATAGTAAGAAAATTTAAGTATTCTATATTTATTAATAATTAATGAATATCCGGTTTAATGCTCTGACATAATATATAATGAAAATCAGCCATGGCCCTTTCAACTCCCAATTTATCCCTTGTTATTTATTTGTTTGAGTCTACGGTGTATAACTTTCTCCCCTTGTTGGAAATTTAATACATATTTGTTGTCCCTTGGAGAAAATTCAAGTATATAGTAAAAGTCAAAAAATTAATCTCCTCTAATCAAGTTCTTAAGAAAATGTTTCTGTTTGGCAAACTCCATTAATTTCGCCATTTCTCTTAAAATAAAGAAAGACAGACAGACATCTGGGAACAATCTTACAATATCTCTGAAATTTAAACTTTCACTCAAGAGATTGAAGCTTCTCGTTTGTTATTCATTGGCTAATAAAAAAACAGATACGAAAAAATTGCTCTCATTTGTAAAGTGATCGGATAGGAGGATCTCAATCATATTAACACTAGCCTGAGATACAATCAATAAAATTCAGATTTAAAAAATTTAATAAGCAACTGTGTACTGTTTATTTAAAAATATTACCATGTCCAGTCGACTCTCGATAGTTTGAGCCTCGATAATTCAAATTTTTTGATAATTCGAACTCTTCAGCTGTTAACTTCGGTAAATCGAAAAAATGCTGTGTATTTTGATACGCTCGATAACTCGAAATCCTTTTCGTAACAAGAGGGTGAGAGAACGTTCTATAATTCGAACTAGGCCACTTCCCCTCTTTATAATTCGAATTTTTCCTAGCAAAAAACTATTCTTAATTTTTTTTAATTAGGTATGTTATTATCTATTAAATAAATGAAATAAAATAACATCTCTGGCTCGACAACCCTTCATGGGTCTTGGCCTACTGAATTGGCTGCTGTCCTAATTGGAAACAGTACCGAGGGGTCAAGTGGTTAGCTTAGCGCACATCTACAACCTTCGTTTCAGTTTTCTTAACCGAGATTCGCTACTTCTCAATCAAGCAGCTACTCATTTATCCTCACGAGGCTGAGCGAACCCCGTTCCAGACCCTATACTTACAGAAAAATTTCTGAGCATAGCCGGAATCGAACCCGGGACCTCGGGTTGCCAGTCAGTTACTCTGACCATTAGACCACGGAGGCGGCCTGTTATTATCTATTGCAATATTAAGACATAAGAATGTAATTTTTTTGTTCTTTTTGTCGTTTTCATTATTTTTTACTTTTACTTGAGGCTATATATAAAATTTATGTAAGCTCATACATATTTTCAAAAAATATAATAAAAACTCTTAATAATTCGAACTATTTTTTCCTTCCTCTTGATAATTCAAACTTCTTGATATTTCGAAGTCTCGATAATTCGAATTTTTCTTGTAGTGTTTCGAATTATCGAGAGTCGATTGTATTTATTTTTGGGATCAATTTGAGTACCAGATCAAGCGTATAAAATCTGGTTTTGATTTAGAGTTAGAGCTAGACATTTACCATAATATTTTTCTTAAACCGGGACGATTTTGAGATAATTGAAAAGATTTTGTTTTGCCGAGCATGTCAGAGTGTTAATTCATAAAGAGAAATCATAGAGGCTGTCCCCGGTTGATGCAAATAAACATACATCAGTGGCGATTTGTAGCACTTTTCAAACTGGGGATGCTGTCCAAAAAGTACCCTTCATTTTTTGAAATTTTGTTTTAACCTTCTGTTTTTTTTTGCAAATTTCATCGAATACTACATCATTTTCGTTATTTTTCAAATTTAAAATTAGTTTTGATTAAATATATTTTAGGACCTCCCCTAGAACAGATACTGCTTTAAGAGTCAGAAATTAAATCTTATTACTTAAACTCCACACTCCCTGAGATAGAAATCGATCATCTTACACAACGAATTAGCCTGACCTATTATATAAGAACATCTTAAATTTCTCCTAATTCTATTGCTATAAGCAAACTATGACTTTTTTATAGCATTCTTAGTTATTTCCTGAGCTTATATGTTGAGAGTTTTTAAAAATGAATTAGTCCAGAAATTTCCCGAATCATCTTTATTTATTCCTTTTTTCGAATTATTTCTATATTAATAGTTTCTAAGCGAGAACAATTTTTATTCGACTAAAGCTCGTCTGAACTTGTCTTTGACATGCTCGAACTGCAAGATATACCAGACAGACAGGGAGCTCAAACCTTCTATCGGCACCATTTTCAGAAAAATCATTTATTTTAATTGCCCCTTGAAACTATGCAACAATTTTATTTCATTTTGAGAACCAATATACTTTTCAAAATAAAAAATGTTTTTTATTTAAATATTTGAAATATTAACCGATAATAATTTGAAAATTTAAAGATCCTCTTGAAATTTTGAAGTCGACCTATATATGTTTATGAAAATACTCTTAGGGCCGGTTGTATGTCGCAAAGTAAATGCTTTTTACCACTAACCGAGGGTAGATGGTAAATGGAGGGGCTGGGATGGCCAATCAGATGACAAGAACTTTCAGTGCCTGTCATCTGATTGGCCATCCCAGGTCCTCCATTTACCATCTACCCTCAGGTTGGTGGCAAAAAGCATTTACTTTGTGTCATACAACCGACACCTTACTGTTTGAAATTTTAGGCATTCACCGCATCCACAGCATCCATGGACCGTCCGCCACTGACATACACATAATATATATAATAAATAAATATATAACAAATAAAATAAGTAAATATATAAATTTATTTGTTTGAGACTATATAGTTTCGAAGGTTTGATATGCGATTATACCAGAAAGATAGTAGTATATTCAGTTAAGTATTATATACTTATGTTTCTTAAAGGTAAAGAAGTAGAGTAGTTAAGAAAAAATAACTATCATCTATAGTAATTTTTAATAATTTTTAACTTAACTAACTTATTATTAAAAAAGTTATTGATATTTATTCTTAACGTAAACTTTCTTTAAAATTCTTTGATATTTTTAATCCCATCGAAAAATTCACTAAAATTTAGTTTACAATTAAGGTTTTCGTGTTGACTAATTGTCATTTTATGCACTTTTTGACTTCGTGTATATTCGGCACTTTTAATTTTTTCTTAAATAACCGGGACAAAATGACAAAGTGGCCGCCATGCCGGGACTATACCTTCAAACCGGGTCCTATTGTAAGACTAGTTAGAGCCCATATATTGACTCTCACATTTCTTTTTTTACATTCACTTATATAGCGAAGTATTAAAGCTAAAATATTGCATCTATTTTCTAGAGGTTCAATTCTCCAAGTCTTCTATTTCCAAAAATATAAAATTTAATTTTAGTCGGACAAGTCCAATTGATTGTATATGATGCACTTAAGATATATAAACTGAGTTTAGAAAAATAAAAGGGTCCGGTTTTGTTGGCGTCAGAGTCAAAATTCACCCAAAATTTCCATGAGCGGTGAGTGGGTGCGCTGTTATATTCAGCATTAATAAGTTATAGAGTGACAAAATTTGAAAATTATTGTAAACTACTCCTAGAAGTATATCCGTACTCCCCTAACTCCTCGGAGATGTAGCTGCCCCCCCCTCCAGTGGCGTAGCGAGGAGGGAGGCAAGGGGGGTCATCATGCGGGCGCTTCTCACAAAGGGGCGCAAAACAAAAAATTGCTGGATAATTTTATTTGTATTATAATTGATTTCTGGAAAATATATTTAAAATTTAGTGCCAGTGTAATATAATAAATGTTAATTCGTAAATAAAAAGGAAAAAAGGAACACTAATAGTCTAAATCAGACTGGGTGAAGTTTATAATACAGATTTCAATGGAATAGAACTCTTTATCGAAATATGTGCCTGGAAAATGTTACCTCCGCAGTAGAAAAGAAATTGAACCTAAAACTCCATTAGAATTTCTTACTTTTATAATCTCGTATGGAGAAGATGTTTTTCGAAACCTGAGAGTGGCACTTCAAATACTCCTATCTCAGTATCAATTGGTAGATGTAACGTTCATTCAGCAAATTAAAATTAATTTTGACATGTCTACGATCAACTATGGGACAAGATCGCCGCCTCCTCTAAGTGGCCTATAAGTGTTGAAAGAGAAAAATTTGTAATAATCAACTTTGATGATATTATTGATAAATTTGCTTAATCAAAAAGCAAAGGAAAATTTATCATCATCATCATCATCATCATGATAATTAGTTTTATTAATGTATTATAATCATATTATACTATATATAGAGAGCCTAGATTAATTTGTAACAACGCTCAGAGAATGCTGCCGACAGGGAGCGCTGATGCCGTTGGTATATTTGCGGCAAATTTGAAATATAATTGTAATTGTAATTTGAAATGAAAGACTCCAGTTGATTTTAAATTAAGAAAAATTAAATATATTGATAATTATTCCTCTCCCCCTCCCCTCACCACTCAAAAATTAAATATTCAATTCACTTTTCTTTGCGCCCAGAAGAAGAAATTAATCACATCTTATTTGATTTATATTTTATATATTATTTGTTTATTTTAATATTGCCACTTTTTTATAATTTTTAAAAATCTAAATTTTGTTATTCTTAGGACGAAAATGAGGTGAAACTTTTAAGAGACCTATGTATTTTCGGGCGTTTACAGGTATACATTTGGAGTGTGGTGTTTTAAGAGGAATACAATTTTTGGACCGAGACGCCGCCCGCCAGGTTTCCAGCCCGGAGAACCGAGCTTCGAAGGCGTGCCCTAGGCAGGCCCTCGAGCTCGTTGTCAAATATGTATCTCCTTAGAGATAATAAATATTTACTTGTTTGTTGTTTAAAACTGCGTCGTTGTTTTAAATATTTCTTTATAAATATGTAAAATAAATAATAGGTATCTTTTGAACTAATTCTAGAATCTAGATGATCAATATACATTACAGAAATCTAGTCTTGTTTTCTCAAATACATTTGTTGTCTCAAATTTTAAAAGCTAGGCGAGCCCTATGACTTTATTTATTTATTAATTTGCGAGTATATTTTACATATAATATTATATGGTTTTCGAGATAGGGGGGCTAAAAGGTATTTTGCCCAGGGCGCGAGATCAGCGCTCGCTGCGCCACTGCCCACCCCCCACCGCCGATTTTTTTTTTACTTTTTTGTGATACTACAGCTTTGCCTACTTTGTAATTAAATTTGTACTCTATGTCTTTGTGACTGTTCTGATTCCTTCTTTCAAAATACAAAATATATCGCTAATCATCATACCTATAGTTTCTGTTTCACGCAACTCCATCCAGTAATCGCACTCATGCCCTGCTTGGCAAAATCCCTGGGCCCTGTAATATCAAAGAACTTTAAATCAGGTGTCAGGTTCCTCAAATGGTCAAATGGTATGTACTTTATATTTATTCTTATTCTTAGAACTATTTCTTACTTAGTATTTTTTCACAAAGAGAAACAGAGGTTGTCCCTGCTTGATGAAAATAAACATACACACATATATATCGAGATGATATATATATATGTGTGTATGTTTATTTGCATCAAGCAGAGGACAACCTCTTTGTTTCTCTTTAGTGAATCAACAACTCTGCTACTCTCGGCTAAACAAAAACTTTTCAATTAGTATTTTTTCATGATTACATTGTTTTAGCTTCGAATCAGGGTCGGATTTAGGATCTATGGGCCTCTAGGCAGAATCAGTGACGCGGGCCCTATCGGGAAAAATATTTTTTTGAATTAATCTAAAAAAAAACGTATTTTCAACAATTATCCTATTAAAAACTTAAAAATAATGACTCTTTATTGAAACCTTGCTAAATATATTTAAAAAAAAGGGGGGACCCTTAGTGGTGCGGGCCCAGAGGATGGAGCCTGCGTAGCATGTGCTTAAATCCGGCCCTGCTTCAGAATTGTCTTAAATTAGCCTAAAAATAATAATAATAATAATAAATATAGTTGGTGTTAATATGGCAATTTCTTTCTTAAAATAAGGTATACAACAATGATAATTTCTTAATTAAATTTTTTTCAATTAACATTTTTAAATGTAAGGGGCCCTATAAAATGTTCACCCGTCCCTCAATATGCATACCGGTGCACCTGATCAACTGGCTCACTCAAACAGACTTAAAAGCATGAAGACCTCGCGAAAGGGATCCAATTCTTGAATTTATAGTATAGAAATCAGGGATGACCACAAGAGGGGGATTAAGACTGAAAGTTCGTCATTGAAATTTCTGGGGGGGGGGGATTGAAAATTGATGCATTTTAGAAATATATGCTACAAATAAAAATGGAAATATCTTATAACTTCAACAAAAGGTAATAAAATACTCTTCTAATTGTTTAAGAGTGAATAAATGGGGGTGGGGGATTCATGAAATTGGGGGCGATAAAGTAATGGAGGGGGGACACGACTAAATAAATATTGAATTAAATGTGATAGTAAAATGTGTAGTTGGGCATCCCCTTAATTGATTTACTGGAAAAACTTGTATTTATTTTTCCAAATTACTAATTCATCACTTTTAGGAAAGTACTAAACCTAATTTGCAAAAAGAATTCCTTTTGATTGGTAGACACTAATTCGAATCAAAAACCATTTTATTATTTTTGGCGAGTTGTAGGTAATAAGCGAGTATTTCTATTTTAATTTGATTCTCTATATAAAAATGGTGTCCCAACGTTAATATCTTTGTTTGTCGTTTATTTTCTATAATTTGATATTTCAGAAGAAAAAAAACACCCTCCATTAGTAGTAGGATTGAAACAAATTGCAGGCCACAAGTGTCCAAAGTCGACCCACGTGACTACAACGCTTTAATTCTTTGCCGCGGCGCCGATGTTAGTAGTTCCAGCAGCCATCAGATGGCAGTGAAAGGAAAATCTCCAGTACGCGCTCCGATTTAATTGCCCATCTCGTAAAATAATAGACTACTAGTTTGTCGTTTCGTCTACCTTAATAAAAGATTTGTAAACAAAATGATGGGTCAATAAAATGAATATGAGCCAAATATGAAAACGAATATGTATAGAAAATATGAAGGTATATATAATTTGAATGAATAAATTGAGGAGCGGTATTCACGTTTTCAAGCTTTTATCGATATTTTCGATAAAAAGTAGCTACGGTAAAAACAAAATGGAAAACGCATACAAATGACAGAAAACAGGTGTTGGAATCAATAGATATGAAAACTGCATTGGGCTAGATGCCAGAGACACACTCTGGATCAAAGGCGGGTTTCGGGGGTCAAAACCCCTCCCCCGGCCCAAGGGCAGGGCTCATGCGATGAGTAACGGCAACGACAACCCGTTTCTTATGGCAAACTAATCGTAATTAAATATGCAATTGGATGTTGATGAAAGCAGTCCACGGTGGTTGTAAAAAATAAGACTATAGAGGTTTTATTATTTTACATTTATTTGTTAAACCGACGTTTCGGAGATTTATTCTCTCCTTCTTCAGGGTAACAAAAAGTCAATGAAAGTAGTTCAAATCATAATTACTTTCTGTCTCCTTTGACAATGCCAAAAAAACATTATAAAAATTTTTCATCTCGAATAGAAATAAAGTAAAAAGCAATTATTAGTTGAATAAAAGATTTCACTACTTCATATATTTTTCAAAATTTTCAATGTATAAATCTTAATTTGTAACTAATTTTGAAATTATGTGTGATAGACTGATGATGAAGACAATGCCTTCAGAAACTATAGTCTCTAGAAATAATTAAAAATTATTTTATTTAAAAAACAGAAGACTCTCTCATTTTATTTTATTTTTAACCTAAAATAAAAGCAATTGATGATCAATATGTTAACATATTGATCATCAATTGCTTTTTACTTTATTTCTATTCGAGATGAAAATTTTTATAATGTTTTTTTGGCATTGTCAAAGGAGACAGAAAGTAATTATGATTTGAACTACTTTCATTGACTTTTTGTTACCCTGAAGAAGGAGAGAATAAATCTCCGAAACGTCGGTTTAACAAATAAATGTAAAATAATAAAACCTCTATAGTCTTATTTTTTACAACCACCGTGGACTGCTTTCATCAACATCCAATTGCATATTTATACCAGTCCGTCTCCTAAAGAAAAACTCTATCAAGTAATTAAATATATTTCATATGTTTAATATTTTAATTTCTTGAAGTACCTTTTTAGTCCAGTTAAATTGTTCTCTAAAGAGCCCCTCGCGGGAAAGTTTTGCGGTAGTTTTAATTTCTTGATCCTATATGTTTTTTGGTATGGTGATTTCGAATCTGAGCTTTGCAAACAAAATTTCGTGACGGAACATTGTCAAAAATGCAAAAAAATGTAAAAAAATCACAATTTTGGCGGTTTTTTTGCTTATAACTGGAAAACTATCAACTTTTTGTAAATAACCTTCCTTTTCAAAATGAAAGTTCATAAAATTTCTTACAAATGTCATCAATTTCTCTTAGATTTATAAATATTCAGCATTTTCAATGACAGAAAAAGATCCATTTTTTCAAAAAAATCTGAGTTTTTCCTAAATGAAAAGAAAACCACTCATCCTAAAAACTTGATTCCTATCTCATTCTCTAGGAAATTTTATTGACTTGAACGTTTGCCTGAACCACATTTTTTATAAAACTTAGATTTGTAGATATCTAGCATTTTACACGACAGGATATGATCCGAATCCTCAAAAGTATCATTGTAAATATCTAAGAGTTTTATCAAAAAAGTGGTCCAAGTAAACGTTCAAGTCAACAAAATTTCCTAGAAAATTAAACTGAAATCAAGTTTCTAGGATGAGTGGTTTTCATTTTATAAAGTAAAAACTGCGTTTTATTTAAAAAAAATTACAGTTTTTCAAAACTTCGAACTAATTGCGGCACGGGCTACCATTATCCAATTAAGATAAAACTTTGTTTAAATTGTATCAAATTTAATCTAGATTAATGTATGTCTTTGTCGAAAACGTGATCTTTAATGGTCAAAATGGGAAAAAATTGAAAAAAGTGCGAGTTTTTGGGATTTGCGGAAACATAAAAAAATACGCCAATTTTCAACTAGCGCCTGAGCCCGAATGGTTGCTCGGAGAAACAACCTAAATAATGAAATTTGTAGAAAATTTTATGAACTTTCATTTTGAATAGGAAGGCTATTTACGAAAAAATGATAATTTTCGAGTTATAAAAAAAAAGAAAAAAAAACGTAAATGTTCTTTCACGAAATTTTGTTAGCAAACCTCACATTCGGATTCAGCACACCCAAAAAGATAAAGCGTCGAAGAAATTACAACTACCTCAAAACTTTCCAAGTAAAAACACAATTTAACTAGTCTATTTGTTTTAAGGTAGTTGTTTCTTGACAATACTAGCAAAAAGTTAATGCTAGAGTATATAGAACAGACAATAAGGATTCATAGTTCATAAGCCCAAATCTCTTTGCTGTTTATGTACCAATTCTAGGCAATCCCGTGCTCGTTTGACAAATTTGGCACCATTGTGAGAGATTGAATATTTTTATATTAAAATGACAGATTAAATTTCTATAAAAATCGTTTTGTTATTTTTTAACAAATGTAATCAACGCCTACGTTACACCTTATGAAAATTATAATTTTGAATAAATCTAGCGCATGCATCTTTCGCTGGTTAAATAAATTTTATTGTTGCCAAAATGTTTTTAGTGAGAATTTTTTTATACATTTTTCATTATTTATTCCTTATTATCTCAGAAACTGTGTTGTAACTATGAATCAAAATTGTCTTAAAATATGTATTGGTTATTGTTTAATGTTGGTTTCGTTTTCTATAAAAATGGTAAGAAAGGTTTTTTAAATATAATTAAATGTGTATGTAAATTTTCCGATATCCCGTATAGTGCAATGCTAAAGAGCCCGAAAAACTTGATTTTTGAAATTAAATATCCCCGGAACTGTATTGTTCATTTGACACCAATCGATGCAGAAGTATTTAAATAATAATATATCTAAATTTCAGAAAAATGCTAAGAAAACGCATTTGGCGGAACAACTACCTTAATAAAAAAAATCTCCACTAAATATTTTCGACAGGAGTTTTTTGACTCCTGTGTTTAATATGTTTCACTATAAACCAACTAAACCAACACCACTTTCCCGAAATGTTATAAATATTTTCCTTTGTGGATTGTCCCCCCCCCCCCCCCCATGAAAATTTTCTGTTTACGCCACTGCTCTGGATGCAACCTGGAACCATTTTGGGAAAAGGTTGCGCGTTGGTGGTCGTTGACGCTGACTGATGGAAACGGACAGAGGTCAGCAAGATAAAGCCAAGATAAAACATCGTCAAGCCAAGCGGAGAGAGAGCTTGCCTCGCTATTAGTGCCCTGGCCTCACTTTATGACCTGAGTGGGCATTAACGCCAGTTCGGCCCCCGCCAATAGCTTTTATTGCCGGCTTATTCCAAATTATTTTTTAGATAATTTATTTTCAATTGTATTACCAAATCCTCCTCTCCAAGACGTTTTTTAACATAAATCTTTGGAAAGGTCTCCATGTGAAATGAAAGTAAGTTTGAAACTAGAAAGAGAATTTGCAACCAATACAAGTTGGATTCTGAATATGAATAGGTAGGAAAGTGTAAAAAAATTTTTAACCCTTCTCTTTGGAAATGCAATTTAGGGTTTGCATCTCCTTGGAGTGTCCTTTGCATTTATAAGCATTAAAAAAAAAAAAAATTGGGAGATTTTTGAAATTTTTTTCATTATTTTCAGTTTAACCATTTGAGGCCATCCATAAATTATGTCACACAAATTTCAAGATTTTTAGACCCTCCGCCCCCTCCCCTATGTCACATTCTTCCAAATTTTCTTTGGCCCCCTGTATTGTGACGTCACACTCTCACTTTTATACCCTATAATTTAATAATTGTAGAAATTTTTTTATAAATTTAATTCAACTAAAAGGTTTTAATATATTTTAAGTTTAACTTTATTTTTATTCATATCATTTAACACAGGGGTGTCCAACTTTTTGGCTTACACGGGCCGCATTTGAAGGAAAAATAAATTCCTCGGGCTAAATATAGACATTTTTTTAATTTTGCAACTATTAATTTTTTCTTCAATTGACTAAAACTAGAGGCTCTAGTTTAGGGGAAATTTAAATACAAAAATAATAATAGTTTTTATTTTCAGGATTCCAAATTTGATTGGAGCCTGCGAGCCCAGTCGGACGGCGATTTTGTCTGCTTTGTATCTTCACCCTGGAATATTGTTTCAATTGTCAAAAGTCCATATTTTGTTTATTGGGCCTCCGAGAAGCGGGCCGCCTCTTACAAAAAGATAAGACAGAATAGATAGAATAGCTTGTCCATATTTATTTCAACTTCACTCTTTCAGCTTCAGAACAAATAAAATTTAGGATTCAGGATTTAGGTTCAAATAAAAAAGACAAATTACCAAATATAGAAAAAGAAGGGGTTTATAGTATATAGAAATGTAAAGATTGCTGAAGCGATCTACGTAGGGAAAACAGAGAGAAATCTGAAAATTCGATTAAATGAACATATTAGGGATTTTAAAAATAAAAAGAATGAAAACTCGTTTGCGGAACATTTAAATTCAAACAATCACTCTTTCCCAGAAGGAACAGGATTTAGATTAATAAAAGGAGAAAGAAACCCAAAATTAATTAGCGCAATTGAATCGTTAGAAATTTTGAAATCATTCAATAAAAATTCAAAACTTTGTTTGAACAGCCAAATTGAATTATCAAATAGCAATTTGCTTAAGATGTTTGCTAACAAAAGATAAAAGAAAAGAAAAACCAACCCCCCCCTTCCATTGTCAGCCTATCTCTTTGTAAAACAAGGAGAAAGGGAAACATATGGTTATATTTGAATGTGAACCAAAGAATGTCTTTAATTCTAAGCTGCCAACCAGTAAAAGAACATCACATTTTCAATATCCATACGATATTGACTCCATGAAAAACAACATTTATAATTAAAAAAGACTGATGATGAAGACCAAGTCTTCGAAACTATAGTCTCAAACAAATAAATAATATATATATATATATATATATATATATATATAAATATATATACAGATATATCATCTCGATATATATGTGTGTATGTTTATTTGCATCAAGCAGAGGACAGCCACTTTGTTTCTCTTTGTGAATCAACAACTCTGCTACTCTCGGCAAAACAAAAACTTTTCAATTAAGCCAAATATAGGCTATTTCGTCACTCACTCACTCATAAAATCTAGACCTAGAGAACTCCCAATGAACCTAGGAAGCTGAAATTTGGTGTGGTGGTAAAGTTTAGGACACTAAGAAAGTGAAACATCGAAAAACCCAGATTTGTTTTCTAAAATTTTATATGATTGTAGAGTTTGGAGTACCTACTTATAAAGAAAACAAATTTAAACTACTAAAAATGAAGGCTCGAAGCTTGTAGATTTTAAATTCACTCTAGTAAAAATATCAATAATTTTATACAAAAATTCATAGTTTAATGTTATGCTTTCAATTGAGTTATGATCGAATTCTTCTCTTTATAAATTAGTAAAAACTTTTTTCAAAACTACTTGTTTCAAATTTCAACTTATTAATTTTACAACCGTTCCAGAGATCTTCAGAATTGATCTTTTTTTTTTAATTTTCTCAAATTTTCATCTGAAAGCTATGAATCTTGAAGCCCAAAATGTAATCAATTGTTTTGTTTAAAAAATACATACATTTCGGCACCACATCGTTATTTCTACGTCATTCGGGTTTTGAATCCGGAGGCACGGCAGTGCCTCAGCCAAGTTCGATTCGAGCGGGGATGTATGCACTGCCAGACTACCCTTTACGGGACACAACTCCGGCCATTTTGACGCCGCTGTAACTTCGTAATGGAAACCTCTACATGGCTGAATTTTTTGCAGAATACTGGTCCATAAGCTTAACTAAATTACAAAATTTTATATTTCTACTGTTTATACCATCCAAGTTACAAGAAGCCAAAGATTTTTCGTCACTCACTGACTGACTGACTGACTCACTCATTCTAGAGTACTTCCGCTAACCCTAGAATGCTGAAATTTGGCAGGCAGGTAGAGTTTGGGGTACAATTAATGGGAAAAATCCAAAAATCGAAACTTTCCCTTCTTCAGGGCATAAAATGAAGGGGGTGAAATTTATAGACTTAATTAACATATACTAAAAATTCAATGAATCTAGAATGCTGAAATTTGGCATACTGGTAAAGCTTGACACATTAATAAAGGACAAAATTGAAAAATCGAAACTTTTCCTTCTTCATGGCCCGAAACGAAGGGGTTAAATTTATAGGATAAATCCAACTTACAAAAAGAAGTGAAATCTCAACAAAAACACTTGTGTGAAAGAAATAAGTCCGTTTAATAAAATCCGTTTGCCATAAATGTGTCGAGAATATATTAGTAACTTCAATTAAAACGGATGTTTTTCATTTCACATGTCCCTCTATATTTTTTATTGATTTCACATTTTTTAGTTGAAATTATTTTCATAAAACTTGGCTTTTACCCATTATTATGTATGTCACGAGTTACTAGTTACTATATCATGGGATCTTAATAAGAGGGGAGTGGTGGAGGCCTTATCAAACATTAATAATAATAATTTAATTCGGAAAAGCCAAGTTTTAGGAAAATAATTTCAACTAAAAATGTGAAATCAATAAAAAATATAGAGGGACATGTGAAAAGAAAAAAATGCGTTTTAATTGAAGTTACTAATATATTCTCGACTCATTTAATAAATGGATGATGTTAAACTTGGCAGCACATTAGATCTCACTACTTTTTTTGGCAAACGGATTTTATTAATCGAACTTGGCCTTTTTTTACACAAGTGTTTTTGTTGAGATTATATTGACTAGCAATGACAGTTATAAGAAAACCGCATTCTTGAAAATGATTATCGTCCACTTTTCAAACAAAAAAAGTCGAAATTTTTTGAGTGAATTCATCAATACTCCTCCATCAATAGGACTCTCTTATTATCTTCACTTTCTATTCAAACAATTTTACATACCCTCTTTTTATGGGATGCAAAAAATCACATTCTTCATTATTATTATTATTATAAAATCAAAAAATAATTACTTAATTACTTAGCTACCGAACAAGTAGTGGCGACTTGTGATGGCTCTCGTTTTTTCTAACAAGTTCATCATTTTCCCCCAACACAAAATAGACAGAAAGGTTTATGCATGCTGTGATTACTCATGCGTAAATAAGAGAGAGGAAAATTCAGGAATCTAAGAAGAATTGGAAAAATGTGAAACTCTCGGTACGCTGTTTGAAGTTTAAATGAGAAATGTTTAAATCTGATATTCATTTCGATTTAATATTTTCTTAGCTAGAGTAAAAAAGAACGTTACTAGAATACTAGAAATTAGGAAATTATTCTTTACTAGTGTGAAACAGGTTTGAACTTGTATTTGGCTCTAAAAGAAAAGAGATCATTCTATCCGTGCCCTTTTTAGTCATTTTCTTCGATTATATATTCTAATGAAGGAATCACTCGCCCGCATATTTATTAAATAACAAATAAAATAAACTTACTCCTTTGATTCAATATCAACCCAAGTTTTTATACATCATCTGTGGGCCACCACAAGACTTAATAATCATCCATAAGGGAAGGGGGATAAAATTGGAAAATTATAGCCCTCTTTGGCTCAAACTCTACGAAAATTTATATACATCATCATCTGTGGCCCCTCTGAAGAGTAAAAAATTTAAAAACTAACAAAAAAAGGGCGAAATTTTAAAATTATAGACCCCTTGGATCATACTCAACCCAAATTTGTATACATTATTTGTGGGGCAATAAATATATCGTAAAATTAAAAATTTATTACATTATTTTGTACTTTTTAGCGCAGTACTGACAAAAGCGGGTTTTTAAGTTTTTTTTTTTTTTTTTTTAATTATAATTTATTATATTTATAATAAAGTAAACTTATACTTTAATTTTTTTGAGGATATTACACTATAATTACCAAGTAATTTACTAACTTGGACTCCATCAAACACCTACAACCAAACAGGATTCTGATTTTGATTCTATCCCAAGTCAATTTTTTCTCAAAAAGTCCCTTATAGCCTTTTATATATTTATAATAATATATATAAAATGAATATAAATTAAAAGTTCTAATCTCATTTCCCTTTCTCTTCACTCTTCAACATTCTTTAATCACCCCCTGTTTATAAAACATTTAAATCTTAAATTTGGGATTCGGGTTGATCGCCCGTGTATCGTTACTCATCGTGATCTTTATAAGGAGCCATCCATAAATTACGTCACACCAATTTCAAGATTTTTAGACCCCCTCCCCTTGTGTCACATTCTGTCACATTTTCATTGAGCCCACTCTGTATTGTAAAGTCACACTATCACTTTTATACCTCTAATAATTTAATAATCGTAATTTTTTTATAAATTAAACTCAACATTTTGTAAGCAAACGAATTCTATCTTCAGGGAATGAATCCTTAATTATAAGAAATAGGGTTTATTTATTTGAAAAAAATTAAATATTTTTCCTAAAAATTACTTGCTTACAATTTTTTCTCTAGATTTATTTTACCAACATTTTCAGGTTGGAATAATAATTACTTGAAATCTAAAAAATATATTTAAAATGTTTTTAAATTTTTAATTTGACTTTTGTAACATCACAATTTTTTAGAGATCCCTGCCAGCTCCTGTCAGATTATATCATAAATCTGAGATGGCCCTTGTCCCCTTAGTGCTGTGTAACGTAATTTATGGACGGGGGGCTCCTAACTATACTTGAGCGATGTCCAAGTTCAAGCCTCACTCACAGCATAAAAATTGACCTACTATAATCCTGCTCTTGAACTAAAGCTACGTACACTCGATAAAATTACCATACTACATACTTACTAACTAAATAGACTATAATAGGGATCTGAGTTCAATAAAAAATCTGAATCTCTATCAATAATCTACTGCTTTTTGAAATAAATTTTAGAATGATTCTTCCAAAAGCTTATCAAAATTAGATACTTTATTATATTTGTGATGTGGGCCACATTAATGTTGTGTATTACTTAATCACATAACACTCTAAGCAGTTTTCATCACGTTTAAGTTTTCCGAATAAAAACAATAGAGTTTTTTCAAAAGTACCCGAGATCTCGAAAATGCCGAGATCTCACTAGATCGGAATTTCTAATCCCGCGAGATCTCGAACTTGCGATCTCGGCTCGAGATTAATTTGTTGGCTTGTTCTGGCTGTCTCGAAATTAATTTTAATTAAACTCTTTTCTCGAAAGATTCTTGAGAGTTGTAGGTACGATATTTTTATTTTTCCTCATCTTACTATATTCAAGATTAAATTAGTTGTAAAAAAGTCAATTTCGTTTTCTCGAATAGCATTATAAAAAACAGCATTCTAAAAAAAACAAACAAATTTTTTTGTGAAATTAATCCTTTTAACAAAGTGCATTTGTTCATGAGAAAATAATTTGGTTTTTCAAAAATCGAACAAAATACTCCGGAAAAGGTAAATTGTTCTAAATAAAAAAGAGAGAGAATAAAGCCGAGAGGGCGAGATTGCTTTAACGCAAAAAGGGGGCGGACATTATTCCCGAGGCCTCATATTTATAAATCAGTGATATAAGAGAAGGCTATGGCACGCGTAAAAAAAGACGAAGCGTTCGGACGAACAATTTATGGATCTCTCTTATGGAAAGTGCATAGGCACACAAAGTGCTACTGGCTGTGTGTGAGCTTAGCTAGACAATTCTGCTGGCGATAAATCTCGCCGTATGAAAGCCAGGCTCTTTTGAATCGCCGGACCGCAGCCTGAAAGGAAGCCAGAGATAGATGGGTGACGCGAGGGCCGCGAGTTTTATGGCCCGCTTTGTCCCGGAGGGCGCTGCACCGCTCCGCGACGGCCAGGAAAAAGGCCGCCGCCACCCCCGGCCACCCCCCGGGGCGGCGGCGGCCAACTTGCCAATTTCTCCCGAGGAGCACCCTCCACTCCCATTTGCCACTTGCCACTTACCACTTACACTCTTCATCATTCGTCTGTCTCGCGTCCTCTCGACAAGCCTTTTCTCTTTTATCCTTCAAAGCGAACTTTCGGATCTCACTCGCTAAAAGAATCCGCTTCATTTAAACAAAAATTGCTCCAGTTCTGACTAAAAGAGGGTCTTCTTCCCAATACAAGATAAAACAAGGAATATTATTTATCATATTATTAGATTTTTAAGATTAAATCAATGATGGTGTCCCTTCATCATCATCATCATCAGCCTGTCGATATCGACAATCCACTGCTGAATATAGGCCTCTTCCATCAAATGGAAGGGTTGGCATTAAGTCACCACGCTTGCCAGACGGATTGGTGACTAGGAATCAGATTATAGCCGGTCAAATATCAATGCAGGGACTCGGACTCGAACCCGGGACTCCTGCTTAGAAGGCTAGTGTCTTTAAGCTCTCGGCTAACTCCGATTGTAATTTAAAAAAGGCGCCACTACACGGAAAAAGTGACATATATCCCTGACATATGGTAAAATGTAATTTTATTTATATATCATTGTTCGTATCCATAATCAACTTTGTAATAGGGATCATAGGGAGTTGGATAATATTTTTTGAATTAAACGCAGAGTTTTTTATTTTTTAATTAAACGTACCAAACGTTTCTTCGCTGATTTCTGATTTCTTCAGTGCGGCTGAAATAGGGAAAACAGGACAATTAGACAACCTTTTTAATAATCATTCTATATTTTTTACAATTCCTGTAATCGTTCATCTTTCTATCTTCCCCCTTAATCATTCGATCTTCAATCCTTCAATTCACCGATATCTTAGTCTCCGATCAAATCCTTAAATTTCTTCCTTCTAGAATATTTAATCTTGACTTCTAAATATCTTTTATCATAAACAAAAACACTGTACACTGTACGACCTAATGGAAGCCGCATATAGCAGCGTGGAATATTAATTTAAATATTAAGAAAATAAAAAATTAATTATAGATAAAAAAATGGACTGTAAGTAGGTTTAATGGAATTTAATATAAATTTTGGATTATAAAAATATGAATTTTAAAATTGAATACAAGTGATGTTTAGGAGTAACTTAAAACTATATAAATACAGATAAAAGGTTTGAAAATTGAATGTTAAAATTCAGCTATTTGAAAAAATACAAATATTCACAAAATAAAGTAAAGTTTATATATAAATCAATTATATACAAATTAACATAAGAATATTATTAATCAAACTTTAGATGAAGAAAATGGACGTATGCTTCTCGTTCACCCGGACTCCTTATCCAATCAAGTTATATTTGGTTTTCAAAAACCTTAGGAAATTCTTGGAGGGATTTGAGAACCCATTTCAGTTTTATTAAAAAATTAATTAATTAACGCTAACGCCAATCGCGTTTTTAGCACAAATTGATAAACATATATAGCCAGATGATCGAAGCGTGCAACACAATTTAATCTATTTTCTATTTGGTTGTAAATCAAATAAACAAATAGAAAAACTCAATATCAATCTCAATTGATGAAAAAATAAATAAATATATGCTTACGATCTATCTGCTATTAACATGAATTTTGAGCACTCTCAATAATTCATACTAGACGCTCTCTGCGTAGGTTCAAAATAAAAGTGGGTTTTTTGTTGCTTCAAGGTATCACAAACATATGTGCAAATTGAGGTTAAAGAGGATTTTCCTGATTCTAAAATCATCTTTTATCTGGTCAGGAGAGAAACAAGCGGCGATTTCAGTAAAATTTAACAATTTTCCACTTTGCGAGGGGCTATCACAAGAGCTAGGTGACCATTCCTAGCGAACGACATCAAAATAAGAAGTGAGTTTAACATTTTTGATCATAAGCTTAGAAGAAAAGCAAGGAAATAGAGAGAAGATAGAAAATAGTGCCTCAAAAAAATCGAGGTACACAGCTCCATCTATTTTTCCATTCGACACGGCGGTGAATTTTGAAAACGAGTTTTTTGGTGGTCAATTTGCTAGCACCACCTTACATCTGCTCCCTTCTAGGTCATTTTAGTACGTTGCATTGATAGATCCCCCAAGGCCTTAAGGGCTAACTGCAAAATTTGGTCCACATCGGAGAGGGTCCAGATTTTTAAATCACTCACATTTTTGGCCCGATTTCAACACCAATCTAATCAGCTTTTAATCTCACTATAAAATACCTAAATATAAAATTTCGTTTTGATACCTTCATTGGTTTTTATGACCTAAAGTGTAAACAAAATTTGGTAACGCACTCACGTATTCACTCACCTAATAGACATTTTGAAAAAATAATTAATATCTTTTAAAATATAAATTTTTCAATATTCATTCAAAAAAAAAAAAAAAAATAACACATTTTTCATGCACGATTACAATACTTCACCTTACCCGTTACCCCCGTATGGTAAAGTAATAAAAATAAATCATAGCAGAATAATCGAAAGGAAATTTGATATACATAAAGAGAGATATTATTGGGTAAAAAAAGCCAGTTTATGAAGCCTTCTACAACCGCATTCACACACATCACTAGACAGAGAAACACTGAATCAAAATATCAAGCACAGTGTTACGCTTAATTTTAAATTATGTACGAGTATATGCAGCAATGAAATTATATACTCAGTCCAGATGTATTTTCATCAGTGAAAATTAATTTTAAAGAAAAAGCTTAATAATTAATTAATAAGATGGAAAGATGTTCATTATTCTATTTGTATCGAATTAATTGAGAGCCAATTGATGGATTAATTAATTTATTACGGAAGAGATGGCTGATTTTTTTCTGTTTTTAGGGTTCCGTTTAAAAAGTAAAACAGAGACTATTAGTGTTGATACTATATCTGTCTCTCTGTCTGTCCATCTGTCAGAGCATGTAATAGCTTGTAATTAGTAGGGCTCGGATTTCGCCCTATTTGCCTTTTTTTCTATTTATGTATTAAAATGTAGGCCAATATGATATCTATGCGTTTCATGAAATTCTGAATAAAAAAATAATTTTTAAGAAAAAATGAAACCGACTTCAAAAAAATTTAATGCAACAAATAAAATACACGTAAAAGGTATAAAATAATTATTATCTTATTTAGTTACAACTAAACGACGAAATATACAACATGAAATTTACCTTTGAAGTCGGTGCCAAACATATACATTTTATGAATCGACGGATCTTACTTAGTACGTTTGGCGCGGTACGCTCGGCTTATAGGTATAGTTTGTTTGGCACCGACTTCAAAAAGTAATTTCATGTTAATATTTCGTCGCTTAGTTGTAACTAAATAAGATAATAATTATTTTATACCTTTTACTGTATTTTATTTGTTGCATTTAATTTTTTTGAAGTCGGTTGTATTTTTTTCTTAAAAATTATTTTTATTTTCTCTTTTAGTGATGTTATTAATAGTGACTTAATATGATACCTTGCATGCATCTCGTAAGAGAAAAGGGTCGGGCAAATGAATCAGAAAATGATAATAAAATTCAAATCTTAAATATAGAAATTCTCTCGAAACGTTTGAGGTTTTTAAATAAATGTTTTAAAATTTTATTTAATATAATTTCTGATTATCTGGTCATAAGAATTGGAGATTTACGTTATTTCGTGGTTGATCATATCATCAGAACTTGACTAAATCAATATGGCACCATCCCTAAGATACCCCCTTGTCAATAAAAAAAGAATCATCGAAATCGGTTCATAAACAAAGAAGTTAGGCCTTAAAAAACCTAACAAAAAAGGTCTAATACCAATGAAAAAAACGTGACCAATTGAAGCGTAGCTAAACCCAATGCACTTTTTTCAAAATCGGTTCACAATTGGCTGAGATATGAGGTAACATAGAGACAAAAAAAAATTCAGTCGAATAGAGAACCTCCTCCTTTTTTGAAGTCGGTTAATAAGAAGCATTTGTTAGTGCCTATAATGCCTATTTTGCCCTATTCTGGGTGTTGGGCGCTATTAAATCAATAAATGCTTTTTTAGTGCCTACTTTATCTAAAATTGGTAATTTCCATTTTTTACAATCTATACATTTTCTAAATTTAAAGTTTTTTTGAATTATTAAGAAAATATTCCGAAAAAAATATTAATCTAGCTGGTAGGCGGCGGCAGGGTCGACTAAAAATATTATAAACAAGTAGCTTGTGGCCTGCAGAAAATAATGATAAAATTTTTTTGAAATTACTCATAGACAGTGCCGCATATTTTATGTTTAAAGATTTTGGCTTTTAAAAGCATTTTTCACTAAAATTATTCATGTAACGTATATTGTACACGCTATTCATAGAATGGCAGAACATACTAGTATTCGAGTTATAGTTCCCAAATATTGATGCTGTAATTTCTTAAATTAAAAAGGTATTTTTAAAAGTTCCTTCAAAGAAAAATTGCCAAATTCACCCCTTCCATTTAAGCCTATATTAACAAGGTGGGGAACCTGAATCCAAGAAACTATATGTATTATGCTGACCATTTGGATGAAATTCAAAAGGTACCATATATTTGAATATTATTTTTTAAATATTGTTCTGTAATTCTATTTATTTATTATTTTAGGTCATAGAAACAATCCATGTAGATGATGCTTATCTATAAGGGAGGCTAAGCATGATTTACTTTCTATTACTCTTGAAGCTGATTTAGTATATATAAATTGTAATTTTAACAATCTACCTGTAACCGTTACAGCACTAGAAGCAAGAAACTCTTTGATAGAATCCATAAAAATATTCCACAGATTTCAAGAAAATATCAAAAAATCACCTGGTCCTATTGCCTTTAAACTCAATCAAAAAATGAACAAAATTCTGAAGCGGAATCCTTGTTGTACAATAATGGAAAGAATAGCCAGGAATTTAGGAAGATATAGTAATGCAGAAGAAGAAAATTTAACACCATCCGAATTCGGTTATTTGAAATTGTGTCCATTAACATCTTGTGAAGTGAAACACACGTTTTAAATATAAATAAGATGACGTGTTCTGATGTGGCCATCCACTTGACTTTACCATACAACCTGGCCCCTCACTTATATTTAATATTTAATAAAATTATTAATAATCATGTAGGGGTGGGGGGTTAGCTTTTGCATTTTTAGATTACTGTGGGCCCACTGATTATGTATACAAAATTTGGTTGAGTTTGGTACAAGGGCCTATATTTTCATTTTTTGATCGTACGCCTTCCCCCCTCCCCAACCCATTTTGGGCGGTTAGTATTTGCATTTTTAGACTTCTGGGGGTCCACTAATTATGTATACAAAATTTGCTGAGTTTGGTACAAGGGACTAGATTTTCATTTTTTGACCAACTCCCCCCCATTTTTGGGCGGTTAGTTTTTGCATTTTTAGATTTCTGGGGTCCCACTGATTGTGTATACAAAATTTGGTTGAGTTTGCTCAAATGGCCTAGATTTTTAATTTTTACCCACCCCCTCCCCCTCGACTCCCCTTAATTATGGGTCGATATGCACCAAAATCTAATCAGCTTTTAATCTCAATGGACCAAAACTACGTGTGAAATTTGGTTTCGATATTCACACTAGTTTTTGAGCTAGCCTGTCCACAAAATTTGGTAACGCGCAGACTAACAGACTAACAGACATTTTGACAAAACAGTTATTATTATTATTATAATTTTATCGATGTTCACTTATTAAGGCTTTTTGTAGACCGGAATGCCATGGTTTTGCTCAATTTTTTTAATCAAAATAGTTTCGAAAAATACTTTTTTCATGCACGATTACAATACTTAACCATACCCTGTATGGTAAAGTAAAAACAATTCTTTCAGCTAATAGGGCCTCTTTTACCAAAGATAATATTAAAAAATATATAATAAATAATTGTAATGCCAAATATTTTAATAAAGAATCATGGCTAAATAATTTTGTTTACTTCCGTGACCCCACAGCATAAAAGTTTTGGGATATTTCTAATTAACGTTTTTTTAGACCAAAATTTTTATATATATTTTTTACTTTTATTTTCAAGTGCCTCTTTGTTCTTAAAATTCCTTCTTAAGTACCTATTTTAGTTATTTTTAGTGCTTAGTTGCCTGCCTATTTTAAAGATTTTTATTGGCTATAAATCCGAGCCCTAATAATTAATAATTTTTAAGAATTTAGATGTCGGTTCTAGGTGAAACATCATAAGTTATCCCTAATAATTAGATAAAAACTTGAAATTTACAAGTCTTATGTACGTATTCATTTTCCCCGAAATCAAATATCGTAGTAAAATTATTATTGTTGGAGAGTCGAATTTTTTCTGGTGTCGAAAATAAAAGAAATATTTTTACTTTCACATATATGGTAAATTCTATAGAATAAAATGGAAGTATTATGATCCACCTGACTAGGTCCTAACACTTTGAAAGCTTCTATCTCAAAGATGAAAAAGTTAATTTAATTTTGTGACTTCTAGGTGGAAGAAATTGATGCCCTAATAGTTGGAAACTGGATTTAGGACATAAAACAGGATATTGTGGTCACCAGAGGCCAAAAAGGGGCCAAAAGTCCATTGGTCAATGAATATGTACCTACGTATGTATGTAGGTATCCACCGGCAACCATAAGTCTCAGAGCTATGAAATTCAAAACTTAAACTCGATATAGGCTAGGAGTACAGCAACCTTTTGGGCGAAATCAGAACACCGAAAGTTGACATTTACATTTGATTTTCTCAAAAAGGACACTATTTTTTTAAATAGGTGTACCCGAGGGGTGAACCGTGATTGGAATTAGGTGTACAAGTCTTTGGAATTATGTGAAAATTATTTTGGAATTCATTAGATAATGTCCATTCATCTATTGTCTTCTACTTGGAAATGAAAGTGGAGGTGGAAGTAGGTGTACACGATATTAGGTCGCGGTTCACCCCTAAGGTGTACCCGAATATCACTTAGTCGGGTTATTGAGTAATCGTGGTTATGTGAATCTCCAAGACACACATAAAAAAAATGATTGAAAATGCAATACTGGAAAGCCTTCTGCAGCCTACCGAGTCCTTAATGAAAATCTGATGTTATCACAAAAAAATCTAACAATTAAATCAACCTACCTATACATGTAATATTTTGAAAATTATCTTGCCATTCTGATTATAATCATTTTTTTTTTTTGTTTTTTAAATGCTCAGATAATAATCTTTTTCGGTTTAGCTTGAAAGTGTGTCAAGAAAATTAATTACATTTAAATTTAATTAGAAAAAAAAATTAACTCGGAGTTTCTGTGAAGACTAACATGGCTTGCTTCACTTGCAAATGTTCATCATGCAGCAACGACTGATTCCTTTCCTTCATAATTAAAAATTAGAAAATGGTTAAATAATTTGATAAGAAACCACGCTTTCCTGGCTTGTTGATTAGGCTGTTTTAATTTCCATTGCACTGCGTGACATGATCCAACAACTGCCTCGGTGTCTAATGAAAATTTAATGAAAAAAGTAGGTCCTACGTTGTACGCTATTTCACCAACAATTTCGAGCCACTTTTGAACCCCTGCAGATACAGAGCTGAAATTATGTAATTGATCTTGTAAAGAGTACCAAATTTCAATAATATACCTTAAATAGATTCCGAGATATGAACCTGAGAAAATACCTAATTTAGGAACTGACTGATTGACTCACTGACAAGTCATCAAAAGCTATCGGGTACTTCTAATCATCATAAAATTTCAACTGTTGGTAGAGTTTTGAACAGAAATTAAGGAAAAATTCCAAAAACTCTAAACTTTCTCTCTTTCAGCTGCTAAAATGGAGGGGTAGAGATTGTAGGGTAAATCAATTTATTATAATTATTGGATAAAAATACTTGGTAGGTTTCACATTAAGATATAAAAAAATAAAACGAATTTATTTTTGGAGAATCTTTATATAATAAAAACACTTTAGGTTCACAGCTAATTAATAATAAATTAGACAAAATTGATAAATTAGATAAATCAGGGGTATATAAATTGACTTGTGATAATTGCGAGGCAATCTACATAGGACAAACTGGACGCTCTTTTAGAACTCGCTACTCGGAACATGAAAGAGCCTTTAATAGTCTCAGCAGATCAGAATGATATTAATATGGAATCAACTTCTACCTTCGCCAATCATCTACATTTGAATAAACACACCTCTTCTATTAGCCACCTAGTTCCGTTACATTTCGAAAGAAAGGGCTTACGTTTAGATTTTTAGAGTCAACGGAAATAAAATTAGCTCTCTCGAATAAAACGAATATACTAAATAATCAATTAGAAGTTAAGAAAAGTACAATCATTGATTACATTCTTTAAATATTTGCAAATTTGTTTTGTGTGTAAATTCTCATTTCTCAGAAGACCATTCAAAAATTAAACAAAATAGACTTCTACCTTCTCCACTAATTTTAAATATTTACCCTCTTTGTTATCTTAAAAATAAATTTTACCATTGAGTTGTATTCAAATTCGAAATCCTCATTGCTCAAAAGGTCTGTACCAAATTAAACGAAAAGCAGAACTCCTACCTTTTCTCCTCCACTAATTTTAAATATTTACTCCTTTTGTTATCTTAAAAAAAATAAATTTTACCATTGACTTGTATTCAATTTCTCGACTTATCCAGGTCAGTTACTTGTTTCTCCTGAAGATGGGTTAGTCACCTGAAATGAGTATATATCGAGATTAGCCATCTCTCCAAAAATAAATTCGTTTTATTTTTTTATATCTTAATGTGAAACCTACCAAGTATTTTTATCCAATAATTTTGGTGTAACAAGTGATTCACCAAGTACCAACACCAAATTCTTAAAACTATCAATTTATTATGCCTTATAATATATGAAATGGACTCTAGGACGCTAAAAATCGACATAATGGTAGAGTTTGGGTTAATAATAAAGGAAAAACTCGAAAAACATAGACTTTCTCTTCCAGCCCCTAAAAATGAAGGGTTGAAGATTGTAGGAGAAATTTCCACCTCTTATATATGAAACTACTCTAGGATACTAATATTTGACATAATAATGGTCGAGTTTCTGTGATTTTCTTAAAAACGGTTCTAACGATTTATTCTAATTGGTGTACTTATCAAAGGTCATAAGTTGGAAGCGGAAATCCATGTTTATTTGAAGATTTTTGGTATTTTGCAATTCTCAGTCTTTTTTTGCGATTTTCTCAAAACGACTTGCGGAAAACCCAAATTGAAGTAATTTGAATGAAGAAAATTGGTATGATGTTTTTCAAGAGGAAACTAATGTGAAAGTCGTGTGATGTCGACAACACTTGATTATTTAACGCCTCAACCTTCGCTAACCTGCTGGTTTATAGTACATATAAAACTCTATAAACCACTGCCAGATCTATGGGTGGAAAATTACGCGCCCGCCTAAGCACCATTATAAAAGGGGGAGGGGTGTCAAAAGTATACTTTTCTTTGTTTTTTGAATGAATTTTTGAATTTTGTAAAAATCGCTCTAAAACGGTTCATTTAACTATGACATTACATATAATTTCTAGAAACCATTTATTAATCATTTATTTAAATCATTTTTTTTTAAATTAATTTTTATTTTAAA
The DNA here is from genome assembly GCA_024734495.1 of Forficula auricularia. Lineage (NCBI taxonomy): Eukaryota > Metazoa > Arthropoda > Insecta > Dermaptera > Forficulidae > Forficula > Forficula auricularia. The sequence goes on from JALMQS010000353.1 coordinate 2,035,660, forward strand.
TTTTATTAATTTTTTACAACAAATGACATGTAATATGTCATATAATTATATTTGATTTCGGCTTTTTTTTTAATTTATTTATTGTCACCGGGAACAAAGCCCATTTAGACAGCAAATCAGTAATGTGTTAGTGAGGGAGCCGAGTTTTAGCCGGTAGAAATTTTATATGCTAGCCAGGATCGAACCCCGGCCTCCCGCTTGAACATCGTCATCAACGATGCTGAAGCAGTGCTAGCGCGTTAGCCAACTCGGCCAACGCGACTTCCCCGATTTCGGCTTATTAGTTATAAAATTTATTTTTATTTTTTATCGTGTTATGGTTCATTGCGAAGGGAATGTTTATTTAGCCTGGAATCCAGGTTATATCATTAATAACGAATGAAGACTAACTATATTAGAATTTCCAGCAAAAAATTTGCTTATGTTCTAAATCGTAATTTAGTAAAATTCTACTAATTTCAAAAATGTTTAATGTTTTATTATTAAAGATAAAAGTAAATAAATATTTTATGAGATATTAATTTACTATGAGTTAGATTTTCTAGGAATCTTTGTTTCACGTTAAACAAGTGACCTAGATACCTAGTAAACCTAACTCATAGTAAATTAATATCTCATAAAATATTTATTTACTTTTTATCTTTATTAAAGATGTTTCACCTTGCACCAACACCACAATCTCTATTAATTATGCTTTATTATTGTGTAAAATGTAAGCTTATTTTAGGTATTGTATTCGTATCCAAGTAAATTATGTATAGAATAGATTCTTGAAAATTCAAAATCAATTTTTTAAAAGGTAGAGGCCCTATAAAAAGTACTTAAATCTGGCTATGTTTGTAGGTGTGTAGCGGTGGCTAAACCGCGTTGGATCGTTGGTTTGTCCGCCGCTGGCGAAGGCTGGCTTTTATCTTGGTCCAGTGCTAATGGGCAGAAACCAGATTTGACCGATTTGTCGAGGGGTGGCTGGTCGCTGACGGGAGCCATCACACATTTTGAGATCAATGGTTTGTATACGTGTGGAGACGAGACGAGCGATCGCATTTGTGTTTACCTAGGCACGCGCTGCACATGTTCCCATTCCGGGAGTGGCTCGTCTCATTCCGGGACGTATTTATTATAAACAGACCCAGGGTCTGTGCTGAAGGGCTGCACCTCCCATCAAGCCAGGCCACTTGGATGCTTTCATCTGGGCCCCTCAAAATTCCACAGCGATCCCGGCTCCTTCATGAAAGCTTGAATTGTTACGTCAAAATCTATTTTCCTAACAGCCATTACTTATCTTCCGTTTATATATTACTAGACAATGTCTTTTCACAAGCCAATTAATTTCCTAGGAGAAGGCAAAAACAAAATTAATCAAATTTTTTCGAATATATATTGAATATAATCAGCTCTTTATTTACTTCTAAGGAGCTTCAAGTGTAAGCATCTCTCAGCTGGTTGATGGTTTACTAAAAGATGACACTCTTGAAGTTGGCTACACATCGTGATACTTGGCTTCTAATAAACTTTGATAGACTTTTTATTAGGTTTTGAAACCAATATTTGGTAAAAGTGTAAAATTATTATACAGGGTGGGGCAAAAAGATCTGCTACATTTTGAAGAGGTATAAAAAAATGAAAAAAATTTAACTAGAATAAACTTTGAATATATTTTTGAAAAAGATGAAATATTTTTTTTAAATGTGTTTTGAACATTACCTCAGAGAAAATAAACTTCAATCTGCTAAACTTTATCCAAAGTCATTTGAAATATCAATATTTGTATTCCTTTATTATTACTCATACAGCCTATTTGCGGTCCATGTTTAAAATAAAATAATAATTGAATTTAAAAAGTACTATCTTACTCTAGAGTAAAGTACTTTAAAATATAATTTTACTAAAAACTTTATTTAATCTTTTTGTGGTCCCCAAGGTCTTTAATTAGCATATTAAATTTCATCAAAATTGGTCAAGTCATTTTCAAGATATTTAGAAAAAACTAAAAAGTACTGAAATAAAGTACTAATGTTTGCCGGCCGATATGTACCAAAAACTAATCAGCGCTTCAATTTTGTTAAAATAATGGTAGGTTTTCAATTTCATTTCAATCGGTTGAACGATGGTGGGAAAAATCGTGGACGAAAAAAACGATCACATACATCCATCCGCACGCACTTCCTGAAAAATCACACTTTTTGGCTTCTCGACGAGACCCCATGTAATTTTTGGCAAAACTGTCACGTGCTAAAATTCAACCTAATTGAATACTACAATTTGTGACTTTAATTGAGTCCATGGGTTCCGTAGTCTTTACCTGAGGAACCTTTTGAAGTCACGCTTGCCGCGAGACCGATTACAATACTTTACCCATGCTTCGCATTGGATAAAGTAAAAGGGAGACCTTCTAGCCCTTTTCATTTTTTGACCCCGCTTTTTTCGTCTGATATAATGTTTAAAACATTGAAATATCTGATGATGGGCTGAAGGTGTCATACATGGCGAAATATCGGCGTTTGTGGAAGTGGCCAGAAAGACGCGACATTCTAAAATATCCGTTGTAATTGGGCACATTGAACAGCCAAAAAAGGTCAGCAAGACCAGAAACGTTTTCTCCGTGCCGGAGTTAGAATTTACTTGAGAATAAAATAAATATATGTACTTAAGTACAAATATATTAAAATTATTCAAATTAAATTTAAAAAAAATTGATTCTTAGTTAAAATTTTAATTTTTAATTAAATCACACATAATTAATTATAATTATTTATTGAAACAAATAAATACAATATGAGTAAATACAATGATTCTTAGTGTTCAATTTTTATTGTACCTTCCTACAATCCAATTAAACTGACATATCCTAGTTTTTAATTTTAATTTTTTATGAATGAGAAAATTAATATTTTTATTTTTACTCTGTCTTCAGTTTTTTCTTTTGTCTGAACTTCACCTTTGATTAAAGTAGGCCTAGGTATAGGATCAGGTAACAGTTTATCTTGAACAAATTCACGGTAAAATCCATTCTTAGGGTGAACTTATAGTCTGTGAACGGTGTGATCAAACACTGGAACAACCGAAATCAATTACTGGATGAGCCCTATCAATTACTGGGAAAAAACAAAACTCGCCACAATTTTAGGCGCAATTTTTTTACTTGCTAGGAAGAGTGTAATTTCACTGCTTATTATAAGAAAGCAATTATGTAGGATTCGGAAGGATATAGAATTTTACTCCCAGCAATCATAGTGCGTGAGATGTGAAATAAAATCTGGAGCCTTATTTGATCAACTACTGGTACGTTCACCCTACACAGAGGCGTAGCCATGGGGGGGAGGGCTCACAACCCAAGGGCAGGGCTCATGGGATGAGTAACAGTAACGACAAACCGTTTCTTATGGAAAACTATTCGTAATTAAATATATTTCATATGTTTAATCAAGAATTATGTTCTTTTTTAATTTCTTGAAGTATACCTTTTTAGTCCAGTTAAATTGTTCTCTAAAGGACCTCTCGCGGAAAAGTTTAGGGGTAGTTTTGATTTCTTGATCCTATATATTTTCTGGTGTGCTGAATCCGAATCTGAGGTTTGCTATCAAAAGTTCGGGACGGAACATTGTCAAAAAAGGTGTAAAATTCTTATTTTTAGGCGATTTTTTGCCTATAACTCAAAAACTCTCAACTTTTCGTAAATAGCCTTCTTTTGCAAAATGAAAGTTCATAAAATTTCCTACAAATTTCATTATTTAGTTTTTTTCTACCAACCGTTCGGGCTCAAGCGCTAGTTGAAAATTGGCGTATTTTTTATGCAGTTTTTTCGAATTTTTTCCCCATTTTGACTATGAAGGAGCACGTTTTCGACAAAGACCATTCTATACATTTTTAAACTAGATTTAATTTGGTACAATTGAAACAAAGTTTCATCTTAAGTGAATAATGATAACCCGTGTCGCAACGAGGTTGAAGTTTTGAAAAACTGCAATTTTTTCCTTCATAAAATGAAAACAACTCATCCTAGAAACTTGATTTCTATCTCATTCTCTAGGAAATTATGTTGTCTTGAATGTTTACTTGGAAGACTTTTTTTAAATCTCTTATATTTATAGATATCTAGCATTTTCCATGACAGGATATGATCCGAATTCTCAAAAGTGTCATAGAAACCGCCAAAAAATGAGATTTTTACCTTTCTTTGTATTTTTGAAAATGTTCCGTCACGAAATTTTGTTAGCAAACCTCAGATTCGGATTCAGCACACGGTCGAAGAAATTACAACTACCAAAACTTTCCGGGTAAGAAACACAATTTAACTGGACTATTTGATTTAATAAAAAAAAACAATTCAAATAAATATTTTGATTTGTGGACTGACCCGCCCCCATGAAAATTTTCTGGCCACGCCACTGACCCTACATATATATAACGCCCTCCGGGCGGGTGCCCTGGCGGGCTGCGTCTCGGTCCAAAAATTTTATTCCTCTTAAAAAAACCACACTCCAAATGTATACCTGTAAACTCCCGAAAATACATAGTCTCTTAAAATTTTCGCCTCATTTTCGTCCTGACACAGCTCTAGATATGAATCTGCAAGTATTTTTTTTCTCTAATCTACAGCATTGTGATATTTTTTGTGTGGAAATAGATTTATTTAAATAAGTGGGATCGTATGAGGAGGAGAATTATATTATATCATTTTTTTAAAATTTGGGGTCGATAATCGATATAAGGCTCCAAATATTTAAAATAGATCGGGTGTTGTTTGTATGACAGAGCTGCTCCATCCAGTATTGCCATGAGAAACTCGGGCGTCTTAAGTCGTTCAATTTTGTAAAAATCAAAAAATAAGAATAACAAAATTTAGATTTTTTAAAAAATTATAAAAAAGTGGCAAATTATTAAAAAATAAACAAATAATATATAAAATATAAATCAAATAAGATGTGATTAATTTCTTCTTCTGTGCGCAAAGAAAAGCGAATCGAATATTTAATTTTTGAGTGGTGAAGGGGGGTAATAATTATCAATATATTTAATGTTTCTTTATTTAAAATCAATTGGAGTCTTTCATTTTAAAATTCGAGTTAAAATTACAATTATATTTCAAATTTGCCTCGACTTATCTCGACTCAAAACATAAATATACCGACGGCATCAGCGCCGGCAGCATTAGGTCAGCGTTGCTGCAAATTAATCTAGACTATTCTTATTATAATATTGTATAAATAATAAGTACATTTTTTGTATCAAGTAGCTCATATTAGGATGATTTTAACTTCGAAACTAGCTCAACACACATGCTAAGGTTGGAGACCGCTGGTCTAAAATGTTGATGAGATTAGAAAACTAATTTTCGTTACTAAAATCCTTCTATGATTGTAATCCAATACAAACAAAGAAGAATAGTGTGAAGGGTTGAAGCTGTGATATCTCTGCCTGAAACCCATCAAGCAATAATTTTAAAAGTAACTATAAATTTCCGGCTAATTGTTATTTAAAAATGTTTTTTTTTTAGGCATTCATATTTCGAAAGGGATGTTTGGAACGCATTCATTCTTAACTTGATATATGATGGCTTTGTCTTGTCTTGCCTCCCCATTTTCAATGGGGTTTTTAACCAAATCGTCCCCTTCCCTAGTCTTTCAAGAGATTGTGCCCCTCACTTAGATCAAAAACAATCCAAATTGGTGCATTATAATAATCATAATAACTGCCACTACTGTCCCCTTTGTTGTTGAAAACAATTCGTTTTCTTATTTTCTCGTCATTAGAAAAATATTTATTTTCTAGTGAAAAGAAACAAAAACATCTTTCATTTTGATAATGACACATTTTCAAAGAACGCAAATAAATTTCATTTCAATTATTTTAACAATTTATTTAGATTCTGTTGACAAATGAAAATCACCACACGACTTTCATATTCTCACTTATTTGAAATCATTGTGACACTCCTAATTTACACATCCTTCCTTTATTTCAATTGAATTAAAATTTATACACGACTAATAACTCATGACACTTGATAAGTACACCAATTTAAATAAATAAATCGTTAGTGCCGTTTTTAAGAAAACGAAAAATCTTTCATGTAAATGCCAACTTCCAGTGTTCTGATTTCTACCAAACTTGTTGTACTTCTTCTAGCCCAGTGGTTCTTAACCTTTTATTAATCGCGGCCCCCTTAAAATCCTAAAATATTTTCGCGGCCAGTACCCCCTCCCCCACCCCTATACTCGTAATTATTCGTACAAAAAAACTCTCCAATATAACAATCTATATAAATAAAAATGTACTGTTACGCTTAAGTGATACGTTGAAGGATCTCCGAAAGTTCTTCACCGATTTCTTTGAAATTTTCACACAACATTCCATTTAAATTTTTCGTTAAATTGAAGGCTTGGTTTTATCACAAATATAATAAAACAATAATTACAATAACTATTTGAATTATTTAATTGATAACTATACAGTTTCGGTCACCACTGGTCGACCATCCTCAGTAGTTCTAAAATTGAAATGGTGGTGACCGAAACTGTATACTTATCAATTAAATAATTTAAATAGTTATTGTAATTATTGTTTTATTATATTTGTGACAAAACCAACCCTTCAATTTAACAAAAAATTTAAATCAAGTCACTTAAGTTCTGGAAGAATTTTAATAAATTCCATTTAAATACACGAGTGTTTTTATATATAGTGTTTTTATAGATATCACACCCGTGGCATGTTTTTTTTTATTTTTATTTTCATTTTTTTACAATCAGTTACAAAATGTATCTATAAGTAAAATTGATAAAAGAATACAAACACACTCTCGTTCATACGGTTCATTCACGCAATTCATTTACACAACTCGTGATAGGGCAAGTCATTCATTGAAGGCCTTCCTAATAGTATTTGTTTTCCCAATTATTTTGTTGGTAGCGGTCTTCTATGTCTAGGATGTGATTTTTCTTCAGTCTTCTTATCGTTTGACTGTTGTCGAGAAGATTGATGACTGATGGGTTTTTTATGGAAATATTTTTTTCGAGGAAACAACGTCAGCGCCTCTCTGGTGGATAAAAGCAAACAAACAAGATCTTCGATAATAGCTTTTTGGAAATCTTTCAACTGTCAATATTATTTTTGGTTAAGGGAACAATTTTGACAATTCATTTACTGTTTTAATACCTATTCTATAATTATTTGCATTTTCAATTTTTTTCCAAACTATTATTATTTTTTAAATATATTTAAATTTTTGACCAAATCAATTTTGACAGGTAAGCAATATATAATCATTTATCATTTTTTTAATATATTGTTTTATTCTTATTTTATTAAAAGAAAAAGCTTTGTCTTCTTTATTTTTTTAACTGTTTTTATTACAGACATATGTTGCGAATTTCATAGCTCTGAGATTTAAGGTTGCGAAACGCAGGGGGTACATACGTACATACGCACTGACCAAAGGATTTTTGGTAATTTTTAGGCCTCTGGATAGCACAATATTCGGTTTTATGTCCTAAATCCGATTTTAAACTATTAAGGGCATCGATTCCTTCCACCTAATATACAAGCTCTCAAGAGTCAGGACCCAGGCAGGCGCAATACTTAACATTATATTCTATAGAATATAAATGTGAAAGTAAAAATCTTCTATACAATTTTATTATTACAACAAATTTAAACAAACAAACTTTTTTGAATTTTTGATCAGAAATTGTCTTGTTGGCGATGTCTGATAATAATAAAGGAATAAACAAATTAATCAATCAAACGACTAGGGATAAAGTCTAGCAACGATCCGTTGCAGTTTAATTTTTTATTTGTTACTGTATGAGTAGAATTACCCATGTAAATATCTTCGGGTTTGCTACTTTTGGCCTGTCGCACAATGGTCCCAAATCCTGAAATCCTGGCAAAAATATGAAGGCTTTCTTAAATTTGAAAAAAAAACTTAGTATAGTAAGGTTTTCGAGGTCGCTGATTACGTATCAAAAGTCAAAATGACAAAAAACGAAATGGCGGTTCAAATATGGCGGACATATATATTTTAAAAATATCAGATTGAGCCGAAATTTGGTATCAATTTTTCAACAATTTCGGCTCAATCTGATATTTATGGTTTTTTGGGATCGCTGCTTACGAATCTAAGTTAAATTTACAAAAATAATGTTTGACGCACAGAGGGGCAAAATTTGTGGACATGGGTCTCACTTCTTTTGGAATGGTCATAAAATTATCATATTTAGGACACGTTCCTACCTTAGTGAACAGCGAGGGGTGAATCGCGATTGGAATTAGGTGTACACGTCTTTGGAATTATGTGGAATTATTTTGCACTTCAATAGATAATGCACCTTTATCTAATGTCTTCTACTTGGAAATGAAAGTAGAAGTGGAAGTAGGTGTACACGATATTAGGTCGCGGTTCACCCTCGGTTAATAGTAACTACAAACGAAGTGAATCCTTAGGTACCTAGAACTATAAATATACTATAAATTAGGTGGTCCAAAAAATAAATATTTTTTTATTTTTGATCTCGCATAAAAATATGTTAATTTAACATATTTTTAAAATGCTCACGAAAAATCAGTTCGATTGAAAAAAATTTAAGAGGTCACTCAAGATTTTTGAAAATTTACAAAATTTAGCGTCACTTGTTCAAATATTAATAATTCTCATGTCGGACATAGACGGATAATATTTGTGGGAATATCTTTTATAATATTACCTTACAATAATTTTTTGTCAAGTCCTTTTGTCGGTACAATTTGGTATATTTTTCTCATTGGTGTTTTTGTGAAAATTTATCGGCATGAAACGACAAATCTGGAAATAAATTCTCTGATTTTATCAGAAAAATATTTTTTGTTTTTTTTTGTTTTAAAACTTTCTAGAAATACTGTATGCTCTATATACTTATTATTTACAAGACAAGATCAATACCATTATATAATTATATTATTATTATAATTGAGTAACAAAAGATTTAATTAAAAAGATCTACTTTCGACTTCATATTTATAAATAAGTGCCCAATTTTCCGAACAGATTTATTAAAAAATCTTATCATAAAAAGCTTTTGTAATCGCTCCCAAATTGACTATGATATACTTAAAATTCAAAAGAACAAGTTAATATACATTTTAAGCTGCAACAGAATCGAGATTCATGTCACGATTCATCGTTTCGTTTCATTCTGGTTTTTAAATAATTTTTCTTACTCTGATTTCTGAATTTATCATTGAATATATTTTTTAATTTGACTTATTTTGACCTGGCAATGAAGCCCTTATTACGTAGGGGTTGTTGGAGCATCGAAATAAGGGTTAATAATATTATTTTCTTAAAAATTTTAAAATTTGTATCCGGCACCTAGGACCAAAGAGGAGTGTACTTTCCTCTCCCTCCAAAAAAATTTTCATCGACTTTTTAACAACAAAAAATCTGACTGCTCTAAGATGAAATGAAAAATTTCTTTAAGCTCCAACAGAATCGAGTTTCATGTCACGAATCATCGTTTCGTTTCATTCGGTTTTTAAACAATTTATCTTACTCTAATTTCTGAATTTATCATTGAATATAATTTTTTCATTTGACTTATTTTGACCTGGCAATGAAGCCCTTATTAAGTAGGGGTTGTTGGAGCATCGAAATAAGGTTAATAATGTTGTTTTCTTAAAAATTTTATTTTATATTTTCTTCGACTTTTTAGCAACAAAAAATATGACTGATATAAGAGTAGGTGAAATGAAAAATTTCTTTAATTAAAGTCGTTATAGAAATTTAAAATATTGTACAATGTCGCGAGTTTTCCATATACTCGTCCCACTGTGCGACGAATCAAAAACTTTTATGATCTGGCACTTTCTAAAAAAGTTTGCCGACCCGTCTTGGAAAAGTTTTCACCATTTCACCAATTTAAATTTTCTCTATATAGAGTATTGTGCACCGCAAATATTTATTAAATCTTCATATAAATCTAAATTATTGGACCAAATGGGTCCCCTCCAACCCCTATCCAATACCTTTTCTTTTCTATTCAATAATCTTTCCAATTTATTGTTTTAAACTTTTCTAAACATTTCGAGAATTCTTAAATCTAATTTTCCTGGATATTATCGGGTTACGAAACCAAATAAAAGTGGAATCGAATGAGGTGAAACCATATTTCTTATCATGACTCACGACATCAAATCTCGTGTTCCGCCACCATTTTACGACCACCTTCTCAATAATTCTATATATTTACCCTAATTTCCCAATCTGATTTCTTTGCTTTTTTTCTTAATACTATAATTTAAAGTTGGAAAGTTTGCTTATTACTTTCTATATATTTTTCATTTGTAAATCACATTGAATATGCGATTTTGTTATCATTTCTATTTTTTTCTTACTTTTTCTTTCTAATTAGTTATCTTATTTTTAGAAATTGAGATTATTTCTAATCGGTTATAAAGGGTTGATTTTTAAAATTTATTTCCTCTAAACTTCAATGCAAGTCCTAATTAACTAAATCAATTTTAAGCTCAACATTCTGTCTTCGGCTTTGTAACGTTAATGGTTAATCTAACGGTTCTGTCTAATACAATCCTTAGATTCCCAATCCATTTTCCAAAATATTTTTTACTTTACCATACAGGGCATACCCAAATATTGTAATCGTGCATGAAAAAAGTTGTTTTTTGTTTCATTTTTCGAAATATCTCAAAATCGGCTAAAACTATTTTGATAAAAAAAATTTGGCGAAACCATGGCGTTTTAGTCTACAAAACAGTCCTTATAAGTGAACATCGAAAAAATTATATTTTTCGAGATATTTACTGTTTTATCAAAATGTGCGTTCGCGTTTCCAAATTTTTGTGGCCTCTTTAGCTAAAAAACTAGTGTGAATATCAAAACCAAATTTATCATGTAGTTTTTTTGCATTGAGATTAAGAGCTTAATAGATTTTTGTTGAAATCGTACCAAATATTATAGGTTGGAGGGTGGGGGGGGGGGGCTTAAATATTAAAATTATAAGAATATCAAACTGAAAAAATTCAAGAAAAATGAAATATGTCTTTCATGAAATGAACCGATAATAAAAAAGAGAGTTATTATTTTTCGGGGGCCGAAATTTGGGGGAGGGGGCTCAAATAATAGAACTATCAAAATAAGTCTTAGATAAGCCTTTAATGGAAAGGGAAATTTCACATTTCACATGCTCCCTATACGACCTTATGAAAATGACCCACACCATGTGAAATTGATAGTGACCCAAAAGAGGGAGAGGGGGGGGGTCAAGATTATTTTCAAACAAAAATCAAAGAATGGTGATATTTCTAATAAAATGGAAGCTCCAAAATAAGAAGAATTCGGAAAAAATTTCGACATATTATATTAGACTAGAAAAAAACAAAAAGTAGAAATTTCTTACAGAGAAATTAAAACTCCAAAATGGTAATAACATTTCCTTTCTTTTTTACTTTACACGTTCCCAGTTAAGTAATTAATTTCGAGGAAAAATCATTTTCACGATGTTTACCATGAAAAGATTTTCAAGATCACACTATCATTTTAATTCTTCTTCCACTGTAATCATTTGATTTATATATTAAGACTATTTTCTTTTAGAGACGGACTGGTAGAATTCAATGGAGAATTGATGGAAATGTTAGCCCAAGGATAATGAAAACAAAAAATTCCAAATAAAAGAATTAAAAAAGATAAAAGTAAATAAATATTTTATGAAATATTCATTTACTATGAGTTAGGTTTTCTAGGTCACTTGTTTCACGTTAAAGATACTTTGAAGATATGACATTATTTATAGTAGTATTAGTAGTTAGTATTTATCTGTAAGGTACATAATGATTTGTCTCCTATTAATGTGAAACAAGTGACCTAGAAAACCTAACTCATAGTAAATGAATATTTCATAAATATTTATTTACTTTTATCTTTATTAAAAGTAGTTTCACCTTGCACTAACACCACAATCTCGATTAATTATTAATAAAAAAAATTTATTGAATCGTCATTTAAAAATTGTAGGTATTTTATTCGGATATTTTTTTTCATTATTCTTGGGCTGCCTTTCCATTAATTCTCCATTTGATTTTTAATTTAGTTTTCAAGAGTTCAATGCACTTTGAAGAAATCACACTAGTATTTATCTATAAGGTACATCAGGATTTGTCTCCGGAGCTACAAAAGGAAGTACGGCGTTTTCTCAAGCTTACTGGGGGTGGCGTTTATTTATCGGCGATACGTCGCTCACCAGGGACTTGGATCCGATTCAAGCGACTCCTTAAAACCGCATTATCCTTTTAAGGTGGTTAGCATAGGCTAGTGCGGTTCTTGAGCACCTCTCCTTTCTTCTCTCTCGCGGAGATTCATTTCTGCACGGCCATTAAGACCGTCCATCTTGTCCGGGGGCGGTCTCTGCAGCCACCCTGCGGCTCTAAATCGCTCACGGATCAGACACCGTGAACCAAGGGACACAAATCTGCCCCGGGCCGTCCGTCTTGGGGGCGGCGGATTACAACCACCCCCAGCTGCCTATAAAACCCGGCTATCAAAGGGTGCGGGCCGTTACGTTGATAACGGTGCCGATTCTTCTCGACAAGCTAAGATGGACGCCCCTCGAGGTAGCGACGCTTGACAGAATTATGGGCGCCACCCTTCGACTCCAGCCCCTGGCTCGGGGTGCTGATTCCGCAAACAACACTCCCGGCTGGCGATAAATTCGATTGTCTTTCAAGCCAGAAATAACGGCCGCTAATCTGCAGACTAAATAAATAAAATGTTAAATTCGTTCTCTCAAGTTCAAGCACATCTCTTTCTTGTTTCAACTGAGAAATAATATATGCCCACTCTAGACTTCATTTTATAAAATATATAAATTACCTTTCTGTTTGGTTGAAATTCTTCACAATATGAATTTGACCTTTCATATTCATCTGCAGAAACGGATTTTTTTATATTTATTTAATGACAAATGATTTATTTAGCGAGCAATAAAATTTATAGAAAATTTAACTCATACTAGCTCACTCGATTTGTTGGCTCATCGTTGAACCGTCTCCGCCCTTTTTCTTCTTTAGGAATATTAGTGGTAACTGGAAATCGCAGATACGCCAGCTGGTGGTGAAAGCTTGAACAAGCACAATTGGGTAATCTGGCAGGTGATTGATCAGTGTTTTAATGACATATAAACAAGTGGAATTTGAGTAGTAACATTATTAATAACTTCAGGTCTGTTTATTCAAAAAGTATTAATAATAATAAGAACTCGTTGTCACATTTTTCTACTGTCAATTTTTTTATCCATTTTAAAAGAATTTTTAATTCTAACAAAATTTTCATTTTGTTTTTGAAAATAATGAAACTGAACAACTTGATTTCTATGTGATTTTTCATAAACAGATCAAAAGAATTTGCTTTTATTTATTTTTGGAGGAAATAGTGCTCCCGAAGTATCGACCGGAATTTCAATCGTAATTTAAATTATTATTTTTAATAATAAAAAAATATAAATATATTGTATTAAGTAGGTACATATAATAATGTTTAAATAATACATATGACATTATTTGTGACAGCGACCCAATTTCGTTAGTTTCAAATACTACCACATGGCGGGAACACCGTACTTACAATTTAAAAATATTTATTAATTATAATTTAGGAATTGGATCACGAGACGTAATACAAGTTTTTAATTATCTCGAACGAGGCTTTCATATAACTACAATCGAACTTCACTTACAGGTAAGTTCGTTTGATTTACAATTATAATTTAACCAAAGAAACTCGAAAAAAAATTCTTTCTATACCCTTTAAAAAAATGAAGAAAGTGATAAGGGTCCCCTTTATCATCAGATTTCCAATTTTTTTTAGAAAATAAATATTTGAATTTCGAGGGGATTATACTTAATTCTAGTAGAGTATTTTATAGAGATCTAGGAAATTATAATTTCATCAAAGAAACTCCGAAAAAAAAACTTTTTATACCCTTTAAAAAAATGAAGGAAGTGATAAGGGTCTCCCCTTATCATCATTTTCCAATTTTTTTTAGAAAATAAATATTTGAATTTCGAGGGGATTATACTTAATTCAAGTAGAGTATTTTATAGAGATCTAAGAAATTTTAATTTCATCAAAGAAACTCCAAAAAAAAAAATACTTTTTATACCCTTTAAAAAAATGAAGGAAGTGATAAGGGTCCCCCCTTATCATCAGATTTCCAATTTTTTTTAGAAAATAAATATTTTTACTTCTATCTAGGGATCAGATTTTAGCCGGTGCTGCGAGTCGGATTCGAATTAGAAATAGTTATTTTTAAATTAATAAATATGTTCAATTGTTCATTAAAATTTTAGTGATAAAAAGGTAAGGGGGACCCTTTGCATCACTCATGATTTTTGGAGTGGTTCGTAAATTTATTTTTTAGGAGATATATAAAAATAAATATTATATTCGAGCTCTTTATATAATATAATATTATAATAAATTAAAATTTCTTTAAAAGTAAAACTTTATTTTCTTAAGAAGGGGGTCTACTCAAAACAGAAAAACATGGCAAGGTGTCTACGAGACAAAAATTTTGGGAATCTCTAGTCTAGATGATGTTTTCTCTATACACTAGATCTTCTAGACTTCTTAAAGGCATTTTAAAGACAATAAGAGCTCAAAATAAGACTTTTTCTAGAGCTAGTTTGCTATCCGGGTGAGATGCCCACGGTGGGTGTGACTTAATTTATTGACGGTCTCTAATTTTTTCTTAGAAAACCAAGTAGAGTAGACTTTAAAATCAAATAAATAAATAAATTGCAAGCAAATGTAATATGTGTAGTACTATTCTTCCCCCTCCCCCTCCATGCCTCCGAAGACATTTATTGTAGCAAGTTTTGATTCTAAACATATTGTAATTAATTTTCAATTTAATTTTCAAATTTTCTCCATCCATCACTTATAAAAAAGTAAAAAATTTTCTCCAATGTATTTTTTTCAACATCGTGTACCTATACAGTGTGTTGTAAGGCAATTTAATTAAAAATTATCTAAATACAACCAATATATCATACTTGTAATTTTATATTAACTAAAGTTATACTTTCACGAATTTAAATATAAAATATAACTCTAAAAGTTATTTAATGGATTTCTATAAAAATCTGTCCTTTTTGGTATATACTTGAAGTTTTGTTTTATTTGAACTCTCGTAAGCAGCCGGCACTTTAGGACAAAAGCAAAACGAGAATTAATTGTCACCAAAATGTTTTCGACCTTGGATAAAAAAAAAAAACTGTAAATAACTCTTGTAATGTCCTAAGTAACATTTTTCGAAGCCATATCTTATTTTTTTCTATAGCAGAACGAATATAAAAGCTTAATGTTTGTCGAGAAAAGTGCTCAAGAGGAGATTCTCTTTTTGAAAAAGAACAAATAATATCCTAGTATATCCGCCAGTGTTCCTCTCCTGATACCCAAGCACTGTTCGGTTTCGTCAGATTTAATGCAATATCAATAATTCTTGAATTGGAAGGGGAATTCGAACGTTGTCGTCGCTCTTAATTGATTTTCGCCGAAGACTGCAAGGAAACGATTGCCAATAATTCACGTAGCTTATTGAGCGTAAGGCTAACCTAACGTGGGCCGGACGAAGGTATTTAGTTGATCTGTACATTGGCCAGACCAGCTTCTCGGCTACAACTTCCATTGACACATGAGCCATTGAATTGGACCCGGAATTTCCCTGTTAGCCGATAATCACACGCTAAAGAAGTATCAAGTGTCTCTGTTTAGATATTTACCTCCTTTACAATGAAAAACGTCCCCGTAAGCTATCAGTTAGAAAACAATAGAATCATAATTTTTCAAAGACAAACATCTATATATATATAAAATTAAGGTTTTGTCTGTACATTGCTCCAAATCACGCCAAATTTTGGTTGCACACGTTTCAAGCAAAAGTTATGACCGAAAACACCCTCAACGAAATTCCTGTCTGTCTGTCTGTATGTATGTTTCCGTCGTTTCTCAAAAGTTGCTCACGATTCACGTAAAAACGGCTGAAGGGATTATTATGAAATTTCATATTTAAATCAGATATCTTCTAACTTTTTAGCTATATAACGTTTTGATATTTTGACCCCAGAAGGGGGTTTGGGGGTCACGAATGAAAATTATCAAATAACTCCTAAACTATTAACTCTACGGCAAATTTTATTATGAGTAAAGTTCGTAGGGAATGTGATTTCTGACAGTTGTTTAAAAAAGTCCCCCAAAAACCACCCCGAAAAGGGGGAGAGGATCAAAATATGAAAATTCTTACTCTTTGACCAAACTCAAGAGGTGGGTTTAGATGGAGGGTCCAGAGGAGTAATGGGGGAGGGGCTCAGGTGAGGGTCCAGAAGCATAGTGGGGTGGATGCGGGGTGGGGTACGGGGTGGGTGCGGGGTGGTGGTGGTGTGGAGCGGGGTGGCAAGCATGGGGGTGGGGTGGTGCAGTGTGGAGTGAGGGTTCAGGTGAAGATCCAGAGACTTAGTGGGGTGGTGCGGAGTGGGTGGGGCGCGGGTGCATGGTGCGGGGGTGGGACGTGCTGGGTGGGGTTCGGGAGGGTGTGGTGGGTGGGAGTGCGGTATGAGGATGGGATTCGTGGGTTGGGGGTCCAGGGCGAACCCCTGGCTAGAAAGAGGGTCGCCAAAGGCGGCCCTTGCAGCCTAGTAATTAAATAAAACTCAAGTATTTTTATTTATTTATTTATTTTGACTTTGGGATTAAAGACCATTTGGTCAGATTCTATGAGAATATTTTTATATGTATGTGTTTATGTAGGTGGTTGTGAGTGGATTTAAATTGCTGTGGGGATAGATTATAACATGTCAAATTTTTGCAGTGCAAAATACCTAACTTTTAACATCTTTCATACAAAACGAATACCGTTTGATACAATTAGTTTTAACAAAAAAATATTTGTTATATCTTTAGTTATGATTCTCAGTTTTTCAAAATAATTTCAACAAAAGTTTGTTATTTACTAGTAATGAGACAGTCGCTTTAACATCAATCGGGATAGGATTCGTGTGTTAAATATGCAAATTTCAAAGGTCAATATTTAGAAATTTAGTGCTGCAAGGACTATTGAAAAAAATTTCAACGTATAAAGGACACTTATAAATATGTGTATTCGAAGTTTCAAAAGGAATGCAAGAAAATCGATTTATTAGGGAACGTCCTTAACAGTAAGTATATGACATTGCCAATCTAGGCAGAACTTTCTGATAACATTTTATTTCAGATTTGAGATGAGAACCATTAGCAAAATTTTAAAAAATTTAAGAAGTTCCAACTCCACATCTTCCTCTCTTTCTTTCAAAATGCTAAATAATTATTAGTAATCGATTTTTCATAGTGACCATTAAATCGACCAATCGAATTATCATTTAAATAGTAGTTTTTTAAGTATCTTTATCCTATAAAAAAAAGTGGACTCGATAAAAAAAAGAGAGATATATTTCTTCTTTAAAAACAATCTTTTTTAATTTGTATCTTATTTTAAAATATGATGTGGCCACACCTTATTAAAAGAAATATAATGATGGCGGCGGCCTGGGAAGGACTTGAGGATTAGTCTTCTATTATTGGTGACTAACATTTCAACTAATGGTTTCTTATTGATTGCTCATAAATAGCTGAGACGTCTATGGCAGGTTTTTGGAAACCGGTTAAATTATCTGCCTGATTTACTAACATTGATATTTATTTATTTTTTTCTAAATTATTGAAATATAATAAAATAAAGTCTCCATGCATCGATACTTTTCATTTTGAATCATTTTCCTAAACCATTAAAATATATCACGATTGAATAAATGCTTCGTTAATTTAACAACAATTATAGAAATCCATTTTGTTTCTATTAAAAGCAAATGAGAATTATAAATAAATAAATAAATAAATGCAGTTAAATTATAGAAACGGTTGCTGGTGGTGGGGGAAGAATGAAATATACTCCGAGAATGACTTAATAAAATGTGCAATTTAGTGGAGGCTGACAGGCCAGAAAAAACTGCACAAACTGTTTAACGGGCAAACAGGGGGAGAGGGGGCGTTTGCAAAAAAGACCTGGTTCGATTGATGGTTTTGCCAGGGACATGTCACGCACAGTGGCTATTGTTGCTACGATGTAGCTGTCGAAGACTACGACCAAATCAACAGTCGCACAACAGGTCCGAATAAATAACCGGGCTGGATAATAAATAAATAAACCACTTCTCGTGAGTGGGCTCGTGGTCGTAATGTATTCGAGTCAGGTGCCAGGGAGATAATGAAAGAATGAGAGGCGAAAAGATAAATAATCAGTCTGCTGAGTGGTCTATCTAATTCCATGCGAAATCGACCCAGACAATGGCAAAATGCAGCAGGAAAGGCCAAATGGAAGAAACGATGGATGGATGATAAGAAAGAGGAGGGGACGGGGAGGGGAGGGGAGGGGACGAGGTGACTTGGCAGCTGCTAAACGATACGTCACTGCCGCATCCCACCTGTCAACCTATCCATCTTGGGCCAACTACTGTCAAATTCGGGTCTCCATCTGATCCCTTCCTTCCTACCATCAAAGCTCATCATCCAATACCTTCAAATTCCCTTTCCTAACAAACATCTTTCACGGTATTTCATTTCGAAAATAAATATAATTTTAATATTATTCTTTACAAAATATGTATTTATTGGTTCAGTGGTAACGTTTAGTTGATGAGACTGGAAGAAAATAAATTGCCACGTTCTGATGTGGGCATCCACTTGGCTTTTATCATACACACCTGGCCCCTCTCTTATATTTAATATAGGTATTATTTAAAAAAATATATTTATAATCATGTAGGGGGGGCATGCATTTTTAGACTACTTGGCGCCCACTGATTATGTATACAAAATTTGGTTGTGTTTTGTACAAGCGCCTAGATTTTCATTTTTGACCCAAGACCCACCGCCCCCCCCATTTCGGGCGGTTACTTTTTGCATTTTTTTAGACTTCTAAGGGCTCACTGATTATGTATACAAAATTTGTTTTAGTTTACTCAAATGTCCAGATTTTTATTTTTTGCCCCCCCCCCCCCTTAATTTTGGCCCCAAAAAAAAAATATGTTCGTTATTATAGGTTCATTTATAAGCATATTTCATTATTCTTGTTTGTTTTAGTTTGAAAATATTTTCTATAATTTTAATTTTTAACCCCCCTCCTCCCCTTAATTTTGAGTCGATATCCACCAAAATCTAACCAGCTATTAATCTCAATGCACCAAAATTTAGTTTTGATATTCACACTAGTTTTTGAGCTAACTCGTCCACAAAAATTTGGTAACGCGCAGACAAACAGACTAACAGACATTTTGACAAAACAGTTATTATCTCAAAAAATATAATTTTTTCGATGTTCACTTATTACGGCTTTTTGTAGACCGAAATGCCATGGTTTCGCCTAATTTTTTAATCAAAATGATTTCCGTCGTTTTTTAGATATTTCGAAAAAAGAACCATACAAAAAAAACACTTTTCTCATGCACGATTACAATACTTGACCATATGGTAAAAGTAAAAATAAAAATTTGACCAAGTTTCGGTACTCTTTCCGCAAATTTTGAAGAGTTGTAAATTATTTT
This sequence comes from Forficula auricularia, assembly GCA_024734495.1. NCBI lineage: Eukaryota > Metazoa > Arthropoda > Insecta > Dermaptera > Forficulidae > Forficula > Forficula auricularia. Next base: position 2,055,286 of record JALMQS010000353.1, read on the forward strand.
TTCATCTAAAAAACTGAAACTTGGTAGAAAGTGCAGTTTATTAACAAATACTTGTCTGCCATGTTTCAGAACATTAGCTTAAAATAGTATATCACAATTAAATAACTGCTTCGTTAATTAAATAACTGGAATTATAGAAATCTACTTTATTTTACTAAACCCACATGAGAATTATAAATAAATAAAAAATAATTGAAATTCATTAGCTCTCTGTCTGTATTCTATAATAAATTTCTGGAAAGATTTCTACTAAAGATTGCGCCTAGATGTTAGGCAACATGATATTCAGCCCGAATTAAAAATTAAAAATACCATCAGTTATATTAAAAATAATTTATTTTATTTAGGGTCGAATCTAAGATTTTAGTAGAAACTATTTTTACATTGCATAACAGAAGGTTTCGTCCCCTCAGGAATCGAACCCAAGCGCTAATTTTTGAAAGAATTTCATCTTTTTTCAAAAAAAGATACTTACTCAAAAAAGATGCTTAAAATCTTTACAGTAATTATAAAAATACCATATTTTTTGTGAGATTATTTTGCCAAGTTTCACCTTTCAAGATCTATAATAGAGGATCTTTCACTGAAAAAAATTGTCCAATTATGCAAATTTGCTGAAAGAGTTCTGATATTCTCAATTCTAGAGCTTAAAAGTTGAAACTTAACAAAATTAATTCTCTCAAAAAATATGCTATTTTTAATTTTATTTCATGCTGAATATCATGTTACCTAACATCTAGGCGTACTAATAGAAATCTTCCAGATATTTATTATAGTATACAGAGCTAACAAACGGCTGTAGCTAATGTTCTGAAATTCAGAAGACAACTTTGTATTACTGAGTAAAATGCATCTTCTACCAGGTTTCAGTTTTTTAGATGAAAAAATTATTGCCAACTCTCCAAAGTTCGCGGAAAGATTTCCGAGTCTTCAAAATAATATAATTCTTAATTTCAATTTTACTTCAATTTTCAGAAAATTTAATTCTATTTAATAGGTATAGGTATATCGAATGCATTTTGAGTCAGAAGATATTGGCTCTTAAAATAATGTATCAAAAAATTGAGATTATATTAAAAATATAATATTTTAGATGAAAATTAATGGAAGGCAGCCCAAGGATAGTGATGAAAAAATTATTACATTTCCAAATAAGATGTATTTATTGGACTGTCATTTTTCCCTCCTTTCCTTTAGTGCCAACGTTTCGGAGGATTCTTCCCTCCTTCTTCAGGGTTTCAAAGGATCAATGAAGGAAACATCTTTTTTGTTTCCTTCATTGACCCTTTAAAACCCTGAAGAAGGAGGGAAGAATCCTTCGAAACGTTGGCTTTAAAGGAAAGGAGGGAAAAATGACAGTCCAGTAAATACATCTTATTTGGAAATGTAATAATTTTTTTCATCACTATCCTTGGGCTGCCTTCCATTAATTTTCATCTAAAAATTCTTCCAGTCCGCCTCTCTCCAAAGAGCAAATTTCTTCAAATTTATTTTAGTCCTGATAAAAATTTCATTTTCATTAAAAAAGAAATTAAAATTTTTTCGTCCATAGATTCTTCCATCTATTTATCTATCCCTCTATTTTGAACATATCCAGAAATATAATTATTATCAAGAAGTGAATTTAATTTTATTTAGCAAATTTCTTCAAATTTATTTTAGTCCTGATAAAAAATTTCATTTTCATTAAAAAATAAATTAAAATTTTTTCATCCATAGATTCTTCCATCTATTTATCCCTCTATTTTGAACATATCCAGAAATATAATTATTATCAGAAGTGAATTTAATTTTATTTAGGAACGAATCAAAGATTTTAGTAGAAATATTTTTACATTGCATATCAGAGGGCTTCGTCCTCTCGGAAGACTCTGATATGCAATGTAAAAATATTTCTACTAAAATCTTTGATTCGTTCCTAAATAAAATTAAATTCACTTCTTGATATTATAATGGTTATTTATCTAACATGGGTTGATTTTTGAAAAAATTTCCATCTTACTTCAAAAAATCCTTAAATCTTTACATCTATATAATAAAAATGAATTTCTGTTTCTTTGTAAGCGCAGATCTCTCAAATGCCTGGACCGATTTGGCTAATTTTTTTTTAATGTTCGTAATAGTCCAATTCAGGTTTAAACGTAAAAAAAATTGGAAAAGTTGCCCGGAAAATTGGAAAACTCAGGAAAAACTAAAAAAAAATCAGGTTAGCCAACATAGCTTGCCAGACAATAAAAGGACTAAATGAGCAAAAAAAAAAAAAATTTGGCTGCCCTGTTTTGTAGATTTTTGAGTGTCATTCATTCTCAATAGTTCTAACCACATTATCGTTGAAGAAGAATTTAATAATGCAACAAAGATTTAAAAAACTATCTATTTTTTTAAAATACATTTAAAAACAAAAATTAAAAAAATAAACTGCAACGGATCGCTGCTAAACTTTATCCAAATTCATTTGAAATATTAATATTTTTATTTCTTTATTATTAATCAGATATCACTTGCAATTTGCAGTTCATGTTGACTTTAATTCAAAAATAATGATCGATTCTCTTTTAACAGTCGAGGAATAACCATTCTACATTCGATTTTTGACGTTTCGGTTTTTATTGGTAGCCATTGCTGAAGACATTGAGGAATCGACTTAAAATCGAAAATAACTATCGATTCTTATCTAATACTAGAGAAATAACCTTATTGCATTCCGTTTTTGATGTTTTGAATATTAATGGCAACCTCTACTGAAAATGTGGAAGAACCGACTTAAAATCAAAAAGATTAAATTCTTTTATGATAAACAACTCAAGCTTGAGAATAAGAGAATTTTTTATAAATAGATTGTATTTACTTGTGTGTCTAGCAAAATGAATAATAATTGTAATTTTCAAGTCTTCTTATTTATATTAATACCTTCATATAATATAACTTTTTTTATTTTCCCTTAATGATAACAAGTGGATTTTTAATACATTTTAAATATTTGTTTCATCTTATTTGTCATGGGTGTATTTTGCAGTTAAATAGAATCTCAAATTATATCTATTTAAGACTTTATAATAAAACAATTATATTTATTCTTTGTAACTAATAAAACATCAATAAAGCAGCCACGAGGAGGTTCAGGAGCGAAGCCCCTGGCCAGCAAAAGGCCGCCAAAGGCGGGCCTTGAAGCTAGTTAATAAATAATTATTATCATAGATAAAATGTGCTTAATATTATGGAAATAAAAAATAAATATATTCTTACTTATAAATTGATTATTATATAATTCCTAAATTATTTAGAAAAATTTTGTAGTCTTCAGACTGTAGATGTGACTTGGAAGAGGAACAAGCATAACTAATTTTTTTTTTAATTTTATAAAGTTGTTTAAATTGATTTACTATGATCATAAACGTCTAAAATAATAGTTTTTCTTTTTAGCTTTCAGCGCCATGAATTAAATGAAATTTCTTAGATTTCTCAATGAGTATTTATATACAATTAAGCCCAGGAGAGTTCGCCAAGATTAAATACTTCAAATAATAATAATTTTAAAGTAGATATTTATTTTTCAAAAAAAAAATTTAAAGTCTTGACTAAACATGGCTGGAAAAGTCTGAACGAGTCTATTTTTAATCCAACCTTAAATTTTTAAAATTTTATTTTTGCTTATTTAAAAAGAAAGACAATTCTCTAAAGATCGGATTCGATTTGATAGAGTTGCATATTGGCCGACATCCAGGCGAATTAGCAAATATTAAAAACATTTTCAATGGAATACAGTTTAATCGCCGGTACATTAATTCATAAAGATAAATTCATTTATATTAACAATTTAATAATTATACTAGTCGTTTTTGTGTTCATCTTATTTTGAAAGTCTTACATATCTCGTTATAATGACTTCTCAGATTTTTTATTAGATTTTTATTTAATCAGGTGGGTAGCTACTGTGGAGTAGTTTACTCCACGTGCTCGAATGATGATAACAATTAGTAAGAATGAAATAAAAATTTCTGAAAACACTCTTATACAAATTATACGGATAAAGTGGCTACTAGCTATTTTTACTTTCACATTTATATTCTAGAGAATAAAATGGGAGAGTATTGCGATGGCAAGTCTGGGTCCTGACTCTTTGAGAGCTTGTATCTCAGAGATGAAAAAAGTTAATTTCATTTTGTAACTTCTAGGTGGAAGGATTCCTTGTTGCCCTTAATAGTTGGAAACCGGATTTAGGACATAAAACCGGGAATTGTGGTCCCCAGAGTCCAAAAAGGGGTCCAAAATCCATTGGTCAGTGCGTATGTACCTCCCCTGTGTTTCGCAACCATAAGTCTCAGAGCTACGAAATTCGAAACTTAAGCTTAATATAGGGCGAAGCAGTATATCAAGCTTTTGGTTGAAATCGGAAGACCGGAAGTGGACATTTGAACGAAAGATTTTTCGTTTTTTTTTTTGATTTTCTCAAAAACGGCTGTAACGATTTTTTTAAAAATTAGTGTATTTATCAAGTGTTATGAATTAGTAGTTTTGTCAAATTTTTAATCCGATTAAAAAAGAGAGCCTCTAGATAGCTTAAGTTTAAAATGTCAAGGCTCTGCGACTTTCCGAAGACGAGATTTGAACGATTGAAATATTTATTTTACGACACTCCTAATTTACAACCCCTTCCTTTAAATAAATAAATAAATCTTTATTCCTCGACCTGCTTAGAGGCACAAGTCCTCGGTGGCTAGATCCTCCAAACATCAATACAATCTAGCTACAATACATTAACAAACATCAATACAAATTAATTACAAGAATTTAACAAATAATAAACAAGTAAAAAAAAGAAAAAAATAGAAATGTATGCTCATTAACAAATAACATGACCATAGATTTCCATCAAAAGACAAAAAGTAATTTAAAAATTCCGCGCAAAAACCCGATACCAGGAGCAAGCGACGCATTAGCCATCCCGGTATTTGCCATAAGTTGTTAAGGAAACCTGGTCAAAACTTTAACAAGGATGGTATGACCTCTCTCTACCCATGCGCGGATCCAGGGGGGGCGACCGTCCCCCCCCCCCCCCCCCAAAGCATTGGAGATCAACATTTTTAATATGTTTATTTTTTTTATTTTTTTTAATAACATTAAATTTTAAAATTGAAGAAAATAAAGTTCTAGGTGGGGGGGGGCGTCTCTGACCCCCCCCCCTGCTTGGACAATTCGATCGTGACACACTTCCGAGATCAAAAGTAGATCTTATATACCGGCGACCGCCCCCCCCCCCAAAACAGAGGTCTGGATCCGCGCCTGTCTCTACCTCACCTAATCTCTGCTTGTGAGAACTAAATAAAATTTTGCACAATTAATTCAATCGGATTAAAATTTTTACACAACTATTAACACATGACACTTGATAAATGTACTAATTTTTAAAAAAATCGTTAGAGCCGTTTTTGAGAAAATCAAAAAAACGAAATAAAGGAAGTGGGTGTAAATTATTAGTGTCGCGATGACTTCAAATAAATGAAAATGTGAAAGTCGTGTGGTGAACACTAGTTGATTCCCCTACGATCCTGCCAAGAAGCTCCAAACGCATCAATTATTCCGCTAGTTCGCTATCATTGTCATACTGAAGAAGTTCGGAGCTGTTCTGATCGCTTGTTTGGAAATTATTCAAGATTTTCGTGTTTTTCAAAGTGTTGATGTAAGGTACGGCTATTTCAATAATTATTATACATTATAACTAAATACAAATGAAGCTTTAAATGTATGTGTCGACTTAAGAGCTAGGATTGCTTGTTTAACCTGCAGAGTTGCATTTACTTAATGGCGTCAAAGAGGCCAGAGTGGCCACGGGTAAATAAATTCAGAAAAGGAGCTAGAAAATTCTAATAATTTTTGAATAATTGAAGAATTAATTGAATTGAACAATTTAAGTTAGAAAATAAGTTTTGTGATGATTGATAATATTATATTTTATATATTATATTATATATCATTATTATTATATTGCTTTCATGTTAGAAAATAGGTATTTATATTCTTTAAAATGCAGTCAAACAACAAGTGGCCATTTTGCCCTGCCCAGTAGGGTAAAGTGGCCATTTGATAGGGTTGTGAGAAATTTCTTTTTTGGTTTTAACTAACAGATATAAAGTCAAAATAAATATTTGTCCATAAATCTAAATAATGAAACTAACTTATGCCAAAATTTCATTTAATTTTTTCAATTTTTACTTATTCAAAAAAAATATTTTTCTTTAGCGTGGCCACTATGCCCACCCTTCCCTTACATATTTTCTTAAAGCTAATAAACTTACCTATTACGTTCCTCTACTTATATAATTCGGCGATACTCGATACTTACCTATTTAAGTTGATTTTTCATTATGTGCCTATAACTTGTTTTAAAAAGTGAAAACTTCTATCGTTTTTAATATAAAATTGGATTTCAATGAATTGGTATACTATTGAAAAAGAAAAAAGATTTCAATTGTTATTTGAACTAGAAAATTCTTTGTTAAATTTATTTCGTTTGTGAATTTGTTTCAATTTTAATCATCAAATAAATTGGGATTTAATTTCCATTCTTAGTAATTTATTTTCAACAATTTTATTTTTCAAGCAACTATTATTCATTCATTTTATATATAATTATTCTATCATGTAAAATTTTAATTGTATTTAATCCGAATTTATATCTTTCTTCTGTTTTATTGTACACAATTAAATTCGCACTCCAATAATTGAATATAGATTATTTGGAAAATCTCTAGGATATTTATAACTCAATTGTTTTAATTCATTCTTTCATTAAGTATATAATCATATCAACTTTATTTTTCTATAAAATTAAAATAATTAATTTCAGGTTAAAATTCTGCACCAAAACTAACAAAATACGGTTGAACATTAGGGTGGTCCTTATTTTGGGTATTTTTCGAATTTTTACGCTGACAGAGGTTCACATTGCTCGAAATAACAGGTGTAGAAGTATGAAACCGGAATTTCCCTATAGATGGTACTAGACATCTGTTTTGGGACCGCAAGACCGCTACTGCAGCGACATCATCTCCCTCTGACAAATGACTAAGATTTTCAACACACACCCAAGTTCTATACACTGGCATATTTTTCTATATCATTAAACATGTCGAGTTTTGTGCCTACGAACTACGATTTGCGCACCGAAATCGTTTTCTGTTATCATTTGAAGAAAATTGCTGCAGGATCGGATCGAATGCTTGTCGAAGCTTATCGTGAACATGCTCTTAGTAAAACACAGTGTTTCGAGTGGTACAAAAAATTAAAAAGTGGTGATTTGGACGTGACAAACGCAGAGCGTGGGAAACCACCGAAAAAGTTCGCAGACAACGAATTGCAAGCCTTATTGGATGAAGATGATACTCAAACTCAACAAGAACTCGCGGATCAATTGAATGTGACTCAGAAATACGTTTCCAATCGATTGAAAGCTATGGGAAAGATTCAGAAAGTGGGAAAATGGGTTCCGCATGAACTGAATGAAAGACAGCAAGAAAATCGAAAAACCACTTGTGAAATTCTGCTTGTCAGATACAAAATAAGTCATTTCTAAATCCAAAGTTCGTAGGCACAAAACTCGACATGTTTAAGGTTATAGAAAAATATACGGGTGTATGGAACTTGGGTTGTTGTGTGTTGAAAATCTTACTCAGCTGTCAGAGGGAGATGATAGCGTTCCAGTAGCGGTCTTACAGTCCCAAAACAGATGCCAAGCACAATCTATAGGAAATTCCGGTTTCCTACTTCTACACCTGATAAATGAAAAAAAAAATATTCCGCAAGTTTCAAGTCTCTAGCTCAATTTTAACTTGTGCCCCATAAAGATCCAAGTTTCCCATCTAAATAGCGTGGAGTTTTTGGCATTGAACGTTCAATTTTTTTATTCTGGCCAAAGCAATGGTTTAAAAAATTTGAAACTCGGTAGACTTTATCCTTATAATAGTAGCTATCCCTCAAAATTTTTAAAGATTTTTAGCTATTATAATTTTGGAGTTACTGCTAGATAAAATACTGCTATATCTTTCTAGTTTTAGTTAGTTATGGACTCCAACTTTGGACAGAATAAAAAAAATTTCATTCATGCCAAAAACGCCATGTTATTTAGATGGAAAACTTGCATCGCTGTTCAGAACAGGTTAAAATTGAGATAGAAACTTGAAACATAGGGAATATTTTTTTTATATTTATTTCGAACCATATGAACCTTTGTCAGCGTAAAATTAAAAAAGTACCCAAAATAAAATTGAACATGGTTTGTTTGTACGTCTATAAAATTGTAAGGAAAACCAGCACAAGCTTATTTTATTGTTTAAATTTAGGAAACTGATGTCATGAGTTGAATTTTTGTTTTATGCTCTCTTTAATTTATCACAACAAATAAATAAGGGAGACTATATTTTGTGAAATGTTCACGTTTAAGTCTGTTCAAATTATTTATTTTACTCTATTAATCCCAACGTTTTTGGCAAGTTCAGAAATTGAATTTCAAACATACCTATACTTTATTTAAGAAAAAATTAAAATAATTTAATCTCTTTATTCTAACCTCCCAATAACACTGGTCGACAAAAATTTGTTACCGCAAACCTAACAATGGATTCCAGTAGAGTTTTATACGCTGATTATCATGCAATTTCCCGATTTTTTACTACAGGCCAGAGTTTTGAGATATTATCGTTCAAAACGACGAAAAAGCCATTTTGGCCTATTTTCCAGTGCCATAGATATGAAACAGCAATATTTGAAATCAAAATATTTTCTTGATATAATAGAAAACAGCTTCCTCTTTGATTTTCAAATTACCACTTGTTTTTCGATCAATTAGAACTCGAGTTATAGCTAAAAAAAACTATAACTACGTGATTATAATGGATAATAAACATAGATAAAAACATTTGGTTATTAAGTTATAACTCGAGTTCTAATTAAGCTAAATTCAAGTGGTAATTTTAAAATCAAAGAGGAAGCTGTTTATTATTACGCCAACAAAATATTTTGATTTTAGAGGTAAAAATAAAATAAAATGAGAGAGTCTTCTGTTTTAAATAAAATAATTTTTAATTATTTCTAGACTATTCGAAGGACATTCATCATCAGTCTATCACAAAGTATTTCAAATTAGTTACAAATTAAGATTTATACATAGAAAATTTGAAAAATATATAAAAATATATAATTATATATTTTTCAAATTTTCTATGTATAAATCTTAATTTGTAACTAATTTGAAATATTTGTGATAGACTGATGATGAAGGCTATGCCTTCGAAACTATAGTCTCTAGAAATAATTAAAAATTATTTTATTTAAAAAACAGAAGACTCTCTCATTTTATTTTATTTTTTAACCTAAAAATAAAAACAATTCTGTTACCATCGACAGTGAAATCTTTTATTCAACTAATAAAATATTTTGATTTCGAATATTGCTGTTTCATATCTATCTATGGCACTCCGAAAATAGGCCAAAATGGCTTTTTCGTCGTTTTAGTAAAAAATCGGGAAATTATATGATAATCAGCTTATAAAACTCTACTGGAATCCATTGTTAGGTTTAGGGTAACACATTTTTGTTGAGCAGTGATAATTTTACTTTTTTATTAACTTTGTTCGTGGTATGAGTTTCGAACATGTTCACGATTTTTTTGAGCTGTGTTGTCAACAGTAAAAATAAAATCCTTCAAAACATTTTAAAAAATACCTCGATTTTTTTTTAATTTTCAGGGGAAATTTATTTTTATTTTTGACAAAAAAATCGTGACATGTTCGGGACAATATTATACTACGTACAAAGTTATTATATTATAGGAATATTACTTCACAGCCCAGTAATTAATCATTTGGCTACCTATTAAATATTGTCTCTTCAAAAAAATGGAAATTTTAATATTGAAATTCTCTCAGAAAGATCTACTTCTTAAAAATAAAAATCTCTTAAATGTCTTAAATATCTTTCTCCAAAAAATGGAAATTTTAATATTGAAATTATCTCCGAAAGATCTACCTCTTAAAAAATAAAATCTGTTAAGTAATACCTAAATATTTTTGTTCAAAAATATGAAAAATTTAATATTGAAATTCTCTCAGAAAGATCTGCTTCTTAAAAATAAAATCTCTTAAGTAATACCTAAATATATTCTTCAAAAAATGGATATTTTAATATTGAAATTATCTCATGAAAGTTCTACAGTCTTAAAAATAAAAATCTGTTAAGTAATACCTAAATATTTTTTCTTCAAAAAATGGAAATTTTAATATTGAAATTATCTCAGAAAGATCTACGTCTTAAAAATAAAATCTGTTAAGTAATACCTAAATATTTTTCTTCAAAAAATTGAAATTTTAATATTGGAATTCTCTCAGAAAGATCAAATTCTTAAAAAATAAAATCTCTTAAATGATACCTAAATATCTTTCTCCAAAAAATGGAAATTTTAATATTGAAATTATCTCCGAAAGATCTACCTCTTAAAAATAAAATCTGTTAAGTAATACCTAAATATTTTTCTTCAAAAAATGGAAATTTTAATATTGAAATTATCTCCGAAAGATCTACCTCTTAAAAAATAAAATCTGTTAAGTAATACCTAAATATTTTTCTTCAAAAAAATGAAAAATTTAATATTGAAATTCTCTCAGAAAGATCTGCTTCTTAAAAATAAAATCTCTTAAATGATACCTATAAATATATTTCTTCAAAAAATGGATATTTTAATATTGAAATTATCTCAGAAAGTTCTACGTCTTAAAAATAAAATCTGTTAAGTGATTCCTGTTAAGTAATATATTTAAAATTAAGTCGGAGATAAATTTTAACTAATTTATCGCACGGAGAATTTACCACTGCTCGAAGCCCCTAAAAACTTAGTAAATTGGATATTGGATTGTATCTAACTTTCTGAGATTTGTCTCGTGATCCCGGCTTTTTCCTTTTACTCTGTTCTTTTCACGATTGAGGAGCCATCCCATACAGGCCTTTAGGGGATGCACCTTCTGGCGTATCTCCTTCTCACATCAATATCATTAAAAAAACCTAAAAATCTTTAAAATTAAAGAAAAAAGTCGCAAGGATATTAAGGTAGTAAAATTTGAAGAAAAAATCAGAAGAAATTCAGGGAATAATTTTTATTTAATCATCACAAAATAATAAGAGTGATCACATGTTCAATAAATAATTATAATATTATATTATTAAAAAATAATAATATATTTTTAAGAGAAGTTTCGTTGAATTTGAGTGGATTTGAGCTTCAGTCGTTCAAAACTTAATTATAAAATATAATTTAAAAACAATTAAATAATTCATCTTACAAAAATTAACACATATCAACATAGCAAAGTAACGAGAAAAAATATATATATATCCATTGTATATATATATATTATGTATATATAATTTGTGACTTGTTGAGCTTTATACAAGCGTCATCAGCGTATACAACATGTTTTTTGCAAATATTTATATTTAATTTTAAAATATATATATGTATATATATATTTAAATAAATATACGCATATATATATTCATCAGAGAAGGAAGAATTATGGATATATATTTTTAATATATATATATATATTTATTTATTTATACGTATACGAATGTTTAGTTTAAATATTTTCAGTTTAAATCACTGGAAATGGAAATTTTCTCCAAAGGTTTATTTTTTTCTTTCTTTCTTTTGGATACTGAAAAAAAGTTTAAAACGACCAAGTCTTTGTCTTTGTATACAGATCAAATCGAATCTAATAATATAACTAGAATATTTTATATATATTTATACATCTTCAAAAACCGCTTCACATTTTGAATGTTAAATATATTTATATATAAAATATATATACAATTGGCATTAACCGGGCGAAATGAGCGCGGCCGCCGCAGACGTATCAATGAGAGAAAGAACGGCCTAGCTTAGATCAATATATATTACTAAATATTTAAAAACATGGCTGCTTATACTAGCATTTGAACCAAGTCGACTTTTCAAGAATGTTAATAATCACATTATGATACATATTTTGGTTTCATTCATTCATCTACAACAAATAACTAAACTCTCAATCTCGAAAATTATAAATTCTATTATCTTTTATTACAATCTTTCAATATTTATAATAAACTTTTTTTTTTCGTATATGTTTTGCGACCCCTGGGATCGCTCTTGCAAGATATGATATCATCACATAGTTTTCTTCACTCAACTTGTTGCTAAGCAACTCACTAATTTCAGAAGTTTATATCTATCCACAAATAACTTAAATTTCAGTCGTTGGCGACTCAGCGCGCCACTATACGTATTTACTAGAGAGCTGTTTGGCGAGCTCCGTATACTTCAGGAACTTGGAGTGTGGACTTTCTTCGAAGGTACCAGTAGCATTTGAAACTGCGGATGTGGAGGAGGTTGAGGAAGTTGTCGAGGCATGAGGTGGACTTTTAGCTTGGTTTGAGGATGAACTATGATTGTTTGAAGTTCCAGGCGCGCTTCCGTTTTTTGTAGAATTATTGCTGTTGTTGCCTCCACCTCCTCCTACAGAACCGGACGGGGATGAAGCAGCACTGCCACCCGCACCACCTCCGGCATTGTTGCCACTATTAGACCCTTTAATTGGTACAGGATCCGGCATGACGCCATCTTTAACAAAATGCATTTTACTCAAATGATGCCTATATGCTCCTTTTGATATAAATGGAGTATCACAAAAAGCACATTTCATTATTGAATCTGCTGTAACTACTGCATCGTTACATGCCCAACTAAATGCAAGAATAGCACCTGGTGTTGTACTAGCCGACCCCGTACTTCCGCTTCCTGTAGCATGATTACTTACAGAAGCAGAAGATGCTCGATTTGATCCAGGATGGCGATCAGTTTTGTCACAAAGCTTTTGTAAAGCAGCAAGAGGATGACTACTTGTTGCTCCACCAGATCTGCCAGATTCACCAGCAGCACCTCCCGAGGCAGCAGCTGCTCCACTAGAGAGACTATCAAACATTGACGAAAGAGCACCGAGACTGGAAGATTTCTTATCTCCTGCTGCTGGAGTAGCTGAGCGGTCGGAGGGAAGCTGGGCTACTGGAGCTAAGTCTACATGGTGATGCCGCAGACGGAGCTCCAGGGGTGGATGATAACTGTCTTGGACTAAGAGCTGGACTAGCCGCTGCGCTACTTCTCCTACCATCCATTTCTCCTTCATCTTCGCAATTTTCCTGTCTAGGCGTTGTTGGTTCTTGTTTAGGACTTCTTCTTTCAGGTGTGGCTCTATCATCTTCTATTTTAATTCTTACATTATCTAGGTCAGCTTTTATTGATTCACTATCTTCTTCTTTGGGCGGTGTTTGTGTTGTTCTTTTGTCAGGAGATGGTTCAGGTTTCCGATCAGGTGTTAAGGATCCCAATCTCCCCCCGCCTCTATCAGACACAGAACTCGATTCCGATCCTGATCTTTCTCTCCTAGCATGCTGTTGATAACTACGGAGAAGATTCATTGTTTGGGCATCGACTAAAGGTTTTGTATAGTCCACTGATTCATCAATGCCCAAACGTTTAAGAATTGAAGAACCAATTGGTGGGGTACTTGGTGCTACACCGCCAAAAGCTGCTGCAGCATGACGTTGTCTTGAATCAAAACTTTTTTCAATTAACTTTTCTATTGCATTTAATACTGAAGGTGAGTTTGTATCTCCACCACCACCTCCATTTCCTCCTCCATTTCCACTACTGGGGGAGGTAATATCAGCTGAAGGTGATCGTTCATCTGAACTTTTTCTATTTTCTGTTGGACCAGTTTCAGAGGAGAGTAGTGCATTTTTGAGCAAATTACGATGTGATGTAGGTCCAGTTGATAAATTAGATCCAGCCCCTCCAACACATTGTCGAATATGTTCTACAAAAAGAGCTGTATCAATTTTGTCACCACACTTCTCGCAAGTAATACGGCCAGCTTTAGCGCCTGCTAAAAGAGGTCCTTCGATACCTCCTCCATTTTTTAATTCATGCTGAGCACGTTCCAGCTCTAGTAATTTCCGTACTGGTAGAGATTTTTTACGTTTTTCGCGAGTTTGTCGACGGCGACCACCACTTTCGGTTATAGATCTCATTATATGTTCCTTATAGTGTGAATTTTTAACCATATGATTGCTAAGTTCTTTTAAAGAGCTAAATGCTTGATCACATACTTTGCAAGTAAGTACTGCAGATACATGGCTAGAAGTACCCGAACCAGCCCCTGGTCCACCACTTCCTCCTCCTGCACCCGTATTACCACCCGAAGGATTTTTGCCTTCATCGGACGATTTCCAAGAAATAATTTGTTCTTGAGATATAATATTCGTATAATGTTGTGTTTGCTGCATATGACTGGTCATTTCTGCTAGAGAACGGAAACTTTGTCCACACCACATACATTTTAGAATTTGTCGAGTTTGTTCTGCGCCTTTTCCTAACCAAACATCTTGACCACGGACTAGCTTTCGCGGCAATGGCATAGTCTCTTTAATGAGCAAGTTGAGGTCTGCTGCACTAGGTTTTCCTGAACCACCGCCACCGCCGCCACCATTCGGCCCGCCTCCCAAACCACTTGACGTGCTTGTAGGAGGCGTGTGCTGCGGTGGGGGCGGCGGTGGCGGTGGTTGAATAGGTGGAATAGTAGGTACATTAACACCACAATGTTTCGCTTCTTTCATATGAGAGGTCATAGCTGCTAGAGAAGGAAAGCTTTGTTTACACCATACACATTTAAGAACATCTTTTGCTTGTTCTGCGCCTTTATTAAGCCAATGAGATTGCCATGCGGAATGTCTTGTAGCAGCTCCTGCTGGTCCTCGGAAAGCATCTTCTACAACTCCACCACCCCCAAGTTTGCTTAATTCAGACATTTTTTCTAACGCTTTAGTAGCATCACTAGGTGTAGGCATACCAGTAACCGAACCACTTCCTCCAAAATGACCACTAGATTTCATTTTTCCATTCCATAAAGTTGGGTCAGATGTTGTAGGTGCAGCTGCATTTTTAGGAGACAAACTACTTGCAGCAGCGACCGCAGCTGCAAAATAAGGAAAATGCGACGCAACAACAGGAGAGGTCCACGGAGAAACAACAGGCTTAAAATCTGTAGATAGTCTTGAACTTTTCCGAGCCGGTTGTATTGATTCATCATGACTTCGTTTTCTGCTTGACACTGATAAATCTAAAGGACCATTTAAACTTTCAGACGGAGTTGGAGTTGTGGGTTTACTAAGATTCAACGCACTATCACTTCCTGCATCATCTTTGGTGGGTGTAGTAGATAATCGTTTAGTACTAAAATCGAGAGCAGCGGCGGAATTAATGTTTCCATCTGAAGAGAGCGCAGGTGGAGGTGATACAGCTACCGGAGAAGATGATGAGGTGACGAGAGGAGAAATCGAACCTCGAGGAAGCGTAGGAAGCGCTGGAGGTAGAGGTGAAGTCATTAAAAGTCGATGATGTGCTGCGGCTTGATGTGCTGCCCCTAAATAGGCAGCTAGTGCAGCAGTATGTGTCGCAGGCAGCAACGTTGCAGGCAACGCTACCGAAACAGGACTAACTGGTGGCGGTGCGACTGGAGTGAGCCGAGGATCCGAGCTTAAAGAGTCCCTCGACGGACATCGATCCCTGTTGAGAGAAAGAATTCGATTAGTTATGAGTAATTAACGCATTAGTCATGCAAAAAAAATATTGTTTTAATTTTAATGACATGCAAAAAATACTGATATAGTAATTTCTAAAAAAAATCACTTTGTTAATTATTTTCCTCTTATTAAACGAATTTGATTAAAATTAGAATTTTTGAAAGTAAATAGAAAAAAATTGGATTTTTCCCAGTAAATGAAATATTATTTTAACGGATAAAGTATTTTTTATATATATACAGTATGAATAAAAACAATTTTAATTAACTGGATCTCATTTGACGCTCGTTTCAAAAAGTCAAAGACTATGCCAGTTATGTTTGATTTGGATTCAATTACAAAAAAAATTCTCTATAAATATTTTATTGGCATTGTACAAATAATTATTATTCTTTTTTAAGGAGTGACAAAAAAATATATTCATTTGCAAATTAATTGAATACATATGTACCTATAGGTATCTTTTTTTAATTAATATATTTTGCCTTGAATTTCTCTTAAATTGAATAATTGAATATCACTGTATGCGATTCAAAAATGAGCTAAAAATCTAATAGGAGATTTGGTTCCGTCTAATTCTCTTAGACCTTTAACATAAAGTAACGTCATTGATTGATACTTTCATGGAGAATATTATAATAATTGAATAAAATCGAAAATGCCTAAATTTGCAAATAATTAACACCTCAATCTAGAATCAAGTCAAAACTTTTGTCAATATTATTTTTATAGCAGAGATTTTTATACTGTGCTTAGGTTACAAACATGACGCTAAATACTAAATTGAATCGGTCATTTCACAAACTACATAAGTCAAGATTTTTCCAAACATGCTTTATTTGTCTCGAACCCCTTCTTAAAGGTAAGCCGATAATCTGAGTAAAAACCATGCACTTCAGTACATTCCTTCCTCTTCAAACAGTACCCCAGAGTCGTCGTTCATTGCTTAAAACGACACGTCATAATATTATTGTTTTGTTCAAATTTAATACCACCTAACCCTGTTTCTTACTAAAACAACATAAGTCAAGAATAATTTTTGTATTCATTTATTTATTTATTTACTTTTTTTAATTTATTATTCATTTATAAAGATTATTCGATATACACAAACTTTTTAAGTCCAAACACTATATTCAGCCCAAAAAATTCCTTCAAAATTCGTTTACTTGAGAATTACACAATTTTTATTGATTCCTGAAAAGTTCTAATTTTATGACTTGTGTGGTTTTGAAATGACCGATTCAATTGTAAAATTCAAATCCGTTGCAAAGGAAAATAAAAATTGAAAATATAATTGTGAACGGGAATCTAAGAAAACTAAACATTAAGGCTACATGTTCAAAATTATTTAGTATTTTATGAAAAGAAATGAGGCTTAATTATCAAAATATCTGGTATCGTTTTATGTCGCAGAAATAAATTAGAAGATTTTAATAGATAAACTTGGAATTTTGAAAATTTAGCAGCATATTTTAAAAAAGTAATCATAATATTTCTGAATGGTTTGCAACCATATCTAGTTAAATAATCTCTATTTTAGAATGTGAAATAGGATTTCTTTCACGAATCTTACAAGTAGAATATGATGATCAAAATTAGACTAGATAAATAGCTTCGACTCAGATTCAAAATTTAATAATCCTTAAGTTCTTTGGCACCTCTTTTCTCGTAGGTTACAAGAGTCACTCTTGACTTTTAGTTAGAAATATTGCAACTTTTTGAATTAAAATAATGAGTGAATTTAAGTTAAACTTGGAAATAACTATCTCAATAGAAATTCACATTTCTTTCTAAAGATAAATAATAATCATAACATCAATAATATTATTCAAAATAATTCTTTTTTTTTTTAATGATAAGAAGATGCAGCACTGCCTCTCATCATTTAAAAAGAAAGGGAATTTCAAAGGTTGGTCCAGAATCGAAAGTACCTGTGGGTCTTTAAGAATTAAAGATTGTATGACTCGAGAAAGATGAAGCAGAAAGCAAGTGCTAGTTTCTTGAATTCATAGAGATAAAGAAATTCGAATATAGATGAATTTTTACTAATAAGACCTCGTAATTTAGTTGAATGGATGTTTAGAGTAGAAGTATGGAGGTAAAAAGAGGGATTAATTTATAAAAGCCCAAAGCAACTTAAAATAAAAATCTTCATTTAACATAGGGGAGACCGGGGCAGGTTGTCACATATTATGATTTTTAGTTTTTGAAGAGGCAATGTTTTCAGTTTTTCTTTGTATCATTGGTGTATCTCGTAATATGTTTCCTTGGCTATTTTTCCCACAAATTTGAGGCCATAGCAGCATTTGGCTTTTCAGAAAAAAAATCATTTGTGACAACCTGCGCGACTTTGGGTTGGTTGTCACGAGCTATTTAGATAGAGGGAAAAAAGAAAGAAAATTGTATTAAGATTTGTATTAAGAATAGAAAAATCAATTAATGATATTGATAAAACACTAATATATATTTAAGACCAATTTAGAAAAAAATTAAAAACTATAACTGCATTATAATTCCTATTTGAGTAATACAATAGTTTTAACTCCGTCTCTTGATAGGAATGAATTATTATTTTTAATAATTCATTGTTTCAAGAAGAGTGAAGTAGATTTTTTTCCGAGCCAAGGGTTGATCCAAATCCTAAGCAGATTTACACGCGCGAGTTGTGGCATTATTAAATTAGCGAAGATTGATTGCGGACCTCTGGTAGAAAAGGCGGAGGTCTCTCTTCTCCCCCTACCGCAGGGGCGACTCGTATTTTTGGAACCGTTTTGACATCTGAAGTCGACGACATTTTTGAAATATTGATAGCGTCTCAGGTTAAATTGAACGAGTGCCTGGGAGGGATTTGTGGGGGACAAAGGGGGAACGGCCCTGCACTCTGATTTACGGTAATGGTGGCCACCAGTGCTAAATATTGCCTCGCTTCTCTCCTCTGAGTTGGAGTTGACACCAAAATATAAAAAGAATGGGGAAAAAAAATCGAGATTCGAACAATATTGTTTGTTTTAGTATTTTACGCAGTTTTGAAATAACTCAACTGCTTTAGATAAATGGCAGATTATTTTTAACGTCTCTAAGTTACGAAGTAGCTTAATTGATATTCACCCATATTTGAAAATTTTATGGAAAACTGGAAAAGTTCAAGGGTGAGTATAAAAAATACTTTCAAATAAAGTACTTCCAAGTACAGGAAAGCATGCCAGTGACAAACCTAAGTAATAAATAATCGAATTACCTTGCAATGTCCGTCTGCTCGGCGGAGACAGGTGTTGCAGGTGGGGTGGCGGAATTAAGCCCGTCCATTCCTCCACCACCTCCACCGCCTGGACCTGCTGGACTACTCGGCGCTGGATTTCCGGTTTCGGCAGCCGATGAAGCATCGTCTTCGGCCATTTTACTACCGGGACTATCTGGAGATTCTCCTTCGCCCTCACCGCCGCCTTCACCGCCCTCCCTAGAAATTAAGAAAAAAACATCAAGTTAGTAATTTGAAATTTATTTAAATATGTATAAATATATATTTTTTAAGAATATAAATAATTTCTTTTCTCTTCTTTTAAAATTATAGATTATTATCAGAAATAAAGTCTCAAATCAACTGCCTCCGGATTTTAACACTGGTGAAGCGGGACATCATTGACGGGGGGGGGGGGGGGGTAAAATAAAAAGGTTTTGGTTGTATTTATTTTTATATAATTTCATTTAAATTGAGTAGGTAAACAAATATTTTTATAGAGAAATGTTTGCGGAATTTAACATAGATGAAGCTAATATAAAGGGAATAAAAAAAAATCAAAATTTATATTTTTTATTTCCCTCTACTGCTTAGTGACTTCAATTTGAATTTAAGAAATAATAAGTAAGCAGTTTTAAATTAAATCCTAGTAGAAATTAAAACAGTTTATTACTTCTTTTAAAATAAATTACAAAGAATAAACAAGATATCTTATAAACAAGGAATTTATAAAACTGGTTTGATAAAATACGAAAATAAATTCCTTATGAGAGAGAGAAAAAAGGGGCAAATGTGAAATTGTCGGAAAAGCGGTGTCCAATTTCTCTATAATTGATCGAATATACGGGTAAATAAACATGAAACGATATGTCAATTTGGTTAAGATTGAACAAGATCGAAAGAAATGGATGTCGTAAGGAGTAAGCAGAGCAGCAGAAAGGTGGCAGAAGACGTGCTGTAATTAAGCGTCGCCTTAGACCTCCCCCCCTTAGTCCCCCCATAGGGGGTTCATTAACGAGCGCGTCTGCCACGATTTGTTCTCCTTGGACGAGTCGCCAACATCCCCCAACACCTTGCTGATCTACCCCTGAGCCCAGCCCTCACCACCTCTTGAAATTGTCAACCACAAGAAGCGATCCAACAGCAAACAATCATAGAAATTAAATCAACGAATAAATCAAGTGAAAACACAAACAACTTATCACTAAGGAATATATTTTAAGATGGGGACTTGTGTTTAATATAAATATTTTCAGTCATTGAGATATTTTTATTCTTACAGGCAGAGGTCAATTTCATTTAATATCCCAATGGAGAATGAAGAATAAGGTAAGCTCTTTGTTACGATAATCTTAATATATATAGTATATAATATAGAAATCTTTTTAAAAAACAATCTTAAAAACGTTTATTTTAAATCCACGAGTTTCGGGAGAAATCCTCCCTTTATCAATAGAATTTGAAAAAAGTTGCTTTTTATCTACTTGGATTTTAAAAGCAACACACAATAAACGTTTTTAAGATTGTTTTCTAAAAGATATGTATTTTTTAATATTATAAAACAATCACGAGACCGATCAAATATGTTTCGCATTGAATAATATAAAAATGGAGAAATGTCTTGCGCCTATTTTTTCAGGCTAGTCATATCCTTAACTTATCTGCCTATTCAGTTGTCTAAATACCAGGGGTCCATTATAGCTATTAAATGACCGGACTGTGCTTAGAAACGCTGGATGCTATATTTCAAGTGAAGTGCAATTTCTCCAATACTTGTGAGGAATTTTGTAACAAAATATCACAAAATGATAATTTATTGAAAAAAATTCATATTTCATCGGAAAAGTACGAGTGATTATATCTTTATTTGTCAGGTTTGTTGATGTTTTAGTTTGATGTATGTCTGCTTTTATTCCATTATGCTTTCCAATAATATACTTATATAGGTTCCTCTAATAAGCAGAAGAAAAAATATGGCAAAATATCCAGGATGAGGTCAAATTTAAATAATGAAACTCAGATTCAAGTCGGAGCTTTCGACAACCATCTTATTCAGGAAACAAAAAATTTGAATGTATCATAAAATTATAGATACAATATGCAAATGAGTAAATATTGTTAAATTGTAGTTATTATATCCTAATGAGGATAGCATATATAAATAAAAAACAATCGATTTGAGCCATCTGAGTGTCTTATAGTTTCAACAAAATTTTTAAGATTTATAGTTTAAAAATTTGACTATCTGCTGAAAACTCACACCCTCAGCAAGTTTAATCAACTAGAATGAAAAATTAGTTGATATTTTCTAGTTTGTTTAGGACGTTACAGGTTCAAATTTTAAACCCGTTTTTGTTTTGATCAATTGAATGGCCAATAATATAATACTATCTATGGCAACATATATTGATTTTAAATTTAATTAGAGTTAGACTTGGGATTGAGTCAAATGGATGAGAGTGGTTACGTCAAACCAGTCTTAGAACTGTATATTATTTATTAAACTTTCAAGTTGTAAAGTAGTTAAGTGACCTATTATTTTAAATATATTTTTTAAGTAATTAACCAAATTAACATAATCTCCAATCCTATCGTATTTTCGTTTAGAAATTGTTGTGTTGATGTAGAGATATACGATTTTTCTTTTGCGAAATATAATTTAATGTGAATGGTCGAGTCCCTAAGGACTTAAATAAGTTGGTTTTTCCATTTTGAAAGAATTGAGCCCCAAGGTGTCGACACGCCGATTAATGGAACCGAGCACAGAGCAAATGTCCCCACGACACGGAGAACCAGAAGAGATTTCGCGGGAATGATTTTTTTTAAGCTAAACATTTACCCCAAAGCCCTCGACAGAAGACAGGGTTGGTTGGTTTGCAACACAACCAAGCAACAAGCTGGTATATTTATACACCGCCAGATTAGACTGTCAACTGTTTTGGCTAGGAAACAAAAAGTCGCGGGTTCAATTCTCGGAGGATTGGACTTATTTCCATTCCGATATCAGGAGTCGCAGTGGCGACGGCGACGGCCCCATGGTCGTCGCATATATAGAATCATTTTAGAAATGCATGAAACGTGTGGATACCAAGACAATGAACCAGGGGGGCGGGAATGGATAAAATAAATAACAGACCAAGCGGATGTCGAGCTGGCAAGGCAAGGGTGTGTGTAAGAGACGCCACCCGCCCGCAAAAGGGGCGAGTCGGTCGGGAGATTTTCATATCTTTGTTTGTGTTTTCAGTTGACGCCGTAAATCACGACGTCGTGTCCCAACCACCCTCTAGCAGCAGCCAGGGCTGGCCCCGGATTGATAACATGAGATAAGACCCCGCCCGGATCGCTGTAATTATATCTCTGCGTTTTAAACGCAATTTTAGAGGTATAACGTGCGTTGAGAGATACCAAGCGCCGTCACTGCGGTACAAACAGCTTGGCACCGCTTTCATAAAAAAAGAAAATAAACGTTGAAAGAATCACGATTAACAAGATATTGAAAGTTTAAGCGTCAGGGTGTCCAACCCACGCCGCGGCCCGACATAAAATCGCAAACTTCTTAAAACTATTATTATCATTTCCGTCCATAATTTGTATTCATTTGAAAGTTTACAATAGGAAAATAACTGTGGCATGACTATTTGAAGCCCTGAAGAAGTCGGCAAAGTCGACGAAACGTTGGCTGATAAATAAAAAAGTCACACATTAAAACTTGTCCTTATTTTCCTATTGTAAACATTCAAATTAACATTTCTTAAAAATTTTGAAATTTTTTGATACATATATTAACTAATTTATTAATTTTATTTAGGTTGCCATGGCAACAACAATGTATTTATTATTATTGATATAGAAAATAAACAAACGTTCTGACTAATTATATGTACTTCATAATTTTTTATAAAAAGTTACATGATTTTTATAATACTTTTTATTAAAATTAATATGGGACCACCCCTAAGGTACCCCCATTCCAATAAAAAAAGAATCATCAAAATCGGTCCACGTGACAAAAGTTCTAGCTGAACATACATAAAATAAATAAATAATTAGGTATCCTGACTACCTTGGAGCTATACCGATCCAAACGCAGAAAGAATCATTAAAATCGGTTCATAAACAAAGAAGTTATGCTCGAACATACATAACAAAAAGGTCCAATACCAATGAAATTTATAATGGTACCAATCGGAAACTATACTGAACCCAATGCAAAAAAATCATCAAAATCGGTTCACAAATGGCGAAGATATTAGGTAACATAGACACCCAAAAAAATCAGTCGAATTGAGAACCTCCTCATTTTTTGAAGTCGGTTAATAAAAATCGAGGGGTGATCCGCGACCTAATATGATGTACACCTACTTCCACTTGTACTTCCAAATATTTCCAAGTAATTCCAAATATTTCCAAGTACTTGCAAATATTTCCAAGCACTTCCAAATATTTCCAAGTACTCCAAAATATTCCCAAGTACTTCCAAATATTTCCAAGCACTTTCAAATATTTCGAAGTACTTCCAAATATTTCCAAAGTACTTCCAAAATACTTCCAAAGAGGTGTACACCTACTTCCAATCGCGGGTCACCCCTCGATAAAAATTAAACAATACGGTTGCTTGTTTATTATTTATTTATCTTTTGTTTACGGGGGGGTCGGATAGGCTAGGCGGTAGCGTGTCATCCTGCTAACCAAGTGGACCCGGGTTCGAATCCGACTTTTAGGCATCCGGCTAAAATCTGACCCCAAGGGTAGGGACAAATTTAAATAAAATAAATACTATCGTAAATGGCTTATGGCCGAAAAGCCAAAAAAAATATTTTGTTTACTTTGAAATGTAGCATGGCTTCCACACATATGACATTGGACATTCTATGATATTTGTCAAAGCTGATATCATTATTGTACATTATTTTCTATGTTTTGTGCTTAAATACTATAGTAGAAATCAGCATATTTTATGTGCGGCCCAAAACAATTTCTTTCCTTCAAATGTGGCCAAAGGATGTCAAAAGTTTGGACACCCCTGGTTTAGTCGTTTTGTATATCACCATTTTGCACGAATTTATTATACGCCTTCCCTTGTTAGATCTTTTGATTAAAATCAAAAATCTCTGTAAATTATCAATCAAAGAAAAATAGCAAACTTCATTAACTCTTCACTTGGCAAAGAAAAGAGGGCGAAGAAAGAAAGACAGGTCTGTCTTCCTTCTTCTTCTGGCGCTTTGTTTTTTGACTTCGATGACGAAAAGTGATAAATCAGAAGATAAACAGCCCTCGGATGCAGTAAACTACCCCTTTACTTTTCAACTCCAAACTTCATTGTCAGTATAAAAGAGAAGAAATTGAACTCGACGTCAGAGATTTGTGTTCAATAAAATATCTGCTTTATTTAGATTTATTATAGATTTG
The DNA here is from genome assembly GCA_024734495.1 of Forficula auricularia. Taxonomy (NCBI): domain Eukaryota; kingdom Metazoa; phylum Arthropoda; class Insecta; order Dermaptera; family Forficulidae; genus Forficula; species Forficula auricularia. The sequence goes on from JALMQS010000353.1 coordinate 2,079,605, forward strand.
ACATAAGAACTTTCGTTTTACTTTCATATAACGTTCTATTGAGTTAACTTTAAACTTGATATATTTATTACCGAAAATATAAAAAAATCTAATTTAATAAAGTTTTTTCTACTTAGCAAATATTTTTAGTATTTTTTTTTAATTAATGAATCTTAAAAGAAAGGAACTTCAAAAGAAACTCAAAGATAACAAGCGTTCCCATTACGAACAATAATTAACACATCATTCTTAATTTTAACTCAATGAAAAGCTTAGATATTCATTATCAGCTAATATTATAAATTTTGTAAAAATTTATTTAAATCATACATAATTAATTATAATTATTTATTGAACACAAACAAATAATACAATATAACTACGAGGTTTTGATCGACTTATACATTGATCGTTCTCAAGTATGAGCACCCAGTCCGATTACCATATAGTCGATCGAATTATTTGTTCGTGTTCAATAAATAATTATAATTAAATAAAAATTCAAATTTTAATCAAATTAATCACAAAATTAAATGCTTCAACAGCTTCATTACTAATAATTTTTGTAATATAAAATCAAATTAATTAAACCTGAGTCCCCGACGTAGAAAAAGAAAACGCTACATATCGATCAAACTAACCCTATAAAATAATTTATAAATTTACCTGATTTACAGTTTTTACAAGCCTAAAACTAGCATAATCTTATCACTGTTATTGTAAAAGATCTTATCTTAAGGATCCCCTAAGGTCCGTTTATTCTTGAGATTAGCCTTAATATTTTGTTTAGTATTTTTAGGTGTATTTCAATGTCTGTTTAAGAGTTGATCCGAAGAATAATTTCTGAAATCTTAAACGCTGCTTTGGGTGGCGATCGACTACTTAATCCTAAGATTAAGATTGGTTCCGCATGGAAGCCACCATGGTGCATAACTCAACAAATTTAAATTTTGTTAATCCTCAAAATGTCAAATATATTTTTTGTATATTAGTTTATTTTAAATGACTATTGGTTGATTTTTCCGAAAGAATGGTTGCCAAGTAGACATTTCACAAATTCTTCCGTTTAGCAATAAACGGATATTGAAATACCGGGCCTAAGTAGGTAAATCTCTAGGTAACAGGATGAAATGCAAAATATATTGTATACTGCTTTGTCAATTCTAAATTGACTTTGGTATTTCTGGCTGGAGCCACAGCCACTAGCAGAAGCAAAGGATGTCCTCAAACTAGTTCACTAATAAATAGTTGATCGAGCAAGTGAAGAACTTGAATGTGGTCCGCGAAGAAGGAGGCGGCACCGACCCCACTCGGGACAAGCAGCAGCCAATCATGGTCCAGCTTTGCCACCAATTACCTTTATTTATGCGCCATTGTTCTCGGTCCCGTCCCATCTCGGTACGCATTGTCCGCCACTGATGAATCCGCTGGCCTGGCTCTCTGACCGGTTTTATATTTGCAGAAAATAAGAAATGCGACATCGTGTCAGCCAACCCCTTTCCTCTCTCGCCTGAACAATTGTCTTATTTATCTGCCAATGATAGGAGAGCTCGACACAGCCGCTTGCACATTGGTTGAAGATGCCATTTACATTAGGTAACAGCGTACTGAATAGACGCCAATGGGTCCACCCATTCAATCGAGAAAATCATGGCGTCCGCGAAATAATATTCACCATCCGGCTAGTCAAGGTGTTATTAATTATATCATCGTAGCCCAAAGAAAATGGCAGCAAAAGTTCATGTTTTTTTCTATTTATCAAGGAAATATTGTAGATTGTCAGCCTGGCCGCCTGCAGACAGGTGCTAGTCCCCTTCTCTCCTCAAGAACATTGGAGAGACGTGACAAAATGGATAAAAAGTGAACGATGAAACAGGACAGTGCTCTCTCACTCTGTCTCTTTCTACTGATATCGGAAAAAGTGAATTGGCGATTGGTATAGACGACATCAACAACACATTGGGGGTGGAATGAAGGACGGGCAGGCTTATAAGCAGCAACAGAGCACACACTAGCAGATGACAGAGAATATATGTTCAAATGAAAGACAATGGTCGATAAATCAGTGAGAAAAAGGAAGAGCAGCAGCAACTTGAACAGTCTAGAATATGCAGATTGTAATATAAACCAATGGATAGCTCAGCTTCTAGAAGCCATCTACTCACTCCGTTCCACGGAGCAATTACCTCAGCTAACCTCTCGCCTCGTCCTAAAAACGCTTCCACCCCGTGCTCTAGAATCAGCGTGCAATTTCTACCTAGAAGAACATATTATGCTATTATGCTCGGAGCCAATTAACCAAATTGCCACCTCCCCTCATTGTGTCGTGTATATACATATAAGTATAACGTTCTTCTTACTGCAGCCTTGGGCTGCATATTTATGAGGATGGCGTCTCGATGGCGTGTCGTTTTCTTAAATTTCATTCAAAACGTTTAGTTTTATCATATAAACCAATCAAGTTTTACGGATAATTAATTTTTTATTATAAAATAAATACAGATTCAGAGGGAAAAGCGTAAAGTCAGTTTTTAGTTTCTCTTTATTTTTAATTTTCAAAAAGGGCCATCGCTGCAAACAATTTATTTTGTTAAAACATCAGATTGATACTATAACCGAATGAAGATTCGAAAGATCAGAGAGAACAGAATCTTAAGTAAGGGAAAATTAAAAAATAATGGATTTCCTTAAGATTTTTTCTGGAAAGATTAATGTGTGGTTGATGATCAAACTTATGTCCGTGTTTTGAGTATTTATTTGAAATAATTCCATCTAGTTTAATAAATAATGGTTCATCTTCAATCATCATCAATCTTCATAACATAATAAGGTTGTTTTGAAACTATATAAAAATTAGTGACTGAATTATTAAAGTTGAAATTTTAGTAAAATCACAAATAATTAATATAATTATTTATTGATCACGAATAAATAATAAAATACAATAAAACTATGACGTTTCGATCGACTTATTTTACGATCATTCTCAATTATGAGCACCCACTCCGATTTTAAATTAACTAAAGTTAACCTAAAATCGTTTTCTAACTCCTGATGATAGGCTCAAAACCCGAAATATATCGAGATAAAAACTCACTAACATACATTTGTTTTATTTTACGAAACCTACCTCGTAATTTTACTTAATTTCTTATTATTAACAATAAATGTTTCACCTTGAACCAACACCTTAAAAGTTACAGAATAAGTCGATCGAAAAGTCGTATTTTTATTGTATTATTTATTCAATAAATAATTATAATTAATTATGTGTGATTTCAATAAAATTTCAACTCTTAATAAAACTAATCACAAAAATAAAAACTTTAACAGCTTCATTACTAAATTATTTTTTTTTACTTAATTTTTAATTATGTAAAATAATTTTTGAAGTGTCATTAATTAATTAACACATATTAGACACTCATATTTAAGGTAAAATTCATTGATGCATACCTTGTGCATAATTACCAGTATAACCTCCCTAGGGTATTTGAAAACCACCCCAAAAGTCTCAAAAATAATTCGAACGATTCATAATATTTAGACTCACTGTAGAAAATACCTTTAGTTTTGCCAGTGCGCATAACAACTTCATAAAAATTTTAAATTATTTATTATTGATAGTAGAGAAAGAATTAAATTTATATTTAAATACAGGTAGGTACAAAAGATTAAACAGCATTCGTATGCCATTTGCAGATGTTTTATTTATTAAAATAAATATTGAATTCGAATAGAATAGTGTAGGCGAGTTTTTTTCTTCAGTTTTTATTAAACCTGTATCATCTATTCGTTCGGGAAGAGAAAATGTGAGGTGGGTCGACTTTGCACTTGTTTGGCCATTATCCGATGAAAGGGCTGACATAGGGGGTGATTGGTGATTCATTAGGGAGGTGATACGAAGGGGTGGGCGGTGGGCGTCGCGACGCTCGCGTCCCTCTTGGGACTGGGAGTGGCAGGTGTCGCGGGCGTCGAACGTCGAAGGTAATTGAATCGGACAAGCAAGAAAGGGTGCAGGGGGTGGAAAGACGTCAAGGGCTCGGAGGCTTGATGGCGTCGCGTCAAACCCTTGTCACAAGACTCTTAAGCACGTGTGCAAGATGGAACATCTATATTATGTGCGTTTACCTGGGAGCCATCAAAACATGAATTAGGTTATTCAATACACCCATCAAGTTCCATCAACCGACTAAAAACAACATATTATAGCTTTCATATAACAAACAAGTAATCAAGTTTGATAATATATTAGGTAATAATAAAATGAAAAAAATAACAATATAATAAATAAAATAAAAACAACACCTTTGGAGCGTTAGTAAACTTTTTACTTTTACAAATTGATGAAGTATAATGAAAAGAATTCACCTAAAATCAAGTTTTCAAAGTTTTCTATTTTAAATTTGACTTTCATTGATTGTATAAAATAAAGATTTTTATAATTCGAGTACAAGTTTTCAATAAAAATTTGAGTTTTATGATGTTCTCTGAAAATCAAAAAATGTTCTAAAAACTTTCTATGCGTCTGTAAAACGGTTAATCTGAGGGATATGAAATTCAAAACGTAAGTTAATTATCGGCATAAAAATATCAAATCAAGGTATTTGTTTAAATATATCAACCGGAAGTTCCATTTACTTCCGAGATTCTCAAGTTTTTCCTCTTTTCCTGAAAAACAGCTGTAACTACAGGGTGCGCCATCTCAAAGTGGTCAATAGAACAGCTAATAACTTGTCTCACTAATAAGGGCGGCCACTTAATCGATATTCTTTTCCAAAAGAGATAAATTGTAAAAGAGTAAGCTTAATAAAAAAACACAACTTTTTAAAATCTATTCAAGAGTTCCAATGAGCACTTTGAGATGGCGCACTCTATATTTATTTTAAATTTTCAGTATTTATCAAGAAACTTTATTGTCAATGGATTTAATAAAATTTAACAGTTGTAACTAGATGGTGCGCCCATAGAGTAATATAGAGTGGAAGGCTACCGTATATCGAAAAAGCGCTCTCTAGCGACTGCAGGGCGAAAACTCTTAGTTCTTAAGAGCTATCCAAAGATCATAGAACATTCAAAGCCTTTGTCATAGATAAAAGATACATACCCTTTATGTTATATATATCTCCTTATGGAGCCTTCCACTCTATATTACTCTATGGGTGCGCCATCTCAAAGTGGTCAATGGAACAGCTATCAACATTTTTCACTAATAAGGGCGGCCACTTAATCGATATTGTTTTCCAAAACAAGTCGAGATAAATTGTAAAAGAGTAAGCTTAATAAAAAAAAAACTTTTTAAAATCTATTGAAAATTGTCAAAGTTATTCAAGAGTTCCATTGACCACTTTGAGATGGCGCACCCTATATTTATTTTAAATTTTCAGTATTTATCAAGAACCTTTGTTGTCAATGAATTTAATAAACGTGTACCTATGTCTGTGATAATATTATAAAAGTTTTCATGGAAAGACTTTAGAAACCTGATAATAAGTGTCTTTTAAAATTAAATTCAGATAATTAAATTTATTTTATTTTAATGTTGGTTTGTTAATAAAATATTCATGTCACATGTTGAGCTAAGTAAGCCAGAATATGTTAAAAATATATTTTCATTCTTCAGTGAAATGAGATATTAATTTGAGAAAAATGATTTAAATAAAAACGACAAGTTTCTTTAGCGAATTGAAATGTATAGAAAATTTACTTAATTTGAAAATAAATCTATAGAATAATAACCGAGTGGTAGTTAAGGTAGTAGAGGGAGCTAAAAATCATTAAATATATTCACATTGTGTTAACAGTGATATTTAAAGTTGGTATATTGCCGACAGTTATCGTTATAGGAGTTATTTGAAAGAGGGTCGTAAAATACATTGTGCATGCAGTAGCGGAGAGAATTACCATCGAGCGTCTACTTTACTAACCGCCGACATGAGAAAGCAGTATAGCATTTTAGTAAATGTATTTAGAAGTTGGAATGGAGATAGGCAGGAAGGGAATTCGGGGCTGATTTTGGAAGTTGGACATAACCAGGACGGCTAGAGTGGGAGGATGATATTTAAGGGCAAAGTGTTTTCATTAAGCGAGGGCTATTATTAACACGTGTCACTCTATTGCATGGCGGTCCATCGCTGGTCATTACTTGGCCCGCGGACGACGAAATGATCAGGGCGACGTTTCATTAGAGCGGACGGAGCCCGCACTAAATTAAGGTCTGCAACGCTGCGTTGATTCAGTAAACAAGAGAGAATAGTTGTTTGCCTGTACGATATTATCGAATTTAGAACTACGGAGGGTGAAATTTACAAGGAAACTAGAAAAGTTTATATATTTTTAATGGATTTGAACGACGACTTTGTCCTAAGGTTAAAAAAAGACGCGTGGTCCTCGAGGTACGTTTAAATATATGAATAAATATGTCGACTTGCAAGATAGAAGATATAATAAAACAGGTAATTTCATTTAAATATTTGAAAATTTTCGGTAATAAAAGCGAGAGGGGGAGAAATCGTGAGTCTCGTTGGAGGCTTGAGGGACCGGCGTCGATCCTTCACCAGCCCATAAAGATTTAAATTGATAAACGCCCATAAAACATAATGGCCTGGTCAAATGACCGAGGTATCGCTTACCTACCCATGGCGCAGACCACGGAAAAAGATCCTTTCCCTTAAATATTTTTAATAAATTATTAACTATGTTGTTCTGAAAAAAAGAAAATCTAATTTATTGAATTATCTTGATTAGGGGACTAGCCAATCATTTTTGAAGGCAGAAATCAACCGAGACGATTATTATTCTTCGTAAAAATAAAATAATTTGAGAACAATAATATACCTACTGAGGAGACTTGCGCACGTCATGTTATTTTCACCTATCACTTTTTAATGAAGAATTGAAAGAATTGAAAAACATTATTTAAAAAAATTATTCAAAATTTATAAAGAATATTAAAAAAAATTATAATTTTATTAATAACTAACAATTTTAATAAAACTTATAAACCATACAAAGAACGGAGTAATATGTAGTGAAAATTAAAAAAAAAATCTACAAGTCGTTTTTGTGAAAATGACAAAATAGCATTTGAACAATGGCGTCCGGTCCATGGATGCTTGTGGATGCGGTGCATCTCTAAAATTTCAAAACTTCAATATGAGAGAGTATTTTCTTACCGAGTCATATATACCTATATAGAAAAGATGATAAATTATTATTTCATTAGTCGATAGGTTATTGTTGGATTCATGGTAGACTGGCTAAAATGGAAATCTTTCCGAGGCCAAGAAGGGGAGAAAAATATGACGTACGAATTTCAAAATTTAAAATTTTTTGAAACTCTTTTACAAAATACCACTAATCGATTTTGAGATATCTAAAAATTTAATCAACTTTTTAACGTTAGCAAATTTAAAGAATTTTACAGATTTCCTATTTAAATCATTTTCAGCTTTCTTATGAAAAATACCTACTTTGATTTGATGAAATTAATGTTTTTATGTTAAGTGAATAAAAACTTGATTTTCATTTAAAATCTTTAAATTGCATAAAAATGTATTAGTGAAAGTTGTACTAAAAGATGTTTTGATTTAATACAATTAATTTGCACTATACCTTCCACGAGAGCTTCAGGTTGAACATTAATTTTCAACTATGTAAAGAATTAAAACAATCAATCAGAAATAGCCAAAGTGAAGATAGACGATGCGCTTTGTCTATAATATCAGTTAATAGAGTAAAGGGTGTGTAGTTTCACAGTGAATGAAATAAAACTCAAAGAGGTTTATACAAACTCAATATATTTCGGATTATTAGTCCATCATCAGGAGTTTACAAGTTAACTTTCCAAAAACGAGAGATGATTAAATTAGAATTTAAAAAAGTTAAGATTTATTTTTTGGACAGCATCCCCTCTGGTTGAGAAATCACCGCCCGCCACTGCATTTGAAGTAAGAGGAATGGTTTGTAGATTTCGCCAAAATCTTCGTATATCTTGAACCTATATCTAAATTAAGGTTTAAATTTGACTCTCCTAAGATTAACCATTTTTTAGTTAATTTTGTGATAACAGATTATGACATGAATTTTTGTGATTTCTTTTGAGTTCTGAAGATCACTTTGTGAAAAATTTGCACTCTAACAATAAAATCAGTCGTATACATCCAAAGGTAAAATGCTATTAAGAAAATTAAAAAACGTTGGAAAAGTGCTAGTTTCGCTATGGACACTTTTGTTCTTTATTCTTTATGAAATAGATGAAAAATAATCGCCCCCTGAAGAAAATGTTTCCAAGAGCGAAAAGTTTTGAGAATGATTGGACTCTGTGGCTAGAATAGAGAGATCAATGAAATGAGATGAGGGTTGACGATGGGATGGACAGAAGGATCCGACGGGATTCGATCGTGGAATCGCCCCCATCCAGAGAGGCGAGAGGTTTTATTGCATGCGCATCCTCTCGATTCCCTAAAAAGCCTGGAAGCCCAGGGAGTACTCATCACCGAAAACCTCTCGCCCCTTTCTTTTCTACTTTCCAACTTAAATAATACGGTGAGTTTCTCACTCAATATGTTTTTCATGTTTTTTCTCTCTTCTTGAAAAAACAACGACGAAATTTAACTAGTATAATCAAATTGAGCGTTTTCATTTAAAATAAACGATGAGTTGGTCAAATCCATAGAGTATATAGAGAGGAAAGCTTGCGTATTTGGAAAAAGCACTCTCTAGCGGGTCATGCTCAAACTCTTAGTCCTTAAGAGCCATTCATAGAGCATATTGTCACATGACATTCAGTCTGACATTTTGTTTTTGTCATAGATAAAAGATTCCACAGGCTTTGTTTTTATCAAACATTCATTTAGAAAATTTTCCAACGTACACATTTATCGATTAAAATATCATTAAATATGGCTAGTTCTCGACGTCAATGTTGTGTGAAAGGTTGCTTTCGCGACACAAAATCAGATAAAGAACATACTTTTTTTGGACGCCCTAAAAACAATGAAATGTAAGTAACCTATTTAAAATTAACTAATAATTTATTTCTTTGATTTTTATGTGTTAATTCTTGTATAATTTAATTATAGAGCTAAACGCTGGTGTCAATTTGCTGATATCCATGAAAATAATAAATATTTCTTTATATGTTCTGACAATTTTTAATCAAAAACAATTTATAAAAAATATCCACGACGTCTGCAGCGAGATTCTCCAGAATGAAGTGATTTCGTATCCACATTAAAGCCGTCCGTCCACAGGTCTCCAAACACCGGCTCTTGATTAGATTTTGTGCCAGAAGCCACAACATATATATACATATTTTTATTAAAATAAAGAATAGCCTATATTTTATAGGTAAATAGATATATCTTATTTTAATTTAATAAAAAAAAGATCATTTCAATTAGAAAATAAAGTAAAAATATTGTTTATTTTTTTAAGTGTCTAGGTGATTCTTTGAAGGTTTTCCTCAAATAACTAATGTTGGCGAATGCGAATCACAAAAATTCCATTGAAAAGATTGTATTTATTTATTAAAATATTTGTAATGTCATTTTTTGGTCTAAATAAAAAAATGGTTAATTTTAAATTATTTTCAAGTATTTATTTTATATATGAATTTCCTCCTAGTCCCTCAAAGTCCCTGAATCTTAATTAAATTATTTTCAAAAAAAGAAACTCAAAAAAGATACTTAAATCTTTACATTAATTATTTGCCAAAGTTTTTTTTTTTAATAAAAGTACGATTTTATTATATATATATTTTAAAGATTTGTATTTATTTTAATTACAAAACAATTAATAATTTTTTCTTTAATATACAGGGTGATTCACGGTCGATGGGACGTTATCCGTTTTATGTAAAACAGAAAGTCGGATTTTTCTGAAAATTTACCACCTTACATTTTCTTACCTGTTCTATCTATCTAAAAAATATAGTTGCTGTGACTTTTCAATGGAAGCCGAAACGTCGCAAGGCTGAAAATATTTTAGATCGATAGAACAGATAAGAAAATATAAGGTGCTAAATTTTCAGAAAAATCCGACTTTCCGTTTTACATAAAACGGATAACGTCCCATCGACCGTGAATCACCCTGTATATAAGCTCATGATAAATTATTTTGAATCATCCGCTGTGTGACGTCACCAAAATTTTTCTCGATGAGATGCGGTTCCCGCCATTTTGCTTCAGTATACGACCCGCCAGAGAGCTCTGTAACTCGTATACGCTAAAATACATAGGGCCCTTATGGAGCCTTCCTCTCTATATACTCTATGGTCAAATCATTTGTTTTTAGAGTTGAAATTCGCGGGGTTTTTCAGATTTTTGATGGTTGAAATTTTTCTAAGAGTACCACACACTTGTAATTTATTAATATAAAATAATATGCCACTCATCTATATTAATAAAATAGTGTTTGGTTTGATAGAGCGGCTGGAAACTTGACTTAGTTACATATAGATGGCAGTAGTACCGCTTAAATCTTTAGTTAAGAAAATTGGCACATTTTTAAAAATCCCGGAACGAGACGCTCCCCGCCGGGTGCTATACAACGCCGGATCTTCAGCTATTGGGTCACCCATATCTTTTTGACGATTTCAATCTTAAATATAATCTGTTAAAAACGCGGGAGAGAAATCTTAGCGCGCTCTATCGGTAGCGTAAAAGCGGAAATTCCGTTTTGTATAGGATTTCAGTACCATGGATCATTTCAAGAAGGAGGAACGTGCGTTTCGTTGTGGTGAATCTGTGAAATGCGTCGACGTATTCCGCAGCTTGCAATAATATTGTTGCACGCTGCGGAATACGTCCTCGAGGTGGAATTGCAAAACGTTTTCGAAACTCGCGTTCCACGCATTTCACAGATTCACCACAACGAAAACAGCACTCTACGGCGAACATATGTTCTTTTCCTTCTTGAAATGATCCATGGTACTGAAATCCTATACAAAACGAAATTTCCTCTTTTACGCTACCGATAGAGCCGCCAAGTTTCTCTCCCGCGTTTTTAACAGATTATATTTAAGATTGAAATCGTCAAAAAGATATGGGTGGTCCTTTAGTATAAAAATATAGCTCTTTTGTTGTGAATTTCACATTTGTACTCGCTAGTATTTTGTTCATTGTAATAAAAAAATTACAAATTACAAATAGGTGCGTTTATAGAGCAACAGTTGAGTTGCTTAATTCACAGAACGCGAGCTTAGAGTTCACTTTTACAACGGTTAAATGTTATAATTAATCTTAGCATTTCAAAACAAATTAATTTTATCTTTTAAATATATTTTTGGAATTTTAATGGCCTTAAAGTCCGATAGATGGTATTTTAGCATTGAATATTTCTTAACCAGAACGAAGGCTAATTCTTCGAACTGTCCCCGATATCTTCACATTGACATTCTGACATTTATAAATCTATACAAGGAAGATTAACCCGCAAAATAAAAAACAAAAAACAATAATCTTTTGATTTATTCATCGAGAAATAAACATCTCGGCGGTGTTATCGGTGGAGCGGACCTGGTGATGAGACCGAATGAGGTTTATCCCAGACATCTTCGGCCACCTTCACCAGCTTTTCCGGTCTCTTCGGCGACAGTATCTTGAGGCGGCGACGATAACAGACGATGTAATTGTCATGGATAAGTAATGATTGACTCGTATTTGATTTACGAGCCATGACTCTGCTAATGGTCACTTTTCGAGTTGGGACAAGTGGGTTTGTCCCGACCATCATCGATTAAGGATCGCTACCTGCCCGGCATGGTCCAATAAATTTTTTGCCTTTCATTCTAATCAATCTTTGGAAAAAGTGGATTTTTTCATTAAATCCCTGAACAAAGATAATGTCAATCCAAAATAAACATCTTTTTTAATTAAATGTTTCCCTTGCAAAAAATTCTTAAGTGTTCGGATTTGATCTCAAAAGCAGAAAGGTATATATTTGAACACACAACCGGATCTTTATTCAAACCTCCAATGCGTGAAGTTCTATTTCGAGAAGTGTTTTTTGAAGTTCTTGAATGAAATTAGAGTTCGAAAAAAAAATTAATTATGAAATCAAATCAAGCAGATGAGAAGACGATATTTAATTATACGGGAAATCATAAATTATCAAAGCCAGTCCCGGGGGCGGATTGGTTGGTTATCTAGCACATTTGCCTATGAACAAGGGGGTGGTTGGAATCCCGCCATGAATATTTTCATAAAATAATTTATCTCTCACCTTAATAAATAGCCTTGGCTTCAAAAGACAGAATGATTATACTACATGATAAGAATATATACTATAATTATATTCGACATGATTTTCTATTAATTTCCACGCATCTATAAAAAAGTTTAATGGCTTATACAAAAGAATATTTCTATATAGGTATAATTAAAAAAAAGTAGGTATTTGGCTGAAAGTAGCAGAAATTTTAATTTATAAAGAATACATTTTTTTATTAGCTTTGTTTTCATCTTCAGTCAAATAAAGGTATTTCACATGTATAACATATTTAATATAATTTTGAGTGAAATAAATAAATAATCGTTTTTATTTATTTAAAAGTAAGAAAAAAATATTTAACTAAGACTAGGTTCAAATCAGCAACCAAATTAAAATTTGGTCTATCCAGTGGATTATTATTTTATTTAAATAGAGTTCTTTTAAATCCAAGATGTCTATTTTAAATTGAAAGTTTTTGCCGAGAGTAGCAGAATTTTTATATATTGAAGGAGACAATAAAAAGAGTGTGTCTTCTGCTGGAATTATATTATCGTTATAAATAAATAAAATTTATAATCGTTATAAATAAATAAAATTTATAATTCCAGCAGAAGACACACTCTTTTATTGTCTCCTTCAATGTCTATTTTAAATTATTTTATATAAACTTAAAATATTCTTGATTGCTCAAATTATTCACATTTACAATTTCCTTATTCATTTTTTCAATCTTACATCATTCAAAAAAGAAAGAAAATCTTCTCAATTTTTAAAAAAATATTATTATTAATATATTATGTGAGCTTCGACTTCAGTTAACACAATCCTTTTACTTTACATAATTTTTTGAAGTGCAACTTCTTTAGCTGTTTGATTTTTTTATTGTTACAATAAAGGGGAAATGACTCAATAGAGGGGAAATAATTTTTAAAACACACTAATATTTCATGACAATAATAAAATTTATTAAAATTAGGAAATTTAAATTATTTCACTAACATCTACGGCTAAAGTTTCACTTTCCCCGATATAATATATCTTTTCATCTACTGTAGAACAAAGAAAAGAATGGATTAAACATTGAAAATGTAGTTATTTTATATATGTGCTTTATTTTCTAAAAAAAAGTTAAGAATGTGAATACCAAAAAAGAAAAGTTATTTTTTGCCTTAGTATACAAGTTAATATTTACATATATATAAAGCAAAAGAATCAATCTTGAATTGATCCCATAAATATTTCTAGAAGAAATTCAAAAAAATCTAGAATATTCTCAAGTCTGAGAAAGTTAATAAGGGTTAATAATTTTAGGGAAAAAAATTGTTTTTCCGACAAGAATTTTGTTAAAAAAAATTACTAAATTAAATATTTTAGATGAAGAAAGAAAATGAAAAAAAAAGTGGAAGGAAAGTTTGTTCTTCTAGTCAAGAATTTAATACAGAAAGTGTAGTAAAGTTAAAGAGCATTGTATGTATTCTCATCAGGGTAGAACGGGGCTCGAACCCAGTGTTATCTCGGCTCAATTGCCCGCCACTCTAATCTCAAGTAATTCCGAGACTCTCTCGCGGGGGACTTGGCTCTAAGGCCAATCATAATTAAGATGGTGCACGAGAGATAGCAGCAGCAGCAGAAGACTGACTAATGCCCCTGCTGCTCAAGGATCCTTCCTTCTTTAGCATGGCAAATATTGTCCCCCTAGCCCCTACCATACACGCTTAACGTGATAAAGACAAGCTGATCAACCCTTTTGTTTTGAGCACGGCTGATCAGAATATCTTAACCACCCCACCCCCCTGCCGTCGTCTTGGGACATCAACATTACTTAATGGAGGAAACTAATTAATTCTAATAAGATGCAAGCCATCGTTCAATTATGAAAATGAATTTCGCGATGATCACTGGAAATAAAAATGACAATAGGGATGAAATTGGTTCACTTTGTTGTTGCCTTTCTATTAAGAATTTTAACTAAAAGGAAACAGTTATTATTAATTTAAACATTTATTTATTTATTTATAAAAAAGCATTGAAGAAAAATTATTTATTGAAAAAACTAAAATTACAATACTATACAATTATCGCAAGTATTCAAAGATGATTGGTGCTGCCATCTTCTTTTGCTATTCAATAATATTAGTTATCCCTCTAGGCCTAAATAGCAAATTAACCTAACATTCTAGGGTAGTAATTCAATCATGTATACTCTATTAATGGTGCGGTCATTCTATGAAAATACACAATGGTACAACAATTTTTAAATGTAACATATTAATTAAACAGGAGTTTTTTAACGGGCCTCTTTTTGAAACACCACTATAACCCATTAAAAAACTCCTAAATGGCCAAAAATATTATGAAGAAAAATATTTTAAATCGTAATTTCTAGATTGAATGATTTGAAAAATCGTTAAAAATAGGTTTATAATACGGAATAATTTTAATTAAAGAAAACATTTATGTATTTTTTGTTTGATTTTTCTATTTTAATTTAAAATAAAATTTGTTTTTAAGGCGTAGATTTTTTAATTAAGAACAAATTGAGTATGTCAAGACCCCGATTTCCTACCAGTAGCACCAGACAGGTAATTTAATATCCACACCTCGTATAACCTGTTATTTAAACAACTGAATTCGGCAGATCAGTTAAGGGTATGCTCTACCTTGTAAAAATAGGCGCAAGCCATTTAAACACATGTGAGCAAGTTGGAAAATTAAATAAATTAGAAATGTACTTTCAGATAGATGATTTCAGCCTTAATCTTGCTATGACCTCTATAATCAATGCAAAATTTTATTTTCTGAGACTCACTTTTTTGAAATATAATCGCGACACAAACAATCCCCGAAAACGTCAGGTAAAAATTCAAAAAGTATCTTGCATTATTATACATATAAGTCTATATAGGTGAGCGAAATGAAATAATTATTTTTATAAATTTACAAATATCACCACTTAGTTTACGATTCAACATTGAGAGAGAACATTTTTCGAAATAGGTTGTTGGAAATTTGTACAAAAAAAAAAAAAAAAAGGAGAGAAACTAGTAAATAAAGGAGAAGAAAATAAATAAAGAAGCAGCTATCGAATGAGATGGTAGCGGAGCGTGGGGAAAATTCGCGATCTGCTGGGGATTCTCGAGTACAGGCGTCGGCGTTGGTCGGGCGGGCTGGCGGGACGCCCCGAGAATCCTGATCAGGTTGCTGAGCTGCCTGCCATCACCTTCAACTTACCCGTTCACCTCCCACTTGCACCCAATTTCTATTCAGCTATAAACACGTCTTGCTATCTTCTATTCATGGCAGCTTGACATAAACGCACTCATCAAGTCGTAATCATGTTTATAAATTGGATCCAACAACAACTCCCTCCGGCAAAGGACAAAAAACTATTAGAGATGCTCAAATTTGGATTCATTTCGAAGATTTTAGAGAATTAAAAACAAACATCGCTGTCGGTGGTTGAGACCTCGGTGGATTATCATTAAGAAATATTATCATGTATTAGAAGAATTCAATAAAACTTCCTTGTTTTTTATTCACCAGACAAAGGAGGAACGAATTCCTCATAATTTATAATCAAATGCAAGAGCAAATTTGAATTCCTATCAGCTTTTTTTAGCGACACCTGATAAAGATAAAATCAATCATTAAAAGAAGGACGTTAAACTATCGACAATAACAATATAACTATAATGTGGGATAACTTTGTAATACATTTTATGATATATTGATTAGCTCATATAACAATTTTAGAAATTTATTTTATGATCTTCCAGGTAAAGTACCGGTCATCTCAATATCTTAAGCTAGAAAACACTTTCAGCGATAGTAATTCTAAGTAGTTCGATTGCGTATAACTTCCGTTTTTAAGAGGATGAAAATGACGTTCCAATAAATTATTCTTATTCGAAATTTGTGGTTTTCATAATCATTGATCTGCCTTTCCATCAATATACTATTATATAGTAATAATTCAATAATAATTATAACTAAGAGACTAAAATGAACAAATAATAGCCTGAATATAAGAATTAAAAAAAAATCTTAAATTTAAAATGGCATTGATTCAGAACAAAAAGGGTGTAATACAGCTGTGGGTGCGGTCCATGGATGCAGTGGATCCGAATCCACGTCCCTAAAATTTCAAAAAATTTAAGTATTTTGATAAAATGTCATAACAAAATCTAATGAAAAATTACGAAAAATTTTATGAAGCCATTATGAGTTCGATGAAATTTGTACACAAAAAAAGCGAGGAATAAAAATAAAATTTTAAAAAATGAAGGATGTTCTTTTGGACAGTATTCCCTGGTTGAAAAGTCACCGCCCGCCACTGGTGTAATGAGTTTTTCTTTTTATCCAAAATCGTGTAAGTATCGGTTATTTGATTTCTAATAATCCAATATGAAGTAAAATTAGATTTGCCCTTTGTTAATGAAAATCGTACTTATGCCCTGTAAGGGTTGTTTTTATTATGTTCAAATCGTCAACTTTTTGCTTCTAGAGGCGGAAATTGCATCTTTATTTCCAATCTTTACCAAAATCTTCTATCTTCATTCCTTCAAGACCCAGCTCCAGCATTAGCTTCAACAAAGCCAATCTTTGAGTATCAAGTTAGCGCGGATTCAAGCCCGATTCGCTGCAATCCAACTTTAATCTGAACTCCTACATAGTTGAGAAATAATTAATAAATATACAGTATCTTAAAATGGCTAATGCCGAGAAAGCCAAGAAAAATAAGAAAAATATTTGTGAGCCTCATCAGCCTAAGCTCATGGGGGAGTAAAACTTCTTTAGCCGTAGATGTTATTGAAATAATTTTTTTTTTTTTATATAAATTTTATTAAACCAATTATTTTACATTAATTAATGTATACATTGTATTTTTGCTTCGATTCCGGAGATTACTTCTCCACCATCGAGTGTCCTTATTCATCTTTAGTCCTTGTTTTTAATAAGAGGAAAAATCTAATTAGATAAAAAAACCTCTTTTCCGATAATTATTTCAATTCCATTATTCCCCAATCAAGTCGATTGGTTTTATCCATCCTCTCTCCTCCATCCTCCCCCCACCTATCATCAATCCTTGAAATAATTTAAATTTCCTAATTTTAATAACTTTTATTCTCTTGAAATATTAGTGGGTTTTAAAAAAATTATTTACCCTTTATTATAACAAAAAATCAACAGATTGATTCCCTTTAAAAGTTAGATTTAGCTAAAAATGTAGCTTTTGCAATTCTTTACCGAGAGGAAAGGTCGATATTTTTATTGTTTAGATACTATATATTTTGGGAAAAGAAAACAAATATTTTTTGTAACAAAAAGTTTTTTATGGATGAGTCGTGTGCAAAATTATAATTAGAAAATTCGGTCTCGGATGTGTATTCGTTTTTGACCATAAAGATAAAGTTAGTTTATTCCATCCAGTTTCGCCCCCTTTTGGCTGCAACTCGGGTTATATATTCTTTCTAAACGTGTGCAATTCGTGTTTAATCGGCTCGTTACACTATTGAGAGCGATTCTTGACAGGCGCTGGTAAATATTTTAAAAAGCAATGCCGTTCAAATAAAATGGGGCCAGTGTTTGTCGACGGTAAAAAAGCCGCATGGGACCACTGGGCGACCGAATTAAAAGTGATAACGATTAGCAAGATTGTAGGAGTGTGTGTTTGGAAATGTCACCCACCCCAGAGTGAAGTTGCAACTTCCACTCACCGAGCTACAAGCCCAGCAGGGTTCGTGTGTGTGAGACGCAGTCTGTCGGTGTGCGGCAAATTAATTGACAGCCTGTCGCGTTTAACTAGATCATTAGATCTGTTTGCCGGCCAGCTAAACCCTTTTTCTCTGCAGCACACATTCACCCCCCGTGCAGGGGTCATTTGTCACTCAGACTCTTCGGGGCTGCAGACAAGACGAGTGCAACAGCCAGCCACCCTCAATTGAAACATAGGCTACAGTGATAGCTGGTAAAACGATTTGGTATCCAGTGAAACATTAATAAACTGTTTGCATTGCTAATTGAGAGGTTTTTCCGAGGGATCTCTTCACAAACAGATTGGAACTATTAACATTAACAATCATATCTCGGAAACAATTAATTTGATCCATTTAAATTATTAAGGAGGTCCTTTCGCTCCAACTGAGTCAAAAGAAGTGTAGTATTTAATATTTAATAAAATAAGTTAAAATATAAATGAAAAATAGTAGAATTAAAAAATAAATAGTATGGTATACAAAAGTTAGTTTGATTTATTCAAATCAGCTGATAACAACTCTTGCGTGATTTGGCAAAGCGTTGTATTAATACTGTTTATGTTTACATCCAAACACTTAGCATTTATGGGATTTTTTAAATTAAATTCTTGGATCAATGATATATTTTATTGGAAAAAAAGAAACCTGCATATTTCTAAAAAGTCAATTTTTAGTTTTTTTTTAACTTTATCTATTCAATTAATAGTAGTATAATTCAAGAAAAAATGTCAAGATCTTAATTTTCCATAAGACTGAGAAAATGTTTAGATTATAAAAAATTTGCACGGTAATGTGTGATTGAAACTTCACCAAAGCATAGATGGAGAGTTAAACTATTATAAAAAAATTAAGTTATAGTTATAATCCAACATTTTTTTATTTAACATTGGCAGCAAAAGGACCTCCTTAAATTATTAAGAATGAATGATTTTTATATCAATTGACTATGTGTTCTAATTTCCCGATTATAACATCAACACAAGAGCCATTTTAGAAAAATCTATTAAGACAGAGGTTGTCGAGGAGTCGTGGCCTCTTCACAAGTGCGCCGCAAAGCTTCATAATTAATTGAAGCAAGACATTTGGCCTAACTAGACAAAAGACTAAGTGAGAAGCTAAAAATTTATTTATTATTCATTTTTATTTCTTACTTACGATTAAGACATACATAAATCGAAAAAATTTAAGTTTGACACCCTGGAAAAAATCTAAAATATATATATGTTGCAGTAAAAACCCGTTTTTAGTAAGAATGGGTTTTACTGAATACCTTTGTGGCAACTAGAATTTACTAATGTTGGTTGAGTTTGGGTCTAGAATCTTCATTTTTGACCATCCGCCTCATTTTGGGTGTTTATTTTCAAAAAATTTTTAAACGAAAATGTCAAAAATTACATCTTCCACAACTTTGCTTCTAATTTTTGACATTTTCGTTTAAAAAATTTTTGAAAATAAACACCCAAAATGAGGCGTAGGTAACGACAAAAATAAAGATTCTAGACCTTTGAGCCAAACTCAACCAACATAAGTAAACTCTAGTTGCCACAAAGGTATTCAGTGAAACGCGTTTTAACTAGTAAGAACCCGTTCTTACTAAAAACGGGGTTTTACTGCAACATATACAAAAGGGTCCACCCTGTGGTCTGAATTTTTGATTTTCATAGAAAAATAAATGATTAATTTTCAAGATATTTTTGTATCGATTGTAATACAATAATATTTAGAGAGACCAAATACGATATTCGTTTTGATATATGTACTTTTATTTGGGGAAGGGCGACATGGAAAAATTTTAATTGCAAAAGTTTGAGAACCCCTGTAGTAAGAAATATTAATTCAAGTAAATAGGAATGATAATAATACATTATTTTCAAAACATACCTAAGGATGAATTTCTAATTTAATTTATAAAACGAAGAAACTTCTAATTGTTTTGAGAATTGAGAATAAATTCATTTTTTTTTCAATTTGCAAATTCAATTCGCCTCTGAATGTTTAAGGCAATAAACGACCCGGCCGGAGCTGTCCAGTCATGCCTGTCGCATGTCTGTCAGCCCAAGCTGTCTGTCAAGCTCGACGTTGCTTAACGGAATCTTAAATTTAGACAGGCCGAAAACCCATTGCGAAATGGCAATAACGCTTTCCAGAGGTAATTGAAAATACAATTTTTTTTTCTTTTTGACCAGATGGAAGAAATTTTATGTTCCGAGTTGTAAGTGAAGATCCAAATTTTCCCCTGTGGAACTATATTCTTAAAAGCATTGCGATGGCGTTGACGTTGTTCTCCAGAGTCGTAATTTCGGGCGCCCATCAGCCCCGAGGGAGTATCCAACCCCGGACAAGTCCAATCCACTGTTCTGAAAATGTGGCTATGTGTGCGGCTTTCGCTATAGTGGCTCTCATTCCGCAGAGACAAACTTCATTAGCCGTTTAGAAGTGCTGACTAGCTCTGGACCCTGCCTTCTCTTTCGATTAGCGAGCCGATGTGGCTAGCATTGATGAAAAAATAAGATTTCTTGCCGGAATGAACACATATATCGCGGTGGTGAGCAAGAGGCTGTGCGTTTTCTAGAGCACCTAAGGAAGGGTGTCGGCGTAGCACCTCAGCGTTAACGTCTCAGGCGTCTAACCTAAAGAGCCTCGACGCGCCACCATCATCAGATTGGATGACGCCATCCAGCGGGATTGAAGCTTGGATGGGCTCCGGGGATAATCAAGGCGGGCGTTCCCGCGCGCCCAACCGCGTTCCCAAGAGATTCGGGGAGGAAGCAGCGGTTTATTAACCTGCAGAAAACGACGCCTCCATCCCCCATACAAGCATTAGCGGATTTATCTTATGCACGAGCTCCCTGCCCAATCGTATTACGGAGGAAAACGTGCGTGTCTACACATCGAGTCTGAGTATGACCATTTTAATATCTATAATTCTATACCAGAGTTCGATGTTTTATGAAACCGACGAATAGCGATCCGGATGTCGATCGAGTTTAATTTGAGTCCAGACTCCTAAATGAAATGATAGGAAAGAGATTACCACACGAGAAATTAATATATCTCTAAGATATGACCGGTGATTATATTTTATGTTTCTGATAATGGAGAGCTTAGTTGAGAATTATTAGAGTTCGAATATAATGGTAGAAATAAAATATAATGGATTAAAGTGAAAAAGCGTATACCCATTATATTTTAAATCGAGAGTGAATCGGGATCAAGCTAAAAATAAATTTATAAATTAAAGTCAAATTAAATCATATGAATAAACAGAATAGGCTAATTCGGTATTGATAGATAGATAGATATTTTATTTGTTCGGGACAATTTGTTATACGAAATAGTTGTGCATTATTTTCCAGATTATTATATCAAAATAAATGAAAAAAGTTCATTGAAACAGACACAACACAAAAAATACATATAGATCAAATGGACAATCAGAGAGAACAACCAGATAGATCAGAGATTCAACCCAAAATATGCAAACCATAAACAAATACAATGCGAAATATACAAAAATCGAAAATAAACAAATACAAAATACAAAATGTACAGAAAAATCGAAAAAAAATAAACTAATATAATACAAAGTGAGTAGTATAAAATCAAAAATAAATAAACATACATACAAAATGTACAGAAATTTGAAAAATAAATTAATGTAAAACAAATGTACAAAAAATCAAAAATAAATAAATATAATACAAAATGCACAAAAAATCAGAAATAAACAAATATAAGCAACAGAATGAGGCGACTGTGGGTCAGTGGTTAGAGTGTCGGGCCTGAAATAAGCTGGTTCGAGACCGAGTCTCGGCAGATATTTGCAGCCGCCTCTTCTTGGAAAGCAATGGCAACCTACCAAGAGTATAATTGCCTAGTAACCTCTCCAAACTAGCCGTTCGGAACCGGAGTTAAAAAGTAGGTCCCGTATATCTGTGCAAAAACAGCTAAACACACTCAGCACAGGTATATGTGGAGAGGAGCCAAAACGTCAGGGAGACCTGATATGGCACTTAAAAGAGGAAGAAACCAATAAAGTTAACCAATCGTTTAATTTGAGCCTAGACTCCCTAAATGAAATGATAGGAAAGAGATTACCATTCGAAATTAATATATCTCTAAGATATGACCGGTGATTATATTTTATGTTTCTGATAATGGAGAGCTTTAGGTGAGAATTATTAGAACTCATGCAGTTCGGAATATAATGGTAGAAATAAAATATAATGGATTAGAGTAAAAGCTTATAGCCATTATTATATTTTAAATCGAGAGCGAGAGTCGGGATCAAGCTAAAAATAAATTTATAAATTAAAGTCAAATTAAATCATATGAATAAACAGAATAGGCTAATTCAGTATTGTAATGAAGTATTGATTGATACGTCATTTGTCAACGTAAAAAATAGCGTCGCTTTTTCATCAATCAGCCGGACGGATTGACATTCATTTAAATACGCGTCATTAAGCGAACGAAGGGGTGATTAGGCTGAGCCAGAGGTATGGGGGGTGATTCAAGGTGTAACTGCTAATGAGGCCGAGGGGGTGAGCAGGAATGGGGGACAGGAACAGGGGGACAGGCTTAGAACAATAGATGATGAGCGACGGGCCTCGGGCCTCGGGCCTGGAACAGCCAAGAAGAGGGAAAGAATAATAAGACAGGGATGATGGAGCTGGAGCTGGAGAGATGGAGTGACAGCACTCATTGTGCCCTGCTGTCTGTCACGAGGCGCCACACCAGCAGCAGCTGAATCCCTGTCTAGAACAGGACAAACAGTCCTAAAGGATAGCGTAAGCGAATAGCGAATACAACCAACCTACCACCAATCAACACGCTCATCAAAGCCTTTCATCCACGATAGGAGTAACAGACCCTTATCTCAGGGCGGGGGGGGATAAGCATTTCTCGTTCAATTTCCCCTTTTCAAAAATATTTTTCAAATTTTTACACGCTTTATATTAGCTTCACCTGTATGTATTTATGTATTTATCTATGAATCAATGTGACTTTCGTTCTGTTAAATTCCGCAAACATTTCTCTATAAAAATATTTGTTTACCTACGCAATTTAAATGAAATTTTAAAAAATACATGTAAATGAGCTAGTACAATCACCACCCACCGCCAGAGGTCTCTACTATAGATTAGTGTTAACTTAGAAACATATTTGAAAGAGAATTGCCACTTGTTATGTTTACGCATAGAGACAAACAACTTGTAATTTAATTTCTAAATTATTTTTGACAACAGATTTTATTATTCCTGAAAGGGATAATACAATATATACATATTTATATTACAAACAATACAATAAAGATAATTATTATAATAAGGAAACATACCTGAAAGGGATAATTAAATTACAAGTTGTTTGTCTCTATGCGTAAACATAACAAGTGGCAATTCTCTTTCAAATATGTTTCTAAGTTAACACTAATCTATAGTAGAGACCTCTGGTGGTGGCTGGTGACTGTACTAGTCATTTACATACATAATGAAAATAAATACATTTCATTCTGTTAAATTCCGCAAACTTTTTTCTATAAAAATAATTTAGACTAAAAATTAAAAAAATAAATTATATTTTTAAAAAACTAAAAAACACGCTTCTAAAAAGTACAAAATAATGTAATAATCAAAAAGTGTGGGGCACTTTGTCGAAATTAATTAAAAGTACATGTTTCTGCGCCCTACACTTTTTGATTATATTACATTATTTTGTACTTTTTAGAAGCGTGTTTTATAGCATTTTTTTATTTATTAGAAACAAAGCTTCCATTTCTATATCTGAATAGAACTAATAGGTATTCTAGTGCAGTGGTTCTCAAACTGGGAATAACGAAACGTTTCTAAATTGAGTGGATTTTGATGAGGCAGTTCAAGATTCAAAAAATAGAGATACTTATAACTAACTATCTTTTTGTTCAAAACCGACGTTTTCGGAGATCTATTGTCTCCTTCTTCAAAGTCTGTAATCAATTAAAATGTGATTTGACCATCATTATAATCAAGACTATCATAAATAAATTTAATATAATTCATAGATTTATACATAATTTTTTATTATAATGATGGCCAAATTCCATTTTAATTGTTGAAGAAGGAGAGAATAAATCCACGAAACGTCGGTCTTGATAGTTGTTATAATTATCTCTCTTTTTTGTAGCTTTCTAAATGTATAAATATATTAAATAAATTAAAAATTAAAAAATACGTGCTAAGTTTGAGCTTCAGTTTTCTTCAATGTTTAGTCTGAAACCACGTAGTTTAGGTTTTTTAACATGCTTTTATTATCTTCACTTTTATGTAACTAATAAACTAACTAACTAACTACTATGTCCGAGTGTAAACAAATCTAGAAATTCGATTTTAACCTAATACCTACTTCTAATTGTTGTATCGATTTGAAACTTTGCAAGTATATGGATAACAATGCAATATAAACTTGTCTATATGTTTGTCTGTTTGTCTTTCCGGTATAAATTTTACAAACGATTCAATTTTGCAGCTTCACGGCAACGCCCTTCAGTTAGCTTACTTATCAATCATAAAAGCATAGCAATTGCATACCCTACAGGGGTTCCCACATTTAAAATATTTATCCTCCCTTCATAAGAAAGTTAGTTTAAAATCGATTGCAAAATTACACACACACAAGACTAAAAAGCAAATATATAATGTAATATAACGGGCATCTTATTTGTATATTTTTTATAATTTTTGTCAGTATCTTGGAAAAAAATAAAGACCCTTATCTGAATCGCGTTGAAACCTTGTCAATTGAACTGAAAAGTTCTTGTATTATAATTTCAGGGACGCCAACAGAGGGGGGGTTAAGACGCTGGAGGGGTTGAAAATTGTTGTAAAATTAGCATTATATGCTAAAAATAAAAACTCCAACAAAAGGTAATAAAAACTCTGAAGTGAATAAAATATAATGTACAGTGGAAGTTATTTTTCATTAAACTGAGGGGGTACTTTTCATGAAAATAGGGAGTTGAGTCATGAAGCTATAGGGGGTGGATATGCATCCCATGATAATTCCATCAAAAGGTCATCTGTCCGACAAAATCAAAGTGAAATTCTAGTAACATTTAGTAATTGAAGAAAAACAATCAGAAAATGCGTTTAAAATTCTTAAAATTGGATCATGAATCAATTCATTCAAATTTCTCCGCTCGGTATTCAAGTATCGGCCAATTCATTCTACTTGAATCAATAAAAGAGAAACTCTTATTTTAAAAAACAATCAGAACGTAGTAGTTTACATTGATCAAATTGGTCAAATTTAATACTCCTATAATAATAATAATACGATACTGTGTTTCTGTCGTTTAGTAATTTGAGAATGAGATCATAGATGGCGACAGAGATCATGAACTGTGACCCTATATTCAACCCCTCTCTATATAATGACAACATGCATTTTAGATTTATTGAAAGGGGGAATAGCTTATAATTAAAATAAATAAAAGATTTATGTTGCCAAATTCATGCCTTATAATAAAATTGTCTTGTACGTTTTTTTATTGTTTTTCCAAATTTGTACAATTATATAATCACATTTTATTATCCTGTATTTAAAAACATGGAAGTTCTTTAGAAAAGTTAATCATTATTGGAAGATCACGAAATGTTGTATTAAAAAATAAATAAATACACTAAAAGTGTTATTGTTCATCACAACAATAACACTAACTGATGATGATGGCAAATCAGAGAGAAAATTTAGTTGTTTTTTGAAATATTTAATGCATAGTAGTTTTTTAACGGGTTATAGTGGTGTTTCACAAGTAAAAATAAAATTTTAAAATTTCTTTAATTATATTTTTGAGTTTTATTTTACTCATATACATATTTCGGGTTTTTAGCCCATCATCAGGAGTTTACAAAAGACTCCTGATGATGGGCTAAAAACCGAAATATGTATAGAGTAAAATAAAACTCCAAAAATATAATTAAAAGAAATTTTTATTTTTACTTGTGAAACACCACTATAACCGTTAAAAACTCCTGTGTTTAATATGTTTCACTATAAACCAACACCGCTTTCCCTAAATGTTATTTCATGCATGTTCTAAACTAAATAAAAATATTTTATTAATTTAAATACTTAATATTACAATCATATAGTGAAAATTACATTAATTATTGTAAATATGTGTATAAATTCTAGCCTAACTTCAAGAAGAATTCAGGTTTCGCGGGAATAAGATAAAAAAATTAATATTAATTGAAATTGAATAACCCATCAAGTGTAATCATTTGTAGTGTTTCCGATAACCTGAAACTGAACCGGGTGATTTGTCACAAAATTTTGGATCGGCTAGGATATCGAATATGATCTTGATAAGATGAGAATTTCCGGTGAATTAATTTCGGCCGGGAAAACTCAAGAATCGCCCTGAGGGGACGTAACGTTTCGATGATGAACATGTTCTCCTCTCATTTCTTATTGACATATGCAAATGAGAGTCTTGAAGGGTGTGTACTTTGTTTATTTGCCTCCGCCACGGTAGGTGGCGGGAGGCGTTCCACGTGACTTCCTGACCACCTGCAACGATGACGTCATCACAGGTCGTTAATTGCCAGAGAGCCAGCGCAATTTGACAGGGCTTTGATCTCAGGTGAACTGGCGGGGACGAGAGGAAAGCAATTTAAGTTTGAGGGGGGCCCAGAGACGCCTCTTTTATTATCTCTTACTCTACGAATAAAATATATCGATTATGAAGTGAAACTTGTTGATTTGAGAAGAAGGGTGGAAGAATAAACCCCATGAAACAACCTAATTAACAAAAACATGCGATTTTTTTCCCCGTAAAATAATATTTGAAAATCACAAGAATTCAATCAAAACGGCTAAAAACCATTAACAAAAAAAAAAGGTATTGAATAGCCTTTTTGTTGCATTCAGAGGTTGACATTTTGAAGAATTCCATTAATCATTATCCAAAAGAAGTCGTTTTGAAAGAATGATAATGATTGTTCCGAAATATCAATCACATCTATCTATCATTTCGAGAGAATCAAAAACATTGGAATATAAAGGTTGTGAGGTTAATTATTGTTGAGTGGTTGATTCTTTATTTTTAATAGGATGAGAATTCGCCACGTTTCGAAATCTAATCTTTTTCAAATGCATGCAAACTCGGGCCAACGAGTCCAAAAATTAGGTATCAAAATTAGTGCAGATCATTAAAAAATTACTTTTGTATTGTTTTTGAAAAGTACTCACCGTTGATTTAGTCTGGCGCATGCTTTGTAATCCAGGAGCGCAGGGAGTTGGTTAATGGTAAGAACAAGGCACAAGGGAATGCAGACGAGAACTCACGCGTCCGCCATGAGCGAGCTTAAAGAGCGCAAAAGGGAAGCGTCCCTCTCGGATGCCAAACGCGCACTGACACACTGCACAAAGATGGATGATGTACAACTCGAGGCCTATTGTTATCTTTTTTCCCCGCCAAGAGCTCCCCTCCAGCGCGCGCCCTCCCCTCCCTCCGGATAACCCCCTGCGCGAGTGTTAGTGTGCTCCAGGACGGTCGGTGCTCACTCACTTTTCCAAGGTCATGGCGTCCACGCTGCCCGCCAGGGCGTTCCTAAAAGCGCACGGGCAGAATACCTGGCCTTTATTGATGGCCCATGTCAACCGATATTGATGGATCCTTCTACTCCGACTCTAATGAATTTTTCCCCAATTCGGACTTTTATTTTTTTAATTTATCTTGCTCAAAAATCCGGCTGCCATTTTTAATGAGCCCCCGATGTTTCCCGTTGTCATATAAATTGAGATGTTTTGTAGTGGTTTTGCAGAGGGAAACGGCGTTTTATGTTAGGGCACTTTCCATGTATAATATACCTACTATACAATGAAGAATCAAAAAAAATCAAGAATGACAAGCCAAAAGGCAGGAATTAATTCGAGGTTGAATGCTGTCGAATGAAATTTCAAAATAAACAACCCAGAATGTTACGAGGGGTTTTAAAAGAATTCAAACGATCATTCAGTAAACATTGAACTATCTGTTAAAGCTACGTACTCAAAGCTAGCAAAGTAGCTTTATAATAGTCAAGAAATGCATCTGTTATGTTTTGATGTGATGTTTTATAGGAGTTATTGATATTTGAGGGCTTTCTTATAAAGCAGTGGCAACTTACATAACAGTTGCATTACCTAGTATTATAAAAGCTGCTTTTCTAGTAGGGGTACTACGTAAGCGTTGCCTTTTTTGTTAAGATAAAACATCTTCACTCTTATTATTGGTTTGGTTTCGTTGAAAAAACTCTTATAAAAGCCATTTAAATTAAATAATTTCCACAATTCAAAAAATTCAAAGTAGTTTATTGCCAACTAAATATAATTTATAAT
The DNA here is from genome assembly GCA_024734495.1 of Forficula auricularia. Classification (NCBI taxonomy): domain Eukaryota; kingdom Metazoa; phylum Arthropoda; class Insecta; order Dermaptera; family Forficulidae; genus Forficula; species Forficula auricularia. The sequence goes on from JALMQS010000353.1 coordinate 2,107,918, forward strand.
TATTTCTTAATAGATCACGAAATTGAAATGGACCCTTTCTATACATCTAAAATCGCAGCCCTTATGCATCTTAGAAGATTGGGCTTTGTCACTATAGAAAGCAGCTGGCCAATAAATCTTATAACGTCCGAAAATAGGAACGTTAACAATCCAGATACTTTTATCGGGAATAGAACATTAGATTTCAATTTCCCCCCTTCATATATCATTTCAGGGTTCAATCAAATAATCAATTGAATCAGCCAAAATCACACTCTAAATGAGTTTAGTTTGGAGATATTTAAAAAATAAATTTTTGGATAAGAAGAAATGAATTTATAAAGGCCATACACATTTATTATCAAAGATGTTATTGAATATGTTTAATTTCATATTAGAAGAGGTCCATTCCTTCGGGAGTTAAACCCAAGTGCCAAATTTGTTGTCCCAGCAGTCGCCTGAACTCTTGACATGTTTCCCCTCAGACATTATATCTACAGCTCTAGAAAATAGACGATTTCACTCGAAGTATGCCAATATATTCATTGTAAGATTTCGCTGGCGTCTGAATAAAATATTTTAATTTTATTTACAATTAGTAATGAAGATATTGAAGCTTTTATTTTGTGATTAATTTCATTAAAATTTGAATTTTTAGTGAAATCCACATAATTAATTATAATCTTATTATTTATTGAACAAGAAGTATTATATTGTTTGTTCTTGTTCAATAAATAATTACCATCAATCATGTGTGATTAATGGCAAATTCAAATTCAACTATATTCATTCTCTACATCTGTCTTCGTTATACAGCAGTTTTAGAGCTCATATACAACTATAGTGAATCGCTGAAATTGATTTAATTTCCGTAATGATGGTGTAGTGCTTGAAACGAAGTCTAATTTGTCAATTTTATTAATAAATATAATTTAAAAATTACAATTAAGCTTGGGATTATTTTCAAAAATCGAATGCAATTTGCAGTTACCATGAAATAGCGTTTTTTTCGTTTAATTCCTCTAATTGTTAATTTAACAGTGACGTGAGTTGAATAACGAAAAAGGAATAAAAATAAAGGAAAATAGATAGGAAGTCATCTCGAAAGAGCATCGTGCAAATCTAGTTTAATAAACGAGCCTTTAGGCGATTCACAGTGGCAGAGTGGACCATAATCATAAATATATCTGGTAGACATCTCGGAGGCTCGAATGCGGGCCAGTTGGGATTTAAGTTTAATGTTATTGTGATGATTGGCTTTCGGGTAGAATAGAATTTCGCCTAATGGACCAACCTAATGGCTAGGGGCTCTCATTTAGACGCAACCAATAGGCCTAATTGCAAACAAAAGTCACAGATTCAAATAAACTTGACATATCAGCTATAATCAAATAAATCAGCTCCAATGAGGGAGAGAGGGAAAGTGCAGGAATCGAACGGGAGATAATCAAATAACAAATCAAGGAAATTCACGCCATAAAACCTTCCTTCACGCAGCCTTAAATTATTTAAGACAATTAAATTCCTTTATAGCTTATTGAATACATGAATTGTTGCAAATTATAAATATCTATAATAAAAACAGCGAGTTTGAAAAGAAAAAAATATCATTTCCGGAAGAGAGCTGTCAGACAAAATATTATTTGTAGCCTCTATTTGTCTGGTTGTAGTTCTTATTTACTCAAGTGAACCTCCGTTGACTGTTCATTGGCAATGATTAATCATGAGAAAGACCGTATAATTGTTTTCTTAACGATTGATTAAAAATTATTTATGATCTTGTATGAATTATTATCGCAAGCGTTGAAAACTCTTTGAGGTTAATTTGAAAATCAATAGGTATATGCATCAATCAGCTTGTGTATGATTTCTAAAATTTAACATTTTCTAACTTTCCTGAATCATAAATTTTTTTTTTAATTTTTCGGCTCCATAAATATCTTCGACTCCAATCCAAATTGAAATTTTCGCATGCCTTGTAATTTCTTTATTTCAACCAAAAAAAAATCTATCAACTGAGTAGGATGTAAGTATATTTTCAAACCAGTTTTGTTAATTTCATGAACTAATATTGTAATTTAACAAAACATTCTTTAAATTAGAAAGTTTCTGCCGAGAGTAGATGAATTTTTATATATTGAAGGAGACAATAAAAGAGTGTGTCTTCTGGTGGAATTATAAATTTTATTTATTTATAACGAGACTATAGTTTCGAGGGGCTTTGCCCTCTTCATCAGTCTATTACAATGGATTCACAGGAATTAATTTATGGATTGAATTTATGAAGATTCATAAATTAATTCCTGTGAATACATTGTAATAGACTGATGAAGAAAGAGCAAAGCCCTCGAAACTATAGTCTCGTTATATAAATAAAATTTATAATTCCAGCAAGACACACTCTTAAATTGTCTCCTTCAAAACATTCTTTACTGTTTTTGTTTTGGAAAATTACAATACTAGTTCATGAAATTACAAAACTGTTTTTGAAAATATACTTCCAACTCATATTTGTAAAATTACAAATATTCTTTGGGATAGTACAGAGCAATCAGAAAGTAATTAGTTTAGTAATTTAAAATCATGTGTAGTAATTTTCCAAAATAAAAACAGTAAAGAATGTTTTGTTAAATTACTACCAGATATATGAATTATAAAACTGTTTTGAGAATATACTTCCCTCGAATTTCTTGTAGAATTACCATAGAAATTTTTAACAGTATAGTAATCCAGATATAATAGCAAGGTTTTGTTTTAAATCGACCTCTGGAAGTAACCCTTTATACTTCAGATTATTTTTAGGATTTTCGACTAACAACTTAATTTTCAATATTTGTCAATAATTATTATTATGTTCTTCGTTGTCTATAAATTTGAATAAAATCATTTATTTATTTATTGAAAATCTACATTTAAGAAAAAAACATGAATTGTTTTTCTATATATAATGTAAAATATTAAAAGTTAATTTTGATTGAATTTTAATATGTTGGTTTAGTATTAAAGCATTATAAATGAATACGATGTGATATACTCAAGTCTCGCCAAATTTTATTTTTTATAAGAGATATAACGTTGATATTTTTTAGCCCCCTATTCCTTAACCGCGCAAATATATATCTGATCGAGTCGAGAATAGATTCACTTCACGTAAAAAAAAAAAAGTAAAAAATAAACCAGTAGAAAAATGTTATTGTCAAACAACGCCACTTCTGGATATTAAATTTGCTTTAACGCTTTCACTTTTGTGATATTAAAATAAGCTTTGGATACTAAATAAATTCATTTTAACAGGTTAATTAATTTAAATTAAATATTCTATATTATATGTAAATGACTAGTACAGTCACCACCACCAGAGGTCTCTACTATAGATTATGCGTTAACTTAGAAACATACTTGAAAGAGAATTGTCACTTGTTATATTTACATATAGAAATAAACAACTTGTAATTTAATTACCCCTTTCAGGTATGTTCCCATATTATAATAATTATCTTTATTGTATTGTTTGTAATATAAATGAATTTATTGTATTATCCATTTCAGGCATAATAAAATCTGATGTCAAAAAGAATTAAGATATATTATTTAGAAACAACTAGAAAAATCTAAAAAATAATAAATAATCGATAAATTAAAATAACAAGTATATCTGCTTTGATTTCTTCTCCTAAACGGTATTTATATTAACGAGTAATGTGAATTGAATAAAAGAATATTTGGGTGTCCCCCCCAATGGAAGGGAATTTGGAGACAATGCATGGATGGGGTGGATATCCATCGACGCCTTTGAACGAGAATTAGGCTTGTCGAGGGCTTTTTCGTCGTTCTGCGGACAGACAGACAGACAGACAGACACAGAACTAGCCTGTCACCCTCTCCTATATTGGCCGGGCTGATTGTTTCTACCGCTTCCACACAAATGACAAGTGGATTTTGAACTTTTCCCAATTGGTATCGCATTGGAAAAATGTTACCATTTTGTCAAAGGCAGTGAGTGAGTGGTTGGTATTAGACGATAGAACCAAGCAGCTGGCTGGTCTATCCCCACCACCAAACGAAGATTTAAATATGGCTTCGGCCGCTTTTTTAGAAATTAATTATTCAAAGAAAATTTTCAACTACCTATTATTTAATATTTGTGTCAAGGGTAAAAAAAGTATAACGAAATCAAACTTTTGAATCTTTCATTAAGTAAGTACTAAACCATATAAAATCTCATATTCTCTTGTAAAATAAACTGCAACGGATCGTTGCTAAACTTTATCCAAATTCATTTGAAATATTAATATGTTCTAGAGTAAAGTACTTTAAAATATAATTTTAATAAAAACTTTATTTAACCTTTTTGTGGTCCCCAAGGTACTTAATTAGGATATTAAATTTCATCAAAATTGGTTAAGTCATTTTCAAGATATTTAGAAAAAACTAAAAAAGTACTGAAATAAAGTACTAATGTTTGTGGACCGATATGTACCAAAAAACTAATCAGCGCTTCATTTTTGTTAAACTAATGGTAGGTTTTCAATTTAATTTCAATCAGTCGCAAAGGTGTGGAAAAAATCGTGGGCCAAAAAAACGATAACATACATCCATCCATCCATCCGCACGCACTAAATGAAAAAATCGCACTTTTTGGCCTCTCGACGAGACCCTTGTAATTTTTGGTAAAACCGTCACGTGCTAAAATTCAACCTAATTGAATACTACAATTTGTGACTTTAATTGAGTCCATGGGTTCCGTAGTCTTTACCTGAAGACCCTTTGAAGTCACGCTTGCCCCGAGAGCGATTACAATACTTTACCCATGCTTTGCATTGGATAAAGTAAAAAAAAGTTTGAAAAACAAATCAAGAACTTTATAAAAATTGAAATAATAACAAATTTCAAAAAAGTCAACTGATAATTTATTACAAAAACGAGGTTTTTCCGTTAATTAATTGCACGTGAATTGTTTTTTCTATATCTACTAGTTAGTCCTTTTAATGTAGTGATTTAGTTTGGTACTTTTATTTATTTATTTTTATGTTATGAGTGTGTGTTTTAGTGTAAGTAGTTTAAGAATAAGATAGGTGGTTGAATTTTAGCAGTTTGGGGGACTGGAGGCCCCTCGCTCAGACCCTACAGCAGAGGTGTTCTACCTTTTGTAATCCTCTAGCTACATTTGTATACCAAGGTATATGGCGATTGACAGGTTATAATACAAATAATACAAATAAATTGCTACAAAGTAAAGATGTTTTACCAAGTACATAAAAATTTACAAAGTTATATTTGAAAATTGAATTAAATAAATGTAAATAAACTATTTAATTTATTGTAAATGTGCGGGAGGTTGAAACCGGTTGGTGATCGACCAAAAACGGTCCCGCGATCGACCAGTCAAAAAAAATGGGTGAGTCTCATCCTCATAAGCTCACTGGAGAAGTGAAATTTTAATTTTAAAACCCACTAATAGTTAATGACAAATAAAATTTATTAAAATTAGGGAATTTAAATTATTATTTTAAAACCCACTAATTGTTCATGACAAATAAATTTAATAAAATTAGAAAATTTAAATTATTAATCTAAAATCAGAGCTTGTCTCTTATTTCCCCACTATTGAGTCATTTCCCCTTTATTGTAACTAATAAATTCAAACAGATAAAAAAATGATGGTTTTTGGACCGCATCAAACCACCGCCCGCCATTGGTACTTATGTAGACGGTGCTAGTTCGATTAATAAATAATATATTACCTACAATATTAATTTTATTAGAAAAATTGTATTATAATATTTATTTATTTATCCTTGTTCGGAATATTTCCCTTATATTAGAGAGGACTGGAATGGTCAATGTCAAGTTATTGAGAGAAAGGGATGGAGGAAGGGTTATAATGGAAATCCTTTAACTTTAAGCCATAAACTTGAAGACCTGTTCGGGCAGGGGGAGGGTCCTTGAATTTGTTTTATTTTATTTTTAGTTTCATTTTTCTGTTTTCTTTGAAAAAAAATTATGCCGCAAATAGGTGCTAAAAAGAATTATATTGTTATACAAACATGAAATTTGTTTACAATAAACTACAATGTGTAAGGGTTTATAATTTAACAGGGAAATGTGAAAACCATTTGAAGAACGATAAACCCACTAGTATAGTTTTACTACTTCCTATTGGCTCTCAGGTATTAACCCGAAAGTTGTAAAATGCCTATTAGCCAGCCTTACCACTCACTCTCAGTTCATTCATGATAGACCCGAAAGGTAACGAAAGACCCATAGAAAATTTAGAAGACAAGTTGCGGCTTACGAGTTGATTGCGTGGGCCGTAAAATGGGATCCTTTTTCTTTGCCAAACCAAATTCGGAATACCTGAAAATCAAAAAATAATAGCATCCTTTGTTGGGACTAATTTTAATAAAATGCGGCTTCTTTATTCTACCTATATTGAATATTTATAATATACATGTATATTAATATATAGTTTCACTTAACAATTATTATTTTTAATGAATATTTTAATTAACTGATGATGGCATTATTTAATTAAAGCCGAAACGTTTTCCATAATTGGGAGTTTTTTATTCAGCAGAGGGTACCCATTGGCTGAATCCTCTCCATTACTTCTTCTTCTTCTTCTTCTTATTTCTAAACCTATAGGTTTGTTTCTTCCAGAACGTCATACCATCTCTTCTTAGAACCGGCTTGTTTGTCATCACTTTCTTTACCAGTCGGTCTTCTGGCATTCTTCTCACATGCGCATACCATTCCGCTCTTCTTCTTTTAACCCATTCGCCCACCTTTTTGTATTCCACATTTTTCTCTAATATCTTCACTCTTCATCCTATCGAGCCTGGTCACGTTCATTATCCTTCGTAATGTCTTCATTTCAGTCGTTTCCAATAATTGAGAAGTTTTTGCAGTATCGGGTCTTGTCTCTGCTGCGTAAGTTAATATTGGACGTACTACGGTTTTGTAGACTCGTACCTTGGCCTCCGTTCTTAAATATTGATTTGACCAGATTGCATTGTTAAGGCAACCCGATATTTTTGAGGCTCTTATTGCCTGATGTCTTACCTCTGTTTCTAGGTCTTGATGAGAGGTCATTTGGATGCCAAGGTATGTGAAGGACATGACTTGTTCGACAATGGTATCGTACAGTTGTAGTTTTGCATCGGAGTGGTGATTTAGGAGATTACTTAATTATTATTATTTTTATTTTTAAAATGAAATTTATGTGCTGATAATTAAATAAGTGAATTATTCATGAAATAAATTTTTCTATCCTTGTAAATGCATTAATCAGTACAATCTAACAGGGGGGAAAATAGAGTTAAAGCTCCTTTTGGTTTTGGTTTTAATTAAAGGTCTCAAGAATTTTGCAGGATCCCTATAAGTCAAAGTGGTCTATTCAATCTATTGCATCCAAAAGAAGAAGATGTCGATGGAGATGAAGTAAAGTGTAGATATGGATTTTGAAGGATTCCTAAAAATTGAAAAAGAGAGGAAATTCCAGAATCTTGATCACTTGATGCTGATAGAAAAATATGGAATATCCTCCAAAATTATTGAATTGTATCGGGGAATTGAAAAAAAAAGTTTAATTTCAAATTAATATTCAAGCACAAAACTAAAATCTTGCTTTTTTGACGTCACTTCCAGATAATCCCGAAGGATATAGGAATTCTTTCAATTGTTTGTGAGAGCTCAAAGATTTTTAATGAAATCGTATGCAAGAAGAGGCGCACCGAGAACATTACATTGCTGAAGAGAAGAATAGAATCTCAGAGCATCAAATAAATGAATAAATAAATAAAATAATATCTAAATAAATAATTAATAATAAATTTATTTGCATGAAATTTTCTCTGGAGAGAGACGGACTGGTAGAAACCCTGAAGAAGGAGGGAAGAATCCTCCGAAACGTCGGTTTGAAAGGAAAGGAGGAAATAATCCAATAAATTACACTTTATTTGGATATGTGTTAATTTTTCTTTCTTGACTACCCCTGGGCTTCCTTCTAAAATAAAGTCTTCATCTCTTGCTATATTATTGTATGATAGTGACTTAACATTTCAATAAAATCATTTATTTATTTATTTATTTTTTAACTGATCAAGAGAAAGAATTGTACGAAGTTCCTAGAAAGTCATTGGGATAAACGGTTTGGTGAATAACTGACTCGGCAATTCTCCGATTTGACTGTGAAGGGTTCTTATGGAGTCGGCGAATCTCGTTCTACGTGAAAAACACGCTTTAGGGGGAATTAGTGATTTTATATCATCAAAGCACATGTCGTTATATACTATATAGTATTTGTAAAGGACGGAAATTATTCTTCGATTGGTCAGTGATTCAAAAAACGGTAAAGGTAGGATCTCTATGTTAGAGCATACCTACTATGCCAGGGAATCGTGTTCAGGTCCCACACATAAACTCCTACATTCTTTGATAATAAATACATACACAAACACATGAACATTCAATTAATTCTTTGATTTGACTGGATTTTTGGCGATGAGTTCACGACTTTGCGAATTCGCAAGCTGGTGCGGGGTCCCTCAGGCCTTCAAATGATGCTGGGGGAATTGCGGGATCCCACTTTGCTGGATTGCAATTGCTTGATAGCTCAACTCTGAATTGCATTTCTTTTAAGAATACGGTTCATGGATCAATTTTCATGATGAATTCACGAAGATTATTCGAAATTCTTATACCTCACCAAAGTTTTTTTTAATCAGTGCCTTAGCCCCAAATACAGATTTTTTCTCAAAGTGGCTAAAAATTTTCAATCTCCAAGAATAAAAAAGTTTTGATTGTTTGGTAGTAAATTAACGAATGAATTGGCATTCATTTGATTTTAAATTAATTCTATACTATGTTTACCACAAAGCACTTGAATGTTTTCAATAATTATCTCAATTAATAAAGAAATTTTAATTTAACAAAAGCGCCGGATATAGAATAGATCATTCCAGGTCAACTCTATTTCTAGAATCATTAATTTGGATACAATGTGCCATGGTTATGAATTTTTCGTTGTTTTTGTTTAATTCTGGCAAGCAGCCTTTTAATTAGTCAATCTGAATTCGAAATGACGGCAATTAAAATGGTTGTCGATGAAGTTGAAGGGACTTTTCGAGTTGTGTTTGATCAGCTGCCTGGTCTGCTGGTCTCGACCGAGAAGAGAGAAATATTTTTTGGCCTTTGTTTTTGAGAGGGAGGCTGGGTGGGGGATGACTTGTGAGCGATGGTGGCTTCTCACCGTGATGTGCCATGTCCGTGTGATGGATGGACCCGGGGGCTGAGCCCTTCGGGACCGAAACGTATGTGAGCTGCCTTCCTCCGAATCCTTCCCTTGACGAGTTGCCTCGCTCTTATTTACTGATAAAAAGTTTCAAAAGCTTACCATTCAAAACCGAAGGCGATATTTTTCCATTAGGAGAAGAAGAATGTGCTATACTCGTATAGTGAGTGAGTGCAGCCGCATCGGCATCCACTTCGAGCCTTTTACTTAAATCAATCATAAATATTGTTTAAAATTTAATTGATGGATATTATAGAGAAAAAAATTGATATTGATGACAATATTCCACCCAAACAAATATAATTTATTGATTAGTCTTTTATCATTTATGTCCGAACTTGTCTAATAATACATTTTAAGATTTATATCATTTTTAAAAAAAAACCTATTGACCCGAAGTGTATTAAACATGCTATAGCTAAATGCACAGACAGTTTGTAAAGTAGATTAAAAAAAAGACAAAAAAATTTAGAAATTAATTATTGATTCTTCAAAATTTTATTTGTCTTTTTATTTATTAAATAAAAAATAAAAAATTGAGAAGTCCAAAGATAGTGAAAAAATTCTCTTGAATTAAATAGATGTATTGGACAGTCATTCAAAACCAACGTTTCGGAGGATTTTTCCCTCCTTCGTCAGGGCTTAAAAGGAGTCATTGACTATCCTTGGGCTGCCTTCCATCACTTCTCAATTAAAAATTTCTACCAGTCCATCTCTCTCCGATGAAAAAATTCCTTCTAATAGACAAATACAAAATTGTGGCATAAGGCAAACTTAAAAAAAAAATGGATTATAACAGGTAGGTATAGTAAAAAAACATAACCCTGAAAAGATACTTTTATCCTAACAAGGTAAAAAATTTCCTGCCTGATGGGGGAACCGAAATATTCACTAGGTTTTTTTTTTTCTTAAGAATACGGGCTTCTGCAGAGTGTCCCGGAGACTACGCCTCCTGGACTATGTAGTGGGTTTTAAATTAATTTTCCCAAAATTTTATTTGTCATGTTCAATCCTTCTATCAGCACCCTTTTCAGGATTCATTTCAATTGCCCCTTGAAACTATGCAACAATTTTATTTCATTTCAAGAACCAATATACTTTTCAAACACAAAAAATATTTCAAACTAGCTTCAAGACCCGCCTTCGGTGGGCCTTTTGCCACATGGCGGCTTTATTGATGTTTTATTAGTTACAGAGAATAAATATAATTGTTTTATTATAAGTCTTAAATAGATATAATTTAAGATTCTATTTAACTGCAATTTAAATGTACTTTAAAAAAATAGATAAACATTTTTCAAACCTATCTTCAATTAGTTTTTTCGCAAAAAACAAAAATTTCTCGATGATTACCATTTTTAATTTTTTTTCTCATAAAAAAACTTTGACAAAATAATTATCATATTGTATTTATTATTTGGAAAAAATAAATATTTAGAATTTGAGAAAATCAAATAAAATAAAATACTAAATGTTACTAAATAAATACTTTTGTAAAAATGCAGTATTAAATTCTTCTTCAACGATAATGTGGTTAGAACTATTGAGAATGAATGACACTCAAAAATCTTACAAACAGGGCCGCCAACACTTGTTTATTTTGCTAGTTTAGTTCTTTTATTGTTTGGCAAGCTATGTTGGCTAACCTGAATTTTTTTAGTTTTTCCTGAATTTTCCAATTTTCCGGGCAACTTTTCCAATTTTTTTTTACGTATTAACCTGAATTGGACTATTACGAACATTTAAAAAAAAATTAGCCAAATCGGTCCAGGCATTTGAGAGATCTGCGCTTACAAAGAAACAGAAATTCATTTTTATTATATAGATAACGGATAATAATTTTAAAATTTAAAGATCCTGTTGAATTTATGAAAATACTCTAAATGTTTGAAATTTTAATCTTATTCACAGCAATATGGACCGCACACCATTGATATGTATATATTTTCTATGATTTATTGAGATTTTCACGCATTGCCATGGGCAAGGAATAAAAATACAGCAAAAAAACAATTTTTTCAAGAAATCAATTTTGTAAAGTTTAATCCATTTATCTACATTTAATACTAAGGTAGGGCTCGACCTTCTCTAGTTGCCTGCGAAAGCTCAACTCCCGCTCCTCCAACTGCAAATTTTGACGAGAGCGTACCGATTTTTGAATAACTTTTCACTTTTTCCTTCAATAAAATATTAAATTAATTATCAAATTATTACTAACAAATAATCAAAATGATAAGGATCTCACCTGAACAGGTGTATTCTCTTTTATTAAAATTAAACTTTTTTTGAAAATAAATTCTCCTTTCCCTTTGCATGTTCTATTATATGTATATAACAATGAATTACAGTTTTCTCATTTGAAAGGTTAAAAATATTGATTTCAAAAAAGGGAAGTGCGTTAAGTGAAAGTCCAATGAAGTTCCAATAGATAACCGAGAGAGAATAATTGTGAATTTCTCCTCACACTTTTAAATTAAAATTTATTAAATCAATAAAGTTTAATTTCCGCTGATAAAAGTTAATTAACGGAATATAAATAAGGTAAATAATCAAGGAAGTGAGTTTTAAAATGAATCAATTTTAATATAACCTTTTTTTTTAACTAAACACGTTAAGCTATAAAAAGACCTCTAATTTAGCTTATTTACAGTTAATCATGTTTTTGAAATGGAATTCGATTGATGCCGAAACATGATGTATCGCTAAATTTAAATTCCAAAAAAAAAAAGAAAAAAACAACAACCTGTAAATATAATGTTGTTTCAACCTTTAAAAATCAATTCCCAGGGGTTTCGATAGCTCTTTTTTCATTGATTAGTGAGGGGTGATTCGCAGTAGGTGTATAATGAATTTCTAAAAATACAAACACGAAACAGGTTGTGACAGATGCGTCATTAGCTTTATTTGCCCCGGCGGGGGCGCAAATACCTCGACGCGGTGAGTTTTCCTCACTTGCTAAGCCTCAGCTTAAAACAATCACCGATGCCTAATTGGATGGATATATATTTTTTTTTATTTTTAATTGTAAATAGAATATATAGTCGAATTGTAACCGATTATCCCTCGGCATGGATGGCCTCAATTGAGCTCGCTTGGGCTGCTGTTCGTATCTGAAAGCGCTTTACCCGCTTATTAAGCACTTGCTGATAAATAGGCCGATAAGCTTCGGGCGTAGACTGCAATTTAATTTTGAAAGGCGGATAGTTACGGGAAGAGCATTTTTGTCGAATATTCATTATGATGGGTCCACGAATTCGGCTGAAAGCTCATGCACGACGAGCAGAGGGGGGAATAGGGGAAATGGGTGAGTGAAAGAATTGGTACATTTAGTATTTTGGCAAATATTTCGTTAGTAAACTTATCACTTTAAAACTTGGCATAGAAGTGAGATTTAATAATGTGCCAAATTTCAGCTCATTATATGCAAATTTTGATTTTAATTTAGAAGTTCTGTTGCTTAGAATATTATACAAATATGGGCCTCCCGCTGGAACATCGTCATCAAGACAACGATGCTGAAGCGGGTCAGTGCTTTAGCGCTCTCGGACACCCAACTCCCCCCAGATATGTTTAAACGCGATTAAAAAAAATGCCTGAGCTTCATCCACATAAGCTCACGGGGAAGTGAAACTTTAATTTAAAAACCCTCTAATAGCTCATGACAAATAAAATTAAGAAATATAAATGATTCTTTTAAAACCCACTAATTGTTTACGACAAATAAAATTTATTAAAATTACGAAAATTTATATTATTATTTTAAAATCAAGGCTTGTCTTTTTTTATTTCCCCTGCAATATGGCATTTCCCCTTTATTGTAACAAAAAAAAATCAAACGATTCATCGCTAAAGAAGTTTCACTTCAAAAAAACTTATTCACACTGTTAAAAATTGCTTAAATAATTTTACTATGAAAAATGGTAAGTCCGACCTCAATACTTTTTACTAATATTATATACAAATATTGTAATCTTACAATATATTTTTTACTAATACGTATCTAATTAATACAAGAAAAAAGTAAAGTTACAATTTATTTTTGTATTTTTGCAATGAGTTAATGTGATTTTACCAATATAATAAAGTATTTTTTAATATACCTACACGATCATTTGTAAATTTCCTATCTATTTGTATCTATTATAAACATATAGTAATTTTTTTTAACAGGGCAACTACAGCCCGAAATTACTATGAGTTTCTGGTCTTGAGAAAATCAACCCGTATCTCAGCAGAAGACAGAAACTCGAGATTTGAACTAATCATAGTATAAGAAATTTGAAAATTACTTGATCTACAAAGCTAAGCATTTTTTTGATTTTCTTCATTTTTCAATCAGAAGTTCTGATGCAACAAAATTTAATCAGTTTCTCCTTTCAGAAATATATATATTCATGTTCCAAAAGAAAATACTTTCTACAGCTTTCCGTTCTTGAGTTATTGTGAGAGTATAGGAATCTAGACCAGTGATCTCCAAAGAGTGGTACGCAGAAAATTCTAGAGGGTACGTCCATTTCTCTTCAAAATACTTTATTTCCTCTTGTGTTTCATTTAAAATAAATAAATAAATAACTTGATTACTGCATCTTTCCGATCATTTCCAGAAAAAAATTTAATTTTTGACACACACATGGGGGTACAGTTTATGATTATTATATGTATACGAGCTTTTCGTGCGTGCCTTCGGCACGCCCTCGAAGCTCGGCCCTCCGGGCTAGTGCCCTGGCGGGCAGCGTCTCGGTCCAAAAATTTTATTCCTCTTAAAAAACCACACTCCAAATGTATACCGGTAAACTACCGAAAATACATCGTCTCTTAAAAGTTTCGCCTCTTTAACTTTTGAGTGGCGAGGGGGGGGGGGGGGGGGAATAATGATCAATATATTTAATGTTTCTTAATTCAAAATGAATTGGAGTCTTTCATTTCAAAATTCGAGTCCAAATTAGAAATTAGAATTTCAAATTTGCCTGGTTAATGAAAATCGATTGGAGCCGCGCTGACAATTATATTTCAAATTTGCCTCGTTAATTAATATATATTTAATATTTCTTAATTTAAAATCTATTGGTGTTTTTTCATTTTCATTCGAGTTCAAATGAATACAATATTATCTCGACACAAAGTCCAAATCAAAAATATCTAGTTTTAGTAAGAGAAATCAAGATAGAAATATTAATGTCGCAATGGAGTAATCGGTAGAGCCAATGACTATAGTTCAAGAGTTCGTCGGTTCGATTCTAGGCAAGAGCGTAATTTTTTTAGAGAAATTTCTCTAAGCGTTGTTACAAATTAATCTAGATGAATATTATATAGTATATATAAGGGTAAGCGGTCAACAAACACTTTGGAGACCACTGATCTAGACGGAAGGATACACAGAGAGAAAAATTTATGCTTGAAAGTGAATTTTTCACGTTTTTAGATCTTTCTAAAGACAACTAAGTAATTCCTAGTAAATACTGTGTATCCCGACCGGCAGACAAAGCCTGCTGAGCGTATACCTAGTAATAAGACTTATCGGGCAGTTGGTAGAAAGACAGCCGCGAAACTTTTCACTTGACTTGAAATGCAGATTGAAATTCCATTAGCTCGCATTGGCAGTCGTGTTTAATTAAAGCCAATAGTTTGTAAAAGAAGAGTTGCCATTTCAAAGTCTCGACCTTTAGGGGAATATGGTAAGAGGGAGAGTGCCAACGGGAAAACTCTCATTTGGGGCGAATTAATTTATACCAAGTGGTTGTTTATTGCGATTAAGCCAAGACGAATTAAAAGAGTGTTTCCCTCTGATCGATAAATTCAATGTATATAGTTGTTAACAATTAGACTAAGGAAAAAGTAATTATTTAGACTTTTTCATTAAAGAATTTTCTCATTATTCACAAGTAAAGAGAACATTAGAAAAATATCATATAACTAACAGTTAAGCCTCATTGATGCGAAAACCTGTTAGGCAGGTATGTTATCTATTTCATGTAAATAATTTCTTTAATAACTAACCACAACGATTAATTGATTAATTGACAAATGGTCAATCGTTTGTGTGGCTACGAATTTTCTCTATCCAATCGGGTAATTGACCACATGAGAGGTGACAGATAAAATTTTTCTAATTAAAAAGACTGATGATGAAGGTCAAACCTTCGGAACTATAGACTTAAACAAATAAATTATATATATATATATATATATATATTAATTGCATGAAGCAGGGAACAACCTCATTGATTTCTCTTTATGAATCGACAACTCTGCTACTCTCAGCAAAACAATTTTTTTTTCAATTTGATTATTCTCTATTTATAAATTTATTTAATTGACGAAAATATCCCCCAAGTTTCAAGTCTCTATCTCAGTTTTAACCAAGTGCTACACAGCGATTAATTTTCACATGGGGTTTTTGGCATTGAACGATCAATTTTTTATTGCGGACAAAGTAATGGTTCCAAAAATTTGAAACTCTTTAGACTTTATCCTTATAATAGTAGCTATTCTTCAGAACTTTTACAGATTTTTAGCTATTACAATTTTGGAGTTACATCTAGATAAAATACCGCTATATCTTAGTATTAGTAAGTTATAAACTCCAAAATTATAATAGCTAAAAATCTGTAAAAATTCTGACGGATAAGTACTATTATAAGGATAAAGTTTACAGAGTTTCAAATTTTTTAAACCATTACTTTGGCCGGAATAAAAAATTGATCGTTCAATGCCAAAAACCCCATGTTATTTAGATGGGAAACTTAATCGCTGATGTGTAGCACTAGATTAAAATTGAGAAAAGACTTGAAACTTGGGAGATATTTTTTATTTTATTTATTTCTAATCATATGAGCCCCTTTCAAGTAAATATTCGAAAATATTCAA
Source organism: Forficula auricularia (assembly GCA_024734495.1). Lineage (NCBI taxonomy): Eukaryota > Metazoa > Arthropoda > Insecta > Dermaptera > Forficulidae > Forficula > Forficula auricularia. The sequence continues at coordinate 2,124,056 of JALMQS010000353.1, forward strand.
AATAAGGAGCACCCTACTACTACTATTAAATAATATGATAACTTTATAACATTACATTTCCTAGAAATCAAAGAATACATTTTGAATTTAAATGATTTTGATTATGTTTTGTGTATCCTGCTGATAGAAAAATAAATTGAATCGAAAACTTTTTTTCTCCAGAAAATTTAATTAATTTTCGTGTAAAGTTTAAATATAATACCAAAAGATCAATGATATGGAATTAATATTATAGTGAGAGTGTGATTGTTTGAAAATGAAATTAATTATAAACGAACAAGAGTGAATCAAATGAAACTAGTGAGAATATTTAATATGATGGATTCAGGCCTGTTTAGAAAAATTAATAGGAACAGTGTAAGTAATTTTTCGAAAGGACTTGGGCCGGGCCCGGTTTCCTCCTCTCCGCATGAATTAACCTCAACCTTTCCAAACAACGTACAGTTAATACAAACAAATACGCGGGATGAGTCACGACCTTCTTCTTAATGGCTTAGAGTACCAGTTAAAGACGTATCCATCAAATCTAGTCCACTGAACGTGTGTCAGTCAATGTTCAAAACAATTAATTAGTTAATTAAAATGATATTAATAATAGATTAACGGGTTAGGTAATTCTTTGGCGAGATTTCGAAACTTTACTAAAGAATATTCGGGTATCTCTATGTGTGAGGTGTAAATAATACGACCAGTGTCCCTGGAAGAATGACAGCAAAGGCAGGTGGTTGCCCAACAAAGCCGCCCAAGTCCATCAAAGTCACCTGAGTGCCACATCCATCAAAGGTTCTGTATTTTTTTATTCTCAAGCCCACCACTTCAATCCCCACTCGTTCTGCTGGTTATCCTCCTCCCTCGCACTAGAATTTCAAGTTTTATTTTTACAAATAACAAAGTTCCTTTTCGTTTTTCAACTGTCTATAAATTAATATACAAAATTAAAAATAAAGCATAGATGGCCTCTTCTTCGTTAGCATCTAAATCATAGTGACATGTATATTATCGAGGTGCAACTATTTATAAAAGGGTTTCGACCTGGCTAGCTTCAGCATTTAGGCTTGTGAGAGATGAAACCTGCGCTGGTAGGTTCCGTTTCGGTTAAAATGATTTGTAAATTATTATAAATGAGTGGATTCATCTTTCCCTTTGTATTAAGAGCAGGACATATAAAAACATATACAAAATATTAATGTACCGACAAGAAGACACAATATAACTTAGCAAAAGAAATCATGGCAGGTTGAGAAACAATTTGGCAGATCGCCTTAAGGTAGTTGTAACACCAAATGCATTTTCTTAGGATTTTTTTGAAATTTAGGTCTTCTGGCATGAGAGTTTTTTTCTTTTTATCGTTTTCCAGGTCTGTGGATACTTCCAACCGATGCTTTAAGTCTTTGAGCGATATACCGATACGATCTTCCATCATTTATTAGAGCTACAGCTTGAGCTACTTCCTCGGTCTTTAGAGGCATTATGCTTGGACAATATTTCAAATGAAATTAAATTAAAAGATGAGATATTCAAATCGAACTGATAAACATTAAAATATTCAATTTAATTCGATATTAGACGATAATCATTTAATACAATTCAATAAAGGGATCAGATTTCAAACCTGAAAATTTATTCTAGTTTAAATAAATTTAATTTTAAAGGGTTTAAAGTAGTTGTTTCACCATATGGGTTTTCTTAGGATTTTTTTTTGAAATTTAGACAGATTATTATTTAAATACTTCTGCATCAATTAGTGGCAAAACGAAATTTATGAACAATATAGTTGTTCCGGAGATATTAAATTCCAAAGATAGAGTTTTTCAGACTCGTATACATTGCACTATACGGGATGCCGGTATTAAAGTTTACATACATATATAATTATAATTAAGAAACTTTTCTTACGATTGTTATAAAAAAAATAAACCAACATTAAACAATACTAATAAATTTTTAATTCATAGTTATAACACAGTTTCTGAGATAATAATTAGCTGACAACAACGCATTTATTTAACATAAAAAGTGGGTTAACTTTAGTACTTTTTGACGTATTTTCGCTTCAGTCATTGTCGCAAAATAGCTTTCAATCGCTTATTAAGAACTTTTTGTTTTATAAATCTTCCTTTATAATGTACTTTATCTGATATTTTTATGATAAAATATATACAAGCTCGGACTGTGTTGTCAGATTTGTTAAACGAGCACGGGATTGGCTAGTAGTGGTACATAAACAGCAAAAAGTTTTGGGCTTATGAATCCTTATTGTCTGTTCTATATACTCTAGCAATAACTTTTTGCTACTATTGTCGCGATACAACTACCTTAAAGAATATCAAAAGGTGGATTTGGAGCTATTGGGACTTGGGATTTGCACCCTTCCTAGTTCCTCTCCTACTCCCATGATGAAGGCAAAAATAACATATAAAACTGCCACTCGACGGGGACACGTCATAGCGCATCAGTATCAGAAGATAATTAAATAAATCACGGCATTTATCATTCCGAGAGTGTGGGGTGGGTGGATTTTCAATCATAAAACAGACACCAACAAACGTGAAACAATCAATATAAGAGCTGAGTGTATGGCGGGGATACATTTAGCAGAATCAATCAAACGACACGCTCTAACTATTGTGTATTTATATTATGATGAGAGTTTTTGATGGCACAGCCAATTTTTTATAATTCGATATTTAAACACACTCATATATATTATACATCCATCAGTGATCTATCATTCATGCGAACACAAAAATTCACGATCTGGATAAGCCAATTTAGTAAAAGCTCAATATATATAATTTCAAAGGTTAAGAAACATGTGGTTTGGAGTGAGTGACCTGCGAACAATGTAGGATGTCGGTTTATTTTGGTTGAATACCAGTAAAATTTATTGTACTTATGGTGAAATACTAGAAAATGCGACCATCTATCTCAGCTACAAAGAATCGCCAATAAACAACTTAATCTATTTGCAAACACCCAGCATACCTTTACTGTCAAATTGGAAACAAATAGAGTAAATTCGCTTATCCCTATGATTTTTATAAATGAGATTTCCCATCCTAATCTACCTTCACACTTTAAAAACTCAACTTTAAAACCAATTCAAAATTATCGTCTTTTCACATTTGTCTATTCTGACTTAAAGGTAAACTTGTTGTTGTGTTGACATCGTTTTAACTATTGTCGCTATTACAGCGCAGATTACAGAGATTGGTAAAAGATAAATTAAAGTTATCATTTTCGTACATAATGTATACTAAAGAGTTTTTTAAAGGGAATCATGGTCAAGTTTTTGTGTGTTTTTTTTTATTTTTCCCCAACAGCAACGTTTCGTTGACTTTAACTACTTCTTCAGGATTTCAAATAGTTATTTCACACATTAGTCTAAAATACATTATTTTTCTTATCTTCGTTACCAATGACCATCAGAAATTCAAAAAATCCGAGTACATTCACATAAACAATAATCAGAAACATATTTGTATTGTTTCTGAAACTGTTTATGTGAATGTACCGGATTTTTTGAATTTATGATGATCATTGGTAACGAGGATAAAGAAAAATTATGTATTTTAGACGAAAGTGTGATGAAACTATTTGAAACCCTGAAGAAGTAGGTAAAGTCGACGAAACGTTGATGAAAAATAAAAAAATCACACAATAAACTTGTCCTTAATTCCCATTAAAAAACTCTCATTAATACCCTATTTGGATAACTTTAATTTATCTTTTAACAATTTCTGCAAGCGGCGCTGTAATACCGACAATGTCAAATTGGTTAAAACGACATCAACACAACAAAAAGTTCACCTTTCATAAAGGTAAATTAGATATATTCTTCTGTTGGTAATAATTAGCCAGAATAGAGAAACAATTTTCTTTTTTAAAGAGATCGATGTTTTTAATATGAAATGATAAGGATTTAGTGGCCCTAGTGAATGAAGTCGCCAATGGTGGTAAATATCGGGCTGAGAGTTAACCAGCCAACATCGAAATCCGTGATTTATCAGAATACGCCAGCTTTGGCCGATAGCAGCTTATGTAAATGCAATCATATACCCGAATGGCTGCTTGATATTGTGCTCTTTCGCAAATTGAATCGGAGCTCGCTCAGAGCAAATTAATAAATAAATAGGCCGATCAGCAGCCGGTGGTGCAGAGCTTCTATCGTTAGAAAAATCAACTCCCGTGCTCTGCTCGAAGAAGAGTTGAAGAGTCGAAAAGCCGGCACCCCCTGAGATAAAGAGGTCTCCTCTCTTGGAGATCCACTTTGGGGAAAAAACCACCCCCGCACCAACCCCCTGGCTGACGTTCTCTCTCCCGTCTTTGCCCGACTTCTTCCCGCCTACACCCCAAGACTCCTGAACGTCTCTCCGTTGTACAAACACTTTTCGTGGAGGCTTTATCCTGTTCGTAGACACACCCACAAACACCGACTCTCAGACACACACACATCGGCAACCTGACACGCATTCAACAGTCGACCTTGGCCTATTAAAATAACGTACAAAGATTGCATATTTTTTTTCTTTTTCAAGCCGCCTCCCGAATTCTGCATTAAAAAGTATTTTAATCTTTAACAACGATCATGAATGAATTGAAGCGATTAGTTAATTTATTTTTTTGTTATTCATTTTCCTATAGATAAATTTTAATTCATTTATTATTTCTAATAGTATAATTACTTTTCTTTTGCCTAACCCTGCCAAGGGTTGTAGCCAAAAGCTCCAAGTGATTGATTACTCACTTAGGAACAAACCGCGTTTAAAACAGAACTGAAAATAGTTTATTTGAATAGGTATAGGATAATAAAAATTCAACTAAACTAGAAAATTATTCAATAAATTTATGTAATTTTGATTATGTCTCGGCTTTGGACAATAAATTGATGACCTGGATAGTTTTGTTGACCATTCTTGGTGAAATTAGAAAATTGATTAAGTTTATATTATAACAACGTTTCGGTATACATTTATGAAATCCACTCTTGTGCTTGCGATCATAGTTTTCGTAGTCTTTACTAGAGGGCCCTATGAAGTCGCGGTTGGCGTGAAACCGATCCAATACTTTATCTGCTTTCATGGCCCCCGCTCCAGATTTCTAGGCCCAAAAGCTGAACCGGGTCCCTTATTAAGGAATACGTATGTGTTTTTTTTTTTATGAAGTGGAAAGAGTTGGTCACCCTACACTTTCTAGCATACCCCTTAAAATGACACATCTGGGCCGCGGGTCCCTGTGGGGCCCGGTCCCCGAACCCAGAGGTGCACTTGGACCCCCCTTGCGGGGGCTATGCCTGCTTCGCATTGAATAAAGTAATAATGGGAAAATGGCTTGCTCCTTTTTTTGCATGGTATGAATACTCTTAGCTCATCTGCCAGTTGGTTTGTCTAAATAACAGGCACCCTTGATGCGATATGGCTATTAAATGACCCGACTGATGCTGCTTCTAGCAAAAAACAGATCTTTTAGAATTTAAACATAATAATGATAATTTTTTTATTTCACTATGGGTGGTCTAGCTTCTAGCACATCAAAATCTTACAGATTATTTGTTTTTTAAAAAAATTTTTTATTATAAGTCAAATCAAATAATTCATTTTGTCTTGTGAAATATCAAGATAGTTACAGCTCATTGAATGTAGATAAAGTAGAAGTTAACCTCCTGAATATCATAAAAATAAACACCATTATATATAGAAAAAGATGGATAGAAAAAAAGAAAGATAAATTGCTAAAAATAAGTTAAATTACTATGCTATCATTTATATTTCAAGGGAGATAGCTCATAAGTCAAAATGAGAGAAAGAGGCAATTGCTCAATGGGTGTCAGTGTCTCGTCTCATCCATATGAAGATGACATCGAGCGCAAGACAATGGCGGCGACGGGGACGGCGTCTGCAGCAGCGTCAACGGAAACGGGCGGACAGGGGGTCTGATCGGGGGGGGCCAGGGGGTCTGATCGGTGGGACGAGACGAGGGCGAGGGTGTCACGGCTCATCGAAATCCTCTCCGATGGATTTATGAAGAGCCGAGTCATAAAGCAGACACGTGCACATCCCACATGTACACAGGTACACAGGTTCACGGAGAGTACCTACTCGCATCTAGCAGATGCACGCACGCAGCACACTTGCACGCGAGGAACTTGTCTCCGTGATGAATGGTCGTCGCGGAACGCGTATTGATTTCTTTCAGTTTAAAACGCCTTCTGCACGAATCGCCCCTTCTTTCTCAATGGATAGATGGAGGAATTTTGGCAAAATCAAAAGATTTTTGTAGAGTGATTTAAGAGAGAAGCCCTCGCTTCCTTAAGTTAAAATACTGTCAGATAAAAAAAAATGTTGCACTCTTTTGGAATAGTTTAAAGAAAAAGAATAAAATAATTTGAATTTAAATAAATTAAGTGGATTAAGAATAAATTTTATAAATTTAATTTTAAAATTCTATCCAAATAAATGTAAAAATTCTGACACTGCAATTTTTTGAATAACTACTTGAAAAAATCGTCAAAAATCAAAAGTGGAATTGAAATATTTTGAAAATGAATTAGGTACTTAATAAGTCTATAAAATTTTAAATTCTATTAAACATCTACAAATGAATAAAAACTTCAGTAAACTTCCAATATATATCCTATTTTAGCCTGTATTCTTATTTAAACTATTATCGAATTATCATATAATGGATTCACTGTAAATTATTTAATATAAAAATGAATCACAAAGCCCAAGTAAATTTTAATTTTTAATACAGGCGTGTAATGTTATTCCAAATTCTGTCATAAATCGATGTATATTAGAGATCTTAGTACAAACAGTGAGGAAATTTGTTTCGAGATATATATAATATTATATGTTGCGAGTAAAACACTTCTTACTACAGGGTTTAATGGCCAAATCTTAACAGTCCCTTGTGGTTGTCTAATGTCCGGTTGTGTCTTTGAAATGAAAATCTGAAGAAGATAACATGATCACTTCAGGTTTTAAATTCATCAATTTTCATTACTCCAATTGTATTGTAAGATTTAATTACTTGAGCTAAACTAGCTCTAGGCATTTATGAATTACTTGGTTAATTTAACTCATCTCATCAAAAATAGTTACATCTACTTTTTCCACTAAGTTCCCAATATATAAATATTAAAAAAAAAAAAAATACAAAATACAAATCTCTTAAAAAACAATCAATATAAAAGATTAAATATTTATTTTTTTAGGGTTGCTTTCTAAACAATAGAGAAAACAACTTTTATCTTTTTCCAATGCGAAGCATGAGGAAAGTATTGTAATCGGTCTCGCGGCAAGCGTGACTTTATTTAATTTAAAAAATTTCCATTGATAAAGGGAGAATTTCTCTCGAAACGTTTGTGTTAATTGTTTTTTAAAAGATCTGTATTTTTTATTATTTAATTATTCAATAAATACTTTTTTCTTTTCTATATAAATATATCGGAATCAATTTCTTTAATTAATATTTCTAGTAGAAAAAGATTTTTAATTTCTAAATTCACATAGTAAATTTTAAACAATTTCAAAATAATATGTCAAGTATGCTGCATATTTGAAAACTCGCTTTGTACATCTAGTAGTTAACGGTAATTTCAATTAATTTCTCTTTAGATGATTCATTGTTATTTATCAAGCCAATCTTTAGACGATTCATCTCTTTTAAAAATCTCATCTTTAATTAAAATTTAAACAAGAATCAACAAAATATTAATGGATGGACTCCAAAGCAAATTCTTAAAAAAAGAGATATATAGAGAGCTTCGTGGTTAAATAAAGTGGTGCTTTATTTCTTTGATCATGTCAAGTATCTACGGACAATAATTAAGCATACTTAAGTGAAGAATTAAAGCCCAGTTGACTGTTTTCGTTCTACCCTTTCAATCTTAACGAGTGATAAGTGAAACGCTCATTTTTCCCACATTATTCTAGCCCTCCCCCAGCAGAGCATGGATCCCGAAACATGCCAGATCCACTCTCATTCTCCTTGTCTCTAATTGTAGAAATGTACATCCCCAAGTTTTGTTTATCTGGTTCAAACATTAGAAGTTGAAGGAACCATGCATGGCCAAGAGTAGATTTATGTGTTCACGGGTGCATGCATTCTCCTCCTCCTTTCGAGGCATTATAAGTTATAAAAATGTTTAAGCTCTAAGAGATTCTCTTTTCATAAACAAACATTATGATTTTTCGCGTCCTACACTGAAAAAACGATATATTTATAGTTAAGAAATTATATTTGATATGAATAGATTATGAAGTTAATTATCAATATTCAATATTAATAAATGATATACATATTTTTTGAGCAACTCTAGATATATTAATAGTTAAGATGCCGCTATTTGAACCAAGCACCAATAAGTAAATTATGAAAATATTGTTATTTGAGTAAAATAGTGGAATAATTAAATTTAATAGTTGGGTATTTAAATGGAATAATACGTAACGAAATGATATAAACTTGAATATTTTTTATTTATAATAAATATAGCTATGTATTTCTGACTAGAAGATGAGTTTATTCATTTGATGTAGAATCTATATTCAATCGATTGAATTATATTCTTTTTAATATCTTAATTATTAAGATATCACTATTTGCAAAAAATCTAAGTAGTGTTATGATAAAAAAAATATTCGTTTAGATATAATAAGAGGTTTCACTAGAAGTAAACAAGACATTCATTTAATATTAAGAGATATCTAATAGAATAAAATAGATCACTCAAGTATATAATATATTTGGATTAAATACCTAAAAATTTGGTCATATTTGGAATAATTTCGATATATCTTGATTATTAATAAAATATCTTTGGGATAATTAAGAGCTCATTAAAAATGCTCAACTCTATCAATATATAAATTGTTTTTTCAGTGTAGGCTGTTTTAGTATGGCTGTGTGGCCTCTGACCATCGCCTGACAGAGCGTCATTCGTCAGTCGAGATGTCACTTCACTTTGATCTAAGTTCCAGCCCCCTGAACTTTCCAAACATTTCCTTCAAAAAATCGATAACTTTAATTCTCTGGAATTATAAATGATTGTCTTGCTTTCTATTTATCCCCACAACTTCATTTTTAATATTTCATAAAACGACTTGTCAATGTGCGAAATTTTTCTCTTTATCTGATATAAGGAAGATAAATCGTTTTGGAAATTATATATTTTGAAATTTATTTCTTTGTGTTTTTGAACAGGTAAGTTTTTAAAATATGTTCTCAAGGAGAGAGAGAGAGAGAAGTGTTTTTAGTTTTACAATGGGAAGAGAATAAATGCAAAATGATGGCATAAACTAAGTTTGAATTTATAATGTTTCTCGGAGTGATCGACTGGCATCGAGGAGGTCATGAGTCAGCCGAGCGCGAATATAATTCAAGGAAAATTCTGATTAGCGAAATGAAGTATGGTCACAGAGAGCAGGATAACTTTGTCCGTCATAAATCTTGAGATACAAAAGGAATTCGTATATAATGTTTTAAGGTTTGATTTATTTATCGGATATTGCCGCTCTTAATCAATTAGAATGTATGACGTAACGAGCGAGCCGGCCGCAGGGGCGGGAATCAAAGGGCCTCCGAATGGAAAGCATGAATGTAAATCAAACTAAAGGTGCAGAGGGGCTTTTTAGGTCTCATGGCCAGGGGCCTGCCTGCCGGAGACACAAATCACGCCAATTGTCAGAGAGGGTTCCTCCTCTGTATTGCTATAAGTTAGAATTAGTTTGCTGTTCTCGGGCCATCTCAGGATAAATACGCGAGCGCGAATAGCCTGCTTGCTACCTACTAGATATGTATATAGGAAAGTAAAGGGCAGCTGAGCGAAGGGTCGTAGAGATGATTTAAGGGACGCGTTCTGGTGCAAACTTGGCTCACCTTAGCAAAGCAACGAGCCTACAAAACACCCTCACCCCGAGAACGACCTCGCCCGACGGCTGCGAGGGGTGAGAATGCCCCCGAGGGAGATTTATAGATCTAGGCCGAAGTGACATCACCGGAGCTCAGAGCGCGTTTAATTATAATACTTTATTGCCCAATAAATCAGACGTTAGGGTCCCCTACAGCTTTGAAGGACTGCGCTCAATTCTGAGACGTACTTTATGAGCGGATTATGCATTATTCCCGGGGTTTTTATTCGCGACTGGGTGCGCTTGCGCTCGGGGTAGTGGGGTACGGGCCCCTGGGGGCATTCGTCACAGGCGCGGTCGCCTTCCCTTAGCCCTTACGGTAGGGCACACTGGACCTCCTGGGCTCTGCGGCTGGCGCCGTCGACTGCGATCGATCGATCGCCATCGTCTTGGCTGCCGTCCACCGTCAACGTCACCGTCACCGTCACTGTCACCGTCACCGTCACCAAGCAGTCACCACTCCATCAACGCTGACAGCCACCTCTCCAAACGAGACATGATCGTACTCCCTTATTCCCTTCCACCCTCGGAGCCCTTTTTCCTCAGTCGGTCCGACCCCATTCTCACTCTGCATTCATCCACCCATTTCTATTCTTCTCGCCGCGCCGGGACACTCGGACATCACAAAATCCAAAATATAATTTACTGTTTACTTTGAAAGTTTATAATAGGAAAATAAGGACAAGTTTTTATGTGTGACTTTTTTATTTATCATCCAACGTTTCGTCGACTTAGCCGACTTCTTCAGAACTTCAAATAGTCATCCCACACATTCGTCTAAATTTATCTTCGTCATAAATTTTCAAATTAATGCAAATTATGGACGAAAATGATAATAATAATTTACTGTTTACTATACCTACTATAAGTAACAAATATTTATTATAAGTTATTTTTAATCCATTTGCTTGATGTAAATAGGGGCAGAATTTCGCAAATACCTAGCTTAATATTTTATTTTTATTTTCTGTTTTTGTATCCTATATGTTGTTATTATTATTTTTTTACTCTCCTATATATATTGTATTTTTAGTATTTATGTTTCATATAATTATTATGTATCATATGTTTTACTTTTTGAATTTTTCTTGCTTGTTATATTGGTTTTTCCGTTTTTCTTGTTTTGTATTATATTAATTAATTTTTATATAATTGAATTGGCCGAAAATTGTACATTAAAGGGGCTAGATAGCCCTACAGATACAATGTTTTAATAAATAAATAAATAAATAAACATATAGGTATATTTGATAAAAAGTATATATCGACGCCTTAGCATAGAGTGTAAACCTGCTAAATCCATTTTTTATCATATATGACATATTAATACAGATCGAAAGAAAAAGAAATGCAGCATCGTCTAAGTAAAACTTCTACTTAAAATTACGATCATAAGTCGTAGAAAAAATATCTGAAAAATAGTTTCTTTCCATAAAAACAATATTAAATTTTGTTTGTGTTTTTTCTGCCCTATAAAATTTCCTTGTTGTTAGTTAGCAGGTTTACACTCTAAGGCGACGATATGTAGGGTGGTCGTTTAAAATTAAATTTTTTCCGACACCCTCTCTTTTTTATTAAAAACAACACCACAAGACTATCTAAGCTCATTTGTTGGTAAAATCATGTTTTTTTGGAAATTTCTCATTAAATATACAATAATAATAATTTTTTGATAATTAGATATTATTAACAATGATACATTATTATTATCAGTTCAACTAAGAGAAATTTCGCGACATATTTTTTATAGAAACTATAGACGTATGAAAGCGTCGGTAATTTAATAAATATAGATAATGATTGTACATTAACCTGCTAGCTAACTTACCGATAGAAAATTTACTTGGGAAATTTGTTCAAATTTATTGATGAAAATAATGATAATAATAATGTAACATTGTTAATAATATCTAATTATCAAAAAATTATTATTATTGTACATTTAATGAGAAATTTCCAAAAACATGATTTTACCAAAAAATGAACTTAGATCGTCTTGATGCATGTGTTGTTTTTAATAATAATAATAATAAAAAAATTTACCTCGCGTTTTTTCATCAAAAGGAAGCTTTTTAGGGGGTGTCGGAAAAAATTAATTTTTAACGACCACCCTAATGTATATGTTTATTTGTATCAAGCAGAGGACAAATCCATTGATTTCACTTTAAGAATCAAGCAACAACTCTGCTACTCTCGGCAAAACAAAATATTTTCAATTACAAGTTATTTTGTATCTAAATACTCTTTTATAAACTTTGAGCTATTATTAAATGAAAACATAAAAACGACGGAATTCTATCTTCCCGCTAATTGCTATAAAATCGATATAATTATCATTTCTAAAAGTAAAACGTACTAATTTCTTGTTGAATGTTATTTTCATATTTGTATTGGAAATGATACTAATTAAAATTGAAAAGAAAACTAGAGTCCATGTAAATTTAAGTGATGGCCGCAAACAAACCAGCCAGAGGGATACTTTGAATGTCATCTTCCAAGTTTTTATGAACCTCTTAAAATGTGTCACCAAATACGTGTTCCGTAAACATAAAACACTAAAGCTATTTTGTTATTTATTATCTATACGCAGCATATTGTGTCCGAAATTAACAATTTAGACAACAAAATATGAAAGTTAAATGTCTTTTAGAAAAATTTATTATCTTTGTCACTTTGTCACACAAAGAGTAGGAGATGAAGGAAAGTTCTTTTATTCATATTCATACTTATGAATCATCCACTCCATTAAACAGCTCATGCGTTGTTCAGAATCGAAACCTGCCCAACAAGATTATTTTGGGTTTCTTATTATTCGAGATTTTAGGTAGCAAATAAAAAGAATGACATTTTTTTTACTTCATTGACAATAGTGATTATTGAAAAAGAAAACATTGTGAGAGGTTTCCACTAAATTTTATTTTGTCATCTTCAGTTACATAAAGAATATTAAAATTTTACAGTGATAACATAGAACGATCACATTTAATATTATGTTTATAAATTTGTTAGATTTTTAATTTAATTTATATTTATCTTATATGAAATTCACATTTAAAAACCAGGGATGCCTCTCATTGTCTTCTAGTCTTATAAAATTTAGCCTTAACGTCTAAGTGAGAATTTTTGTTTTTATATCCTTTGGCTGCTCTCACCTTTTTTTAGTATGTTTCTCGATTTCTTTTTACCATATGGACCGATTTCGATGATTCTTTTTTTATTGGAAAGGGGGTACCATAAGGGTGGTCCCATATTAATTTGGTCAAGTTCTGATGATATGATCAATGACAAAATAACGGAAATCTTCAATTCTTATAATGGAAAATCTTTTATCTTTCAAATAAACCATTTAATCATTCTGATAAATCGTTTAATACGATGAAATTAAATCAGTACACACTGCTGATTGGAATCATGAATAATGTTATCACTTTCGCGTAGAACGGTTCGGACGACTCCTTAAGAAAAATAAAATTTATAGTTATCATAATATTTTTGGTTTATGTTTTACAATTTGTTTTTTTTTTGAACATTTTTTCAAGTCACCAACTTTTTTTTACCTTATTTATTTATTTTTTTAATTTCAAGTTAAATGAATAAAAATTACTTATGTAAAAATGAATTATATTGTAAAGTTCTTTATATAAGTATAGGCATATAGTTTTAGACTTTGATTACTCTATTTTTTCTAGGGCTATTATAAAACTACTTGACTAATGTACTGTAACTCACTCGCACATGTATCTAGAATTATTACATATTAATTTAGTTTAGTTTATTGCATAATTTATTCACTTAAAATAACAAATTACCGAGCGAATCGGAGTCGATTTTATAAAATCAAATCAAAAAGATTGTCCTCTACTTAATCTGAGATTTTTTAGAAAGTTTTGTTTAAACATGTCTTTTTCTGGAATCAAGCCCAACCGCTAAAAAGCCATCACTCTTAGGTGAATACATGTAAATAAAATAATCTCTAACATTTCAGATTATGCAGAGAATCTCTTTGATTTTATTTCAATTTATTTATTATTTTGTATATAATATAAATTAATCGGTTATTTTTAAGTAAAAATCCCCACGATCACTGAAACTGCTGGTGTGTTGCTCAAGATGTGGCCTGAGGGTAGAATTATTCCACAAAAATCCTTCAAGTGATTTCTGATTGCAAATCTCAACATGTGGCATTGACGATTCGTCAACAAGCGACTGATGAACGCCACAAGAGACCGCAGTTTCGAGAGTGTATCTTCTCGTGCATGAATGTATCCATATATATTGTAGACGGGTGTGTTGTAGAATCGGCCAATCAATGTTGGCTAGAATCTGCCAGGTGAACATGTTCCCACGGAGAGAGATGATTTACACTCTCTCTCCTGCTTTGTCTCTCGACCCGTTTATCTCCTATTCTGTCGGCCGTCCATCGGGTGTGCTGACGATTTATGGTCAATCAGCAACAAGGGACTGAGAGACGCCAAAGGGGAGGTCACCGAGAAGCTTACAAGGGACGAGATTGATCAGACAGAGATGGACCTCAAGATGGTATTAGGCAAAGGGTCTCTAATCCGAATATACGCATGCATCTATTTTCAAAGGGAAACAATTAAGGGAATATGAAGTCTGACGTATTATTTCAATTACTAATGAAAATTCGGGGATGTTTTGTTCAATCTTGGAATAATTCTATTATAAGAACAATTGTACAAATGAAATTCATCATATTATCAATTCAAAGCAGAGATCACTCTGACAAAATGTTATCCAGCCCACTAAACTAAACCTTTGTGAGGACTATTTTCTTGAATACAGGGTGTTTAGGAGGAATAGTAAATATTTTAGGTGGTAGTATAGACGAATTGCAATAAAAAATGCTATATAACATGTGTCCAATTTTTATTGAGTACAGAGATACAGCTGTTAGTATGTCCCAACCCAATATCGGGCATACTCAGCATGCTGTAAATACGTGGGGCATGCTTACACGCTACAGTACAGTAGGACATGGCCAAAAAATCACAATGAAAACTTCAATGTAAACAAAAGCACAACTTCACAACTTGAACATCAACACTCTACTGCTGACATTCGATAAATACGCCAATAGCAACCGGTGTACCAAGCCACAAAACGACAATGCATTGAACTCAGCTGTATCTCTGTACTCAATAAAAATTCGACACATGTTGTATCGCATTTTTTATTGCAATTCGTCTAAACTACAACCTCCTAAATTATTTACTATTCCTCCTGAAATACCATGTATAGATAAATATCCAAGAAATTGTTACACTCAGTAGTTGAGAGCATATAGCAGTAGCACATTACATTGCATTCCTGGAAAGAAAATAATACTCAAGGGCTGGGATTGAGACAGAGAAGATTATGAAGCTGTCTTTAATTGGATTATTGAAGGATGTAAAATTCGGGAATGAAGGTGGCAGAATAGGATTACAATCTCTAAAAGTTAAAAGGATAAACAGACTTTGATTCTGATTTCCCTAAAAGGATGTTGGATGTTAAGGAACCTACTATTGATAAGTGATTTTGACACTACGCAATTCTCGTGGTCAAGAATATAACTAAAACAAAAGAGTAAGCTGCACAGTTATCAATCATGCCAAGGATAATTTTTCAAAATTGAGAAGATTATTTAAATAAATCATTTAATATTGAATTAAATAGTAAACAACAATTTATTAAATATGACCCGCATGTGTTAGTTTTAATTTTGACCATCAGACAACGCTGTTTACCAAATAACAGATACTAATGTCCGAAGAAAATTTATTTTGATTGAATTTTCTTTACATTAGTTATAATTTCTATAGAAATTGAATAAAAATATGCAGACGTAATATCTTGAAAATTTAATGGTAGGTATGTTGAAACGTTGAAAGATCTCGAAAGATTGTGTCAATGGTAATTCCTGGATGGTCTTTAAATTCTGTCTGGTGTTGTGTTTTTAAAGTTGACCTGATCTTTGTTATGTTATTCAGACTCAAATAAAATTGATTGGAACAGCTTAAAGAGGTAACAATCGTGCCACGACTATACCCTTTAAGAGCAGATGAAATTGTCGGTATCTGCGGACGAAATAAGCTGAAAAACAAAATTTCGTATTTTTTTTAAATTGTTACGATTTATATAATTCGGAGTATAATTAAACTAATATTTATTTTGTTTTTTAATTTTTCTGATATCTATTTAAATAAATAAATGAAAAAAAAATTAATCTCAAAGAGCAAATTTCCAATAGATTCTTCTAATCAACGTTATAAGATTCTATCTCCAAAATTATTAATTATACCTGTATAAATATTATTATTTTGATTGAAAAAAAATGAAATTGAAATAAAAAAAAGATTAAATACTTTTGGGTAAATAAACGAGAATAGAAATTGGAAGAAGAGCACAAAAAGGGGTGTGTGCGGGGGAGGGCACTTAATTTATTTATTTATGTATAAATTGACTTTTTTCATTAATTTAATAGGTTGGGAAAAGTTGTCAGAGAAAACAACACATAAAAGACGCAGCGAAAATAAAATAACTCGTCCATTAATGTGCTAATCAATCAAAATATGATTGGTTTTCGATATGTATGCCTGTGGGAGTATTGTTCCAAATATGACGTGTGGCGTAGCAAGACACTTGCCGCGAGGTTTCTGACAAGTACTACGCCGTCGACAGCTCTATTATTGACAGCTATCGGCGATGTCTGGCGGGGCTCTCTCTGGACCTGTCAATTCGCACCCGGAACCGATTAAAAAGTACACTCGTTTCCGGATGAAACTCTGATATTCTCATCCTCAATATATATTCAATCCATTGACAGAGTTAATTTTTATTCTTTTCATTAGAGTCAAAAACGAAAAAAAATGCATTTAACAATTTGTTTTTCAATTATTCTCAGCCAATCGGTTAACATTTAATTTTAGTAGTTACTGAAAGAGGATTTTTTTTAATTTAAGGATAAATAAAGTATAATGGCTAAAGTGTTTACTTTCCAGAATTAAACATGTCTCACGATTTTGATTTTAAGAAGCCTGACATCAATAGTAATTAATATAAAAAACACTGTTTAGAAGAGAGCGGGCTCCAAACTGCCCTACTTTCTCTACTTTTCCAATTGTCATTAAAATTATTGAATTGTCACCTGAATTACATATACTTCCAAAGTTTCAAATCAATACGACAATTATACGTAGACTAAAATCGACTTTCTAAAATCCCTTACATCTAGAACTGTTACATTCAAGTGAAGCTAATATAAAGTGTTTAATTATTAATAAAAATAATCTCGACGCCTCCATAATGAATTAAAATAATTAAGAACAACAGACAAAATATAATTTTTATAATGATATGATACAAGAAAAAGTTGCACCAAAAAGGTACAACCTCTGTAGTCCGCGGCCAACACTTGTATAGTGAAAAGATTTCAGGGATTGGGTCGGATTTGAAGGTATCTGTGGAAGTGATTGAAAAACTGAAGGTTATATATAGCCGGGAAGACGGACGGGGAAGCGAGTTTCAGTCTCTAGAAGTCATAGGGATAAACGTATTGGCGAATGTGTTTGTTCGCTTAAAATCCAATTTAAGTGCTTTTGGAGGATTATTGATTTTTATCTCGTGAGAACAAAAGCCATGCTAGTATCTATAAAAAAGAGAAAGACGTAGACAGTTTTACAATAGACCAAGGGAGTCGAGAGTGTCAGTTAATGCTGGGTGTTCTATAAGTCTGAATTGCATCCAAATTACTTTACATTCATTTTAGAAAAATGATAGATTTAAAATAAAAATGCATTAAATATTCTTATGAAGAATCTTAATAATTGGACCCGAAATTAGAAAAAATATTATTTTCCTTACTATATATATTTGGCATCTTGTGATCGTCGTCGAACCCCACGCGTCACGTAACTTAGCTTCAATTAATACTAGTAACTTTATTTGTCAAATGTCATTTTTTTGAAATCTGTTAATTTTTTGGTCAAATATTCCAAATTTAAAATTAATTAATATTAGTTATCAGATAGAGGTTAATTCTTTTGTAAAATTTTATATATCGCTTGAAGGAAATATTAGTTCATGATTTTAAACTTGCGAACATATTTCTAGTACTTATATATAATAGAAAATCTAGTATTATTGACTATTAAATCCGAGTCCAACCAAAAACATAGTTTAATGGTGACGTCACAGCAAGTTTGGGCTTAGAAAGACGAAGAAACCGTTGTGTTTTTAATTATTAAAAAACCACCAAAATTTGTTGTTTTTTCGTGATAACATTTTTTTATTTAATGAGAAATTTAGATTAAAGATTATAATTTTTTGTTAAATAGAAGGGTTGTTTTTGTCACAAATATAATAAAACAATAATTTCAATAACTATTTGAATTATTTAATTGATAACTATACAGTTTCGGTCACCACTGGTTGACCATCCTCAGTAGTTATCTCGTTCAAGAACCGGAATTTGTCATTTCACATGAAACATTCATTCCTAAATCTTCAATACAGATACATCACACAATTCATTACAATCACACACATAAATATATATAGCAAGAATTTATAAAAACATTTATCACTGAACCAGAAACTATTGTGAATTCAAAATAGTTTCTGGTTCAGTGATAAATGTTTTTATAAATTGTTGCTATATATATATATGTGTGTGTGATTGTAATGAATTGTGTGATGTATCTGTATTGAAGATTTGGGAATGAATGTTTCATGTGAAATGACAAATTCCGGTTCTTGAACGAGATAACTACTGAGGATGGTCAACCAGTGGTGACCGAAACTGTATAGTTATCAATTAAATAATTCAAATAGTTATTGAAATTATTGTTTTATTATATTTGTGACAAAAACAACTCTTCAATTTAAATCAAGTCACTTAAGTTCTGGAAGAATTTTAATAAAGTTTATAACTGACAAATAATACGAAAAAACCCTCTTGTGAACAAAATTCAAACTAATGTAAAATTAATTTCGATTATATGCTACATAGGGCCTAGAGGAATTTACTAACAATATTTGATCGTTTAATAAATATTTCTTTAGTTTTTTTTTTCTTAGAATTAAGACAATCTAATTTAATTACTTTTTACGTTTAAAAGACAAATTTAAAAATAATTAAATAAAATTAATTGCTGAAAGGGTTGCTGAGAGAGAGGGTAAGATAAAAGGTCTAAAAGTTGATGAATCAGCAACCTCTCTCTCTTTCCCACCCTTATTCCATCAAAACTCTTTAGAATATTTTAAGTTTTGGAATAAAAAAATATTGAAATATAAATTCATTGTCCCGCCGGACATTGAGTTTGTTTTTGTATTTATGTACAGATAACCATGCGAATCTTTTTTGAGATAAGACTACTTATTTCTCCAAAAAAAAATCAAAATTCAATTTCCGTCCGTGTATTTTAATTAAAATTTGGACCTCGATGTTTTATTCTATCAGAATTGAACGTTTATTTGATACAAGATGGCCACATGTTGCCATTCGAGATGAATGTTTTAATAAATAAAATTGTTTGTGTTTGCTCTATTATAGATATAAGAAGGAAAAATAACAAATTGATTTTCCAAATAAAATCACGATAAAAAAAGTAGGTTTAAAAAAAATGGGCAAATAGAGAAGCAATGTAGCTAGAATTAGTAAATAGTAAGTAAAAAATTTTAAACGTTGATAGACTTCAAATGTTTTAAATTTTCAAACCCAGTATGAAGCAAGATCTCAAATAAGAAAGATGGAAGAAATTTTAAAGCTAAAAAGCAGCATATTAAAGTGTTTATATTCGAAAAAATTAATTATTTATATGTATTTTTAAAAGTTGAAATTTTAGTAAAATCACACATAATTGATTATAATTATTTATTGAACACTAACAAATAATACAATAAAACTACGACGTTTCGATCTACTGATTTTGCGATCGTTCTCAAGTATGAGCACCCGAACGATTGCAGAATAGGTCGATCGAAACGTCGTAGTTTTATTGTATTATTTGTTAGTGTTCAATAAATAATTATAATTAATTATGTGTGATTTTATTAAAATTTCAACTTTTAAAAAAATTAATCACAAAAGAAAAGCTTCAACAGCTTCATTACTAATTATATTTTCATAAACTTACAAAATTGATACTATTTTATATTATTAAATGAGCAATTATTGTATATATATTATATAGAATAGGTTTCTCGAAAGCTGCTCCAACTATTTCGCTAAAATGATGTACTTATTAAGTATCATGAGTTATTAGTCGTGTATAAATTTTAATCCGATTGAAATAAAGGAAGTGGGTGTAATTAGTCATGTCGCAAAATAAATATTTTAATCGTTCATATCTCGAGCACGAATACCTACCAAGTCGGGTAGTTGAACGCCTGAGCTGTTTTACAATTTTTTGAAAAATTTCCATCTATTTTTCATAAAATGACAATTATAATCCACTTCAACGATAGAATTAATTAATTAATCAATTAATTAAATTCATTTTAGGCATAGTTTTATTTTGTTTTCCCTTTCTACTTCGATTAAACTTGATTTTTTTCATACATATAGCTATAATGTAATGCTTATTTAATTTCAGAAATTGTCAGAAAAAATCATAGCCTATATAGAAAAAACAAATGATATAAAATAATAAATAAATAAATTTGTTTCCTAATGTAGATATAAAAATCGTTGATTTTTTCATTGGGACTAATATGCTGGCTGGTTGTCTGGCATTGTTGTCCCATTGGCGAAGTCGTTTCTTTTCCCGATGAGGTTGGCGAGGCGATGAATAAAAAACCTAGCTCCATTTCACCTGATAATAAAGCTGTTTTGGCTGAAGTTGTTAGCGAAATGGCTCAGCGACGCGATGAATTTGTTCGCCGGCATTGATGTTTGCCAGCAGCCACATCCGAATTAATTTCGCTCACGCACACCACCCACCACCCCTCTGCGTCTCTTGATTCCACCCCTCCCTCTCCCCGCCCCCACCACCCACCTTCCGAGCCCCCTCACACCCCACTCCACCGGCCCTCCCGCCCCTCTTCCAGCGCACCCATTATCATCTGTGTGTGTTCCGTCCCATGTCCCGCTGTTCGATTTGCTAGCCACTTTGCCGTCCCGCTAATTAATCCCTAAGGCTAAGCAGATAGAAAAATCGGCTAGATGTTTGAACCACGTGGAGATGCTTTCGCTAATAGAGACGTTTAGCGAGAGTGGAATAATACATTTATTTTACAGTATCCATTGATGAAATCTAAGCCTTCAAAATATTTGCAATATCACATACTACTAAAGGGCATTTGTGCCTGTGTCTATTATATATATATATATATATATATATATATATATATATATATATATATATATATATATATATATATATGTATATGTCCGTCCCCCAGTGTCTGTATGTTCCTCCCCCTAGAAATAATCAATCAACTAACTCCTAAACTGTTTACTCTACGGCAAATTTCTAGAGGATGTAATTTTTGATATTTTAGTTTAAAAATTTTGTAAAATAACCACCCAAACTGGGGGAGGGGGGGTCAAAAAATGAAAATTCTAGCCCTTTGGATCAAACTCAACCAAATTTTGTATATATATTCTGTGGGCCTCCAGAAGAGAGTGGTTGGAGGCGAAGAAGGGTAGAGGGTTTAAATTGGTTAGGGGGTCCAGGGAGAGTGTATGCAGGAGGAGGGGATCCAGGGGGAAAAGCGCCTTGGTTAGCAAGGGGCCCGCCGAAGCCGGGAGTCGCAGTTATTAACTACTAAAATAAAATAATATTATTTGAAATAAACAAACCATTTCTGTTAAAGCTTGTATTTTTGGGATTAAATTCATTAAGAGTTTAAATCATCACACAATTAATTATTATAATTGTTTATTGAACACGAACAAATAATATAATACAATATAAGTATGACTTTTCGGAGTGTGTGTTTATATTTGAGAAAGATTGCAGAATAAGCAGATCGAAACGTCGTAGTTATATTGTACTATTTGTTAGTGTTTAATAAACAATTATTATAATTAATTATGTGTGATTTAAACAAAATTTCAACTCTTAATTTCCTTTCATTCACAGATATTTTTATCCAGCAGTCAAACGTTCCATAAATGTACACTTTACGTGTAGAAGGTAGCTAATTTAGTAAATTATTTTTTTGTCTGTTATTTCATTGCAGCATATCCCCAAAAGCACCATAATTAAAGTGTATTATTGTGTCAATAAAATTATTTTTGCTTACTTACTGTAGTAGTCTCAGTGTTTTCAAATAAATAAATCTCCTATCTTAATTTTTTAAAGCTTCAATAAAGCGGTAATAAAAAAAAGTGAATTTCTCTTTCCATTTGATATTCATTCTCTCTCTTGAATACTTGCTTTACATCAATAAAATTCAAGTGACATGTTGCGTTGAACCTACATAATGGGATTTGAAATGACAAAGTTCGATTTTAGGGATTTAGTAGGTATTTTTCCTTCCCTATGTGAGCGATCAAGTTATTAAATGATATTCCAAGTTTAACGAACATATTATTTAATTAATTATCGCATCGGAAAGTAAACATCAAAGGCCTCGTCAAGGGTGGCGGAAATGAATGTTGACGCTCGAGAGAGAATTGGAAACGAAACGAGCATATTCTCGAATTCGTAATTCAATTGTTGGATGGTTTTCTGCATTGTTGGTGGGGAGATGGTGGTGCCGTCTGGCGGCCAGGCTAGTGGACGTTCTAAGTAGGACGCCGGCGGCACTTCCGTCTCGCGAGCGACACCCATCAATCGATTGTCACGGGTCTGGGTCAGGGGGCGCCACAGCAGCAGCCCCGGCGCCCCCAAATGACCCCAGGGCCACCCACCACCCCATTTCTTCGAACCCTGCGCGACAGGCAATTTGTATCGCGGTAAACATTCACAACGACAATATTTAAAATCAAACACCAACTGACATTTGTAAAGTTTTTAATTGAAAATATTTTGTTTTGTCGAGAGTATCAAAGTTGTTGATTCATATCGAGAAATCAATGAGGTTGTCCACTGTTTGATATAAATAAACATATATGTTGCAGTAAAAACCAGTTTTTTAGTAAGAACGCGTTCTTACTAGTTAAAACCAGTTTCGCTGAATACCTTTATGGCAACTAGAGTTTACTGATATTGGTTGAGTTTGGTTCAAATCTCTAGAATCTTCATTTTTGACCTTCCGCCTCATTTCGTGTGTTTATTTTAAAAAAAATTTTAAACGAAAATGTCAAAAATTACATCCTCTACAACTTATCTTCTAATTTTTAGCATTTTCGTTTAAAAATTTTTGAAAATAAATACACGAAATTCTAGACCTTAGAACCAAACTCAACCAACATCAGTAAACAGTAAACAGTTGCCATAAAGGTATTCAGTGAAACGCGTTTTTACAAGTAAGAACGGGTTTTTACTGCAACATATATATAATTTATTTGATTGAGACTATAGTTTCGAAGGATTGACCTTCACCATCAGTTTTCTTATTAGAAATATTTTATCTGTTATTTCTCATGGTTTCAATTATCCGATTAAATATAGAAAAATGCATTTTGTTGTTATAGCAAGTCAGGCACATATCAAATGTCCAAACCTTCGAAACTATACTCTCAAACAAATAAATATAAATATAAACATATTTATATTTGTTATATAGTTATATGTTTATTTGCGTCAAGCAGAGAACAACTTCATTGATTTCTCTTTATTTAACATTTTTACTTTAAATTATTTATTAGACGATGTTTTGGGTTTCTATTTCAGAAACTATTAACAAATAATAATGTATTATTCAGCTATTAGCACTAAATACCTATATTTGATATTTTAATCAAGGTGTTGACTAAATTGATGACTTTTATAACTATGTGAAAAATCCGAGACTATTTTGCTTTATAGAGGGCGAGGAGTTTTAGTTTAGGATTCAAAGTTTAAAAAAATACTAGCATATTGTACAACAGGTACCTACCATAACAAGGGTGGCCCAAGAGGCCCGACCCTCTTTCGGAAGATGTAATCTTCCCAGCTTACAATTACATTATAAATAAATATAAATTCACGAAATTATATATATGAAATATTGAGCTGACTGCCCGGAAAGCATGTTAGTTCTCAGGTTCGACTCCTGAGGGGATGAATCCCATCTGATATCGTATTTTAATAGTATTTCTACTAAAATCTTAGAATTTGTCCTAAAGATTGAATTCTTTCTTTTATAAAATATATTTTTTTTAATTGTATCTAATATATTATTTTTTATACAGTAAACTCTCGATTATTATCCGCGGTTTTCCATCCCCTTCTTTTTTTGCGACGGTAAACTGGACGTTATTTTTAGAGCGACGACCTGCTCGGCTGAGTGGATATAAAAACAAATACAAGTACAGATTTTGAATAAATAAAAATACAAAGTTAATATATCGTAAATACACATTTAGGCCCCTTACTGTAAATAAAAATTGTTCAAAAGCATTTTGTATTGATTTCTGTCATTTTTCGGACGTTTTGCGGATTATCCAAGGAATTCGTTTATCTGGGGTCGCAGTGTCACCCAATTCCGTAGATAATCGAGAGTTTACTCTATTAATAATATAGACTTAACATTTTGAACCCGTCTGCAAAATTATCTGGGAGGGTAATTGTGTTAGAAGTAGTGCGGCCAGTATTTTATAGATAATTTATTTTTTCTATTCCAATATTTTTTCATTTTAACTTTTGCTTAAAACTAATATTAATTAAGTACTTATATTAATGAGTATAGACTGAACAACTTTAATTAAATAAATTATTATATAAATAAACAGAAAGCACTAAAGAAAATTTTTAAGGGTCTATTTCATCATTAATTAATAAAAACAGTGATTTTCAAGCAGAAATAGAAAAAATGTTGTTTCGGTTGTCTATCTTTCAGGCGCTTATGAAGAGGAGAGCGAAAACTTAAGGAAGAAGTACATATTACAAAAAAATGTGTTTAAAAGATAATTCTAGTATTGAAAATGTTTTAAATAATTTAGAATTGATTTTTGATAAAATCACCCATAATTAATTATAATTATTTATTGAACACGAATAAATAATACCTACAATAAAACTACGACGTTTCAATCGACTAAATCTGCGATCGTTTTCAAGTATAAGCACATGAGCAGTTAACTTGAATCGAAATTCGAATTGAAATCGAAACGTCGTA
Organism: Forficula auricularia; assembly: GCA_024734495.1. NCBI lineage: Eukaryota > Metazoa > Arthropoda > Insecta > Dermaptera > Forficulidae > Forficula > Forficula auricularia. The sequence continues at coordinate 2,149,183 of JALMQS010000353.1, forward strand.
GTTTTATTGTAGGTATTATTTATTCGTGTTCAATAAATAATTATAATTAATTAAGTGGATATTGATGAGGCAGTCAAAAAAGAAAGAAGATAATTTACACTATCTTTTTATTCATAAAACCGACGTTTCGGAGGCTATTCCCTCCTTCTTCAGGGTTTTGAAAAGTCAGTGAAGGAAATCCAATGCGGCATTCCCCTCTGTCTCCTCTTTCAGTGGCAGTAACAATAATATCTTGTATTTCATTCTCAGCAGAATTATAATGTAATATAATAATGTAATGTAATGTAATGTCTGTCTCTCATATAGTGGCAGTAACAATAATATCTTGTATTTCATTCTCAGCAGAATTATAATGTAATATAATAATGTAATGTAATGTAATGTCTGTCTCCTCTTTCAGTGGCAGTAACAATAATATCTTGTATTTCATTCTCAGCAGAATTATAATGTAATATAATAATGTAATGTAATGTAATGTCTGTCTCCTCTTTCAGTGGCAGTAACAATAATATCTTGTATTTCATTCTCAGCAGAATTATAATGTAATATAATAATGTAATGTAATGTAATTATTACATTATAATTCTGCTGAGAATGAAATACAAGATATTATTGTTACTGCCACTGAAAGAGGAGACAGAGGGGAATGCCGCATTGGATTTCCTTCACTGACTTTTCAAAACCCTGAAGAAGGAGGGAATAGCCTCCGAAACGTCGGTTTTATGAATAAAAAGATAGTGTAAATTATCTTCTTCTTTTTTTGGACTGCCTCATCAATATCCACTTAATTCACTTAACAGTCCGTCTCCAAAAATTACTCCAATCTTATTATAATTAATTATTATTTTGATTAGTTATGTCCGTCGATTAAATTATTAAAGTTGATATAGTTGTTGATTTATGTTGATGACTTGTGTTGATATGTTTACTAAGTGCCAGTTGTATGTCGTTTGGTAAAGTCTTTGTAAAAGTACACAAAGGGTAAAACCATAGAATTCACTTTGTGCCCGGCCGGATGGCCAATCAGATAATACGCACTTTCATCAGATTGGCCGTCCCACCTGGCACAAGGTGAATTCTAAGGTTTTACTCTTTGTCAACTTTTACAAAGTCTTTGCCTACCGATATACAACTGGACCTAAGAAAGAATAATTATAAAAATGACAAATATGCAGGGAAGTTAACTATTTGAGCCCTGAAGAAGTCAACAAAGTTGACGAAACGTTGGCAATAAAATATAAATAATCTGCATAAAAAATATGGAAGAAATTTAATAAAAAATATAGTCCTTATTTTCCTATGACAACTTTAATAATTAATTATGTGTGATTTTAACAAAATTTCAACTCTAAATCAAATCAATCACAAAAATAAAACTTTCAACTGCTTCATTATTTTTTAAAGAATTGTTAAAATTAATGTTTTTAAATAAATAAATATAATGAAGTTTTTTTAATAGTTTTAAAGACTGGTGGACTGATCCTCCTCTCGAGTTGAATCTTTTTAAATGACCTGATTACTAAAGTAGCTTTGACTAAAATTCAACCCTTAAAAATTTTTCTAGCAAATTCTACTTAAAGGTGAGGAACCTTTATTCATTAAAAAATATTAATTATTATCAAAAATTAAACTTATTATTATTATAGAGAGAGAACCTCGAATTTCACAAATATTGCCCTTTTTATTTATTTATATAGATGGATGTTTCAGATATCTAGATATAATAGATATTTCTATAAATAAATTCTAAATTTAGAATTTTACCTGTAATCATTTGTAAGTGATACGCAATAAATTTATGGTTATGAATTAGATAGGTTCTCCGATGTTAATGTTCGACATGCAATTTGACATATCAAATATTCATTTTCATCATGGAACTCTACTTTTATATGAATAAATTTAGACCAGAATAAATAGGAGTTGACTTGTTCATGTATATGTGTGTGTGTGGGTGTAGGAGAGTGAGAGAGATAGAGTTCTTCAACATGTTTACTAGAGTACAGTATATTTAGAAATAAATCAAAGAGTGTGTCTCCTGTTTGATGTTAATACTTATATAAAAAAAAAATATTATAGTTTGAAGGATTTGTCTTTATCTTTAGTATTTATAAATTTTATATTGTACATACTAAATTATGTCTAGTGAATAATTTATAGATCAATATGAGCTGGGAAAGTTAAATAATGTAATCAATAATTTCTTATGTTAATTCTACATATTTAAAAATTAATTTGTCTAAGATAATTTATAGCTTCAGAACTTGGGGTGTTATAATATTGAAAATTAAAAACAATAATAAGTAACATAAAATGAATTTGTTATATGAGAAGCTCTGATGATAGTAATAAGCTGAAACTTGGCACGAATGTTTGTGTATGTATCAATAACTTGCACCTTTTTGCCAAATTTTAGCTTTCAAAATTAAACCGAACTTTAAAAAAAAAATCCAATGAGGATGTCTTCTGCTTGATGCAATTTTTTTTTTTTTTTATGATATTGATGTGAGAAGGAGATACACCAGAAGGTGGATCCCCTAAAGGCCTGTATGGGCTGGCTCCTCCATCGTGAAAAGAACAGAGCAGAAGGAAAAGAAGCCGGGATCACGAGCCAATCTCAGAAACTTAGATACAATTCAATATCCAATTTACTAAGGTTTTAGGGGCTTCGAGCAGTGGTAAATTCTCCGCGCGATAAATTCGGTTAAATTTATCTCCCACTTAATTTTTATTACCAGACCCTATACTTACAGAAAAATGTCTGGGTATAGCCGGGAATCGAACCCGAGACCTCCGGGTTGCCAGTCAGTTATTCTGACCATTACACCATGGAGGCGGACGCAATTAAACATACACTTACAAATCAAGATATCTACGTATATTTTATTATATTAAAGGAGCAATTCTTGTATAAATATATCTTTGTTTTCAAGATGAGAATCTTTTTTTTTAGAACATGTTCTATATTTTGAATCAAGTAAGCATGCTAGGAAGACAATAGTGACGTCATTTCGACCCCATCCATGTCTCCAAATTGCAAGTAAGGACCAAGTAGGAGAAAATATCTCGTGTGAACCGGCCTTTAGTCTACACATAGATAGATGCTCTACTCCTGATGTCCTTTAACTAGCAAGCTGGTGTATGTCTTGTGCTTGATGGCCACGACAAATCGTTGCAATCAACTTTCCCACTCACCAATTAAATTGTAAATTAGAACTAATTCTTCGGGTGTCCTTTCCGCTCGGTCTTTTTACCAAGGGAGTCTACCCACCCTTCAAGACCTCTTCTTCGCCCTTTCATCAGAGAGACACAATCTTGGTTGCCGTCACCGATAAATCGATTTCTAGTATTTAATCGGCCCAATTATTGAAGGAGACCTTTCCTCTTTCGTCATTCACCTCCACATTGTTAAAAGACAATTAATTGAACTTTAACAATTTAAAAGAACAAAACTATGGGGGGAAATATACAACTAAAATATTTTGTAAATAAGTATCTTTATTGTGAAATTTTTGATTTGCAAAAAAATTAGTTGTTCCATCTAGAAATACACCTGATATTGAATTAATTTACACCACTGGTTGGGCCGAGACCCAAAATTGGGTCGCAAAGCATATTCTTTGGTTCGTGCAGGGTCGTTAATCAAATATTTTACTAAGATTTATTTCCAATAAGCATAAAAATATATTTTAATTTGTTCAGTACAATTCAAAGTAAAAATATTAAAAACACCTGCTTTTTTATTAAATTTTTGGATCGAAAATTACTTTTGATTATCTCTATTGTTAAACATTGTATTTAAACATGGTAATCATTGTAAAATTGAAAAAAATTCCTTAATTATGATTTTTAAAAAAGTAATGAAAAAATTTGGTTTTTTTTTTGGGTCGCGACATGAAAATATTTCTCAAATTTGGGTCCAGCATTAAACGCGTTAAGATCCACTGATTTACACTTTCATATTGAATTTATGATTGTTAATAAATTGTTCTCACGAAATCTTCCTGTGTGAATTTAGCCCGAAGAGGGAACATTTGTAGCTGTTTTACTACAGCTTGCTGTATGCGAAGTAAAGTAGAGGGTGGATAGCGAGAGAGAAACGCTATAAGAACAAACACAGGGCAATAGAAGATTTATGAAGGTCTTTTGGGGTCCTTTGAAAATCCCTAATATGCTAGATTTTATTTAGTTTTCTTAATCTTTAAGGAATCCTTTTTTTCCCCTAAGTGCGTATCTTATTGGAAATCTCACCCCCTCTATCATTGCTGAAAAGTTCAGCGAAAAAATTTTCAAGATGAGAATCTTTTTAGGTTTTTTAAAGAGATCAAGAAATTGCAAACTTTTGGAGAATAAGTTTCATAAAATGTAATCCTAAAAACAACAACACGAATCGATTGCTCTGGGCTCAATCGCCTTTTGACTTGAAGAGAGAGAATCGACTTCTCCACTTGTCTTTTCCTTAACGCAATTTTACAGCCTTTCAGGGAGATCGGGGGGCGCCAGGCAACCCCCTCCCCCCCCCCCCCGCAGAGGTGTAATCTCTTCTTTCCTTCATTCTTTCAATGCTCTTAAAAATTTTACACCTATATATAAAATATTTGCCCTTGAACTTCAAATGAAAAAAAAAAAATAGATTTTCATTTAAGAAAATAACAAAATAATAATTCTTCTCGGGCTGAAGTTTTAAGTCAGCTTTGGCGATGCAGATACTCAAGAATAATTAATTAATTTCCACTATATTTAAACAATTCTTGGTAACTTTTCTGAAATTAAGTGATGTAACTCAAAACATCTTTAAGTAAATGTATTTAAATGTGAACGAGAGATATAGTCAATCTCAAAAAGTGATGTGAATTGAGGAAATTGACGAAAAATGTTCACCACAATAAAAAAGAGAGTTATATTTTTTTCGGTGGTCAAAATTGTGTGGGGCGGGGGAGGTTCAAAGAATTAGAACTATCAATATAAGTCTTAGATGAGTCTTTAATGGAAGACGAAATTTTGCACAAGATCCTTATGAAAATGACTCACTATGTGAAATTGAGGGGAGGAGGGGGGTTCAAAAATATTTTCAAACAAAAATCGAAGAAAGTTGATATATTTCTAATAAAATAGTCTCATAATTAAAAGAAGATATTAAAATTTGAATTTTTATTTAAATCACACACAATTAATTATAATTATTTATTGATCACAAACAAATAATACAATATAACTACGACGTTTCGATCGACTTATTCTACGATTGTTCTCAAGTATGAGCATCCACTCCGATTATAGGTTAACTGAGCCAATCACGTGTCGGTCAGGCTTATATAGACTCCATGTACAGTCCAGTCAAAAAACCAACACACTGACGATCTCAGCGCCCCCTGTCGGACTGAGCATTAAATGTTTTTAAAAACCATGAAGCGAAAAATATTGATATGAGTGGGCATATATATTATTTGGTTATTTATTTTTATTTTTTTTGAAGAGTATTTTACATTCTTAAAAATAAACATAATCATAACCGAATAAAATTATTATACTTTTTTTTTATTTATTTATATAATTTTAATGAAATTGATGAGCTATACTGACTAACCATTTGTCTTTTTTTCCTAATATTATTAAAATAATTATTAAAATTGATATATTTTCGAATGGAATGTCAATCAAAAAAAAGTTTTTTTTTATTTTTTATTTTTTGATTATTTAGGCTAATGAGATAATTAATAAATGACAGCTATTTCCGTAAATGGTAACACGTCAAGTTAAATGAATTTGACAAAAAAAAAAATGGATAAAATAAAACGAACCAGAGTCTATTTAGATACACAAATGCAAAAAGATACATATATTGGTAGACACCTATATGTATAATGAAAGTAGTAAATGAGTAAATATTTGCAGTAGAATCGAGTGAGCTATTAATTAATACGAATCGATGGAGACAAAGGGCCAGTCTTTAATGACAGGGTGTTTTGCGCCCATCAATCGTTGTCAGGTGAATTGTTAATGCTCGAGTGAACGGCGCCGATGTCAATGCGAGATTGAAATATCCCGGTCCCCCCGCGGCCCCCATCCATCTGTCACTCCCAGCATCCCCCCCCCCCTGTACCTGTTTCACCTGTGGCCGACGAGGAGGCTCACCCCCACTCCCTCCCTTGTCTTCTCCTTTTAAGACATCTTTCGGTCCACCGGCTACTTGTCTTTTGGATTCCAACCTTAATAACTTAGACATCAAAAAAAAAAATTGCCTAGAGTAGCAGAGTTAATGAATTTACAAGAGTACCTAAGATTTTATCAAGACGAACGCTATAGAAAATATTGTTCATATTTTTGTAAGCGAACAGTTTGATTGAACCAGTTCATCCGAATGTACTAACGCTTAATAATCATAAGAAAGACTGAAGATAAAGTCCAACCCTATAGTCTCTATCAATATAATAGTTTTGGGATTCTATATCTCTATGTTCATCAACCTTCAGCTTAAACAGCTCAACCGATTGACTTACAATTTGAATCATAGACTCCTGAGGGGTCAATTAAGCGGATAAGTGATTCACAAAAAGTGAACTTTTACTCCAAGAAAGATATGTTCACCGACCTTTTTTTTCTATTCTTATTCAAGGTTCTAATAAGAAAACTCTAAGGCTAAAGCCATACTACAAAGAGCCTCGCTTAGTGCTAAGAGCCAAGCTACTCGCTTAGTGACTAATCCTAGTGAACAACGTATTACATACTATCACACTGGCCATACTCTAAGCGACGCGCCTAGGCCCTAGGTAGGTGTCTAGTTATTCACCAGGCGACTAGAGTAGCGAACAGACGTATTGGTTATTTTTGCTAGTAGCCTAGTGACTCTACAATGGAAGAAGTTTTAATTGCTGCTGTTTTCAAAAGGGAACAACTTTGGAACCCATCAAATAAACACCACAAGAACGTGGTGGTATTAAAAAAGCTGTGGGAAGAGGTTGCATAAGAAGTAAAAAATATGTTCTGTTCTCATCAACAGACGGCGCGAAAGTGAATGGTGTGTCACCAAGGTAGGAGTCTTGTATGTGGTCATTGTGTATCTTGACAACAAGCATAGCTCCTAGCTTATCTCTAAGCGAGGCTCTTTGTAGTATGGCCTTAGCCTAATTGATTTTTTTCTACTTTAATTACTATCTTGACTAAATAAATGATTATGTATCGAAGATTTATATTATAAGGAGAGAATTGACAATGAAGGACAAGAATAAAAGGGTTCAGAGAAAATGAAAACACAAGATTGACAGAAAAGGTAGAGAACATCAGATTAACAAATTTAATAAGGATATAGACACCTGATGACATGATTAAAGCTTTGGTGGGTTAATTGTTTTTAGTCAAGACTAAACAAATAAAAGTTCTTTAGACATTCACTTTATGCGTAGTAGGTATCCAATTTAATAAAGTATTATTCTCTGCTGATAATCAAATGTATTATTGTGTTAAAATACTTTTTAACTGGTTAGAATTTTAATATTTTGAGCACCCAGGAGAAATAAAAAAAATTAATTAAAATTTTTTAGTATTATAAATTATAACTAAGTTTCAGAATAAAAAAAAAATAACTAGGTGAGTTTCAGGCCCTATTAATGAAACTGTATTGATCACACATAATTAATTGTAATTATTTATTGAACACGAATAAATAATACAATAAAACTATGACGTTTTGATCAACTTATTCTGCGATCGTTCTCAGTTAACCTAAAATCTAGGTGGATACTCATACTTGATAACGATCGCAGAATATGTCGATCGAAACGACGGCGACGTAGTTATATTGTATTATTTATTTGTGTTCAATAAATAATTACAATTAATTATGTGTGATTCTAATAAAATTTCAACTTTTAATCACTCATAGCAGCGATCTCTTGTGTATGAACTTCAATTTCAATACACCGTAGAGTTTAGTAAATAATAACAATCAAAGAAGCTATTACGACAAAAGATGTTTACAATCAAAACAGGATTGTAATCATCATGAGAATGAAGAAGTGGAAATTTCAGGAATTTACTAGAAGATTAAAGATCGTGGCATAAGAAAAAGGGGTTAAACGGGAAGAGAGCTTCAGTATCTAAAGTCATTGGGATAAACGGATTGAAAACAAAATTTGGAAATAACCCTACGTAGGTATGGAATCGGAACAGACATCCTAGGAGAATCAAAATTTGGTTTTTAATGATTTGAATAAATGAGTGAAGAGTTAAAGAATAATTATTTTTGATAAGTGGGAATAAATTTTGGTAAATTTAACTAGATATTCTAGATCTAGGCGTCAATATCATTTAATGTAGCTAGATGAAAATTGCGCATAATTCATTGAGGGGTTTCCAATTGAACCTTCAAGTTGCTCTCCAGGCCTGCCGGCCAGCTTTTGCAGAGAAACACAAAGACACAAAGCAGCCAAGCACAAAGTGTTTTAAAATGAAGTGAATTGCATGGAAGTTAAGGAGAGTGCGGGGGTGTTTTAAGGGAGGCCGAGTGGACGTGGACGTGGACGTGAACGCCGGCGTCCCAGAGAGATCGATGCAGAGAGACGGACAATGGGTGCGACAAGGAAACGCTGACAAGTGAGAGCGAAGGCGCGTCACTTGCACGTCAGTCCTGCCGTCCTGTCGGAACAAGGACGGACACCGGACAGCCCCGGGCCTGAGCTCTATGGAGTTGCTCTCGGACTGGATGATGGGGTTCTTTTTAGCTCGCGAGATGGGCTGCTGACACCTTGTGACCAGCGAGCATACAAACCAACGAAATAGCAGACTGACAGGTATTAACCCGGGCTCGAAGAAGCCCCCTCTAAGGAATGGCCTCTGTCAATGTTCGCCGAGTTTAATCCGACGGATTTGTAACTTTAATTTCGGGCCGAGTGACCGCCACTGAGCTCATTTCCTATTTGTTTTTCTACCCCTGTGGGGTGACTGACAGGTCGCAGAAGCCGGGACGCGGGGGTGGCTTTTTACCAAGGCAATATCGTGACGCGCAACAGTTAGCCGAGCTTCATTGCATATGCAAAGAGACGTGAGCTGTCTTGGGTTCGAGCCCCGGCATGTTTCGCATTCCTGGCCATTGTGCGGACATACGAGCGAAATATCCAGAAGAGGGTGGATGGACCAGCTTCTCATTAAATGTAAAGTGTAAACAGGGCCGGGGCGTGTGAGTGACAGGGCTGCGTCGCTTTGACAGGGCTCTACTTGGGCCACGGGCAGTTCCACGTGTCGCTGGCAGACCCCCGTCCGTCCGTCGTCCTGTCAACTTACCCCGAAGACCCCAAACCCCAGCGAGATGCCCCGAAAAACGCCCACGTCCAGACAAAGGGTCGCCATGTCACCCGCACGACAGCCTCCTTCACCTGAGCCACCAATTATTTATCTAATTAATTAAGGATAAACAAAATCTAAAAAAAGAACAAAAGCATCAGTGGAATAAATCCGCACCCCATCAGGAGTCTTCTCTCTGCTTAGATGATACCTATTGCAGGTAGCAGGGGAGGGAATTTGAGATTTTCAATAAACTCAGAAGGAAAATTCTTCGTTTTATTTATTTCGTTATATTAAATTATTTTTCTATCTCTCGCCAAATATTCTAATAAAAATTTCAATAACAATACTTTTATTCATTTTGCTTCAAAGTAGGAGGTAGTCTTACAAAAATTTAAAATGAACGTGAAATATAGAAACTTAGTTTGAAATCAACATAGAAAGTAAATCGCTAAATTTGATTATCTTAGATATGCTAAATAAATGTATTAAATTCTCGCGAATCAAAAGAATTATTTTTTTATCATAAAATTTGTTTATTATTATGTTTCATTTTTTCAGAAAAGGATAAAATTGATACAAATAAAAAATCAACTAATAATTCATAGGGCTATGTTAAAAACAGTAGATTCAGGGTTTACCTACCTTACTTTAGTACTCGCTCATTTTTACATCAGTCGAAAAGCGCCCTTTAGTCTAGTTTTTATTTGGAAAATCCATTTAACTCACTTGCAAAAAGGCACAGGTTAAGTATCTCAGGTAAATAAAACATTAATTAATTGATTTATTTATTTAAAATTTGAATTTTTAGTGAAATCACACAAAATGAATTTTGTGTGATTTCACTAATAATTCAAATTTTAATTAAATTAATCAAAAAAATAAAAACTTCAATCTCTTCATTACTATGTATTTATTTTATTTTATTAATTAATTAATTTGTTTATTTTTATTTTTTATTTCTATTCCAGTGACTTTTTGTTTTGTTTTTTTATTTGATTTATTTTTTAAAAATTCTTCCAGAACTTAAGTGACTTGATTTAAATTTTCTTATTAAATTGAAGGGTTGTTTTTGTCACAAATATAATAAAACAATAATTTCAATAACCATTTGATTTATTTAATTGATAAACTACACAGTTTCGGTCACCACTGGTTGACCATCCTCAGTAGTTCTAAAATTGAAATGAAACATTTTATTTACATTTTTTTCTTTTTATAGAGAATTATAATTGATTTATTTTATTTTATTTTTTATTTTGTTCTAGTGAACATCAACAGAATTATTATTGCTATTTTTTTTATCGATTTTCAACCCACTGAACTCAATTTTAAAATCTTCACCGTAATAATTAACTCCCAGAGCATACAAAGGTTTTTATAACGTTCTGCTGGGGCCACACCCGGAGCCGCTCATCCGGTTTGGGAGGATCGGAGGATGGCTATAAGGTGAGATCTGGAGGCGCTACTAAAAAAAAAAATACTCGGCACTAATTCTGAAGTTTATTTTTCGATTGAGTAAAACCCATAATTTACTTTATTTTGATGAGACTTTGAGCATCAGTCAAAATTTTTCATAATTTGAAAACCTGGAATTATAAGTAGAAACATCATGGGATTTTCTCAGATACCTGAATTAACTAATCTACTTGGTATCAGTTGAAACTTTTTAACTTGTAAAACTTTATTACCCCCTAATTAATTATTACAATCTACATATTTGATCATTTCTGTTTTTACCTGAAGAAAGAAATTTGTTAAAAACACAGTTAGTTCCGCCGCCACCACACATTTTTAACTTGGGTAATAAAATAATCTTTTATAAAAATGAAATTATATTTGTCCAAGGTTATCGATTAATATGCATGGAGCTGAATGTCAATCAATACCTTTCACCGTTGACAGTCCGTAGAAGGCTGAAAGCTTCCAAATAAATTCGGTCATTTGTTACAACAAGTAGATAAATCAGTATTTTCGAAGCAATCATCATTTGCCGTTGGTGTAGAAAAGAAGATATGGACAAATTGAATAATGAAATGATGACATGTGTGTTTGAATAAAGATGCTTGAGGCTCAGGGATCCGAGAGAGAGACATTGAAACGTTCATTTGGACATGTGATTAATCGCGAACGTGCCTATTCGCAAAATACAAGGCTTGGTCACCCCTTGTTAAAGCATATTCGCTATAAGTAGGCAAATGCAGCACACGTGCCACAACTTACCCCTTTATTCAGCCGATCGCCATTCTAAACGGCGTTGCACTTAGATGATCAGTGTTGAGCCGACGGAATCCAGTAATTACAATAGGGGGAACCAATTAGATTATCTCATGATTGGAAAATAATTATTAATTATTCAATTTCACGCGGGAAAAAACTGGCAGTTTCATCTCTTGATGCCACATTTGAAAACATAAATTGCTTACCATTTTTATAATAATTTGTATATTAAATTAATAAGGAAAAATAATACGAACTTCAAAAAAAGGAGGAGGTTATTAATTCGTCGGAATCTTTTTTTTTAAATGTTTGTTCCTCGATTACTTTTTACCACGTGGGCCGATTTCGATGATTATTTTTTTATTGGAAAGGGGGTTCCCCAGGGGTAGTCCCATATTAATTTGCTCAAGCTCTAATAATATGATCAATGACAAAATAACAGAAATCTTCAATTCTTATGAGCAAATATCTGAATCTGTTTGAACTTGCCAAGTACCTAAGATTATCGCGGTTCTTTTACCTGTACCTAAGATTATTGCGATTCGCGGTTCTTTTACCAAGGCAGGGCCAATCAGCGGCCAGTAATTCCTCCTCCAGCGTCCCTTATTCTGGCCTCCAGCAAGCTGGATTACAGGGACCAGCCATTGTCCCCGGCCTTTATGAGCAAATAATGGAAATTATAATAAATAAAATCTTTTATAAAAAAAAAAACGACTTAAAAAAATAATAATAATTGAAAAATATAATAAAATGCACTACACAGTATAAAATAATTATCCCGTTTAGTTACAACTAAACGGCGAAGTTACGCGAGATTACGCGATGTTGTTTTCAATACCGGTCAAATGTACTAAGTACGATCCATCGAATGCGATTCATTAAATCTATATGTTTGGCCCTAACTTCAAAAAGTGATTTCATGAAAAAACTTGGTCTTTTAATTGTAACTAAATTAGATAATTATTTTATACTGTGTAGTGCATTTTATTATTTTGATTTTTCAGTTCTGATTATTTTTTGGAAGTCGGTTTTTTTTTTCTAAAAATTATTATGTTTATCATCATAGAGTATACAGTCCTAAGAATGGTTTGACGCTACCACCTGCCTCCACATGAAATCGCTTTCCCTTCTCTACAAGTCTCACATCCCGTTGGAAAATACTCCAATCTAGATCTCCCCTTCTTACTAACTCACCCTTTAAATTTTAAAATATTCCTTAGCGATCCCCCAAATCTTAACGAGTTCTTTTTTCTCAAATTCTTCCACACAGTGCTCTCTTTTTTCCTAATATTATTAAAATATGCTAACTATTTAATTTATTTATTAAGTATTCTCAGTAATTATCTTATTAAAATCTATTTAAAAATGAACGGTAAAGGGGAGGAATAAATCAGAGAGAGAGACATGACGTCACATATACCCTTTGTCATTTATATAAATATATAAGATTTACATATATAATGATATTTTTAGACTGCCATAACCGCATATCATACTATTATAACAAGTGGAAATTTATCATATATTTTTAGGAGCTCTGTTGAAGAATGTGCAAAAATGTTTATAATGTTTGTATAAAAAATAATTGAAATGTAAGCTTTGTATATTATCGTTCTTGTGAGTTTTAAGCTAAAAATTGAAATAAAAAGTGGATGTACTAATCAAGAGATTTCCCTAATTTTAATTGAAAAGATTTAGTTTTCTGCGAAAATATTTCTAATTAAAAAAATTGATGATGATGGTCAAACCTTCGAAACTATAGTCTCTAAGAAATAAATTATATATTTAAAAAATTATCATCAAGCAAATGACAAGCTCATTAATTTCTCTTTATTGCCTATTTTTGCCTGCTAACTAGGCAACCTAGAATACAGATTATAATCATTATAAATGCGGAGTAAAATTTATTCTTTTTGACTGTACTAAAGAATTTTCGATATACGTATATATATTGACTGCTTACTTATTAGGAAATATAAATTGTTCAATCTTATATCTCTGAAGATAAAAATGTATAATAATAATATTTATTAAAGGTATAATAAAAAAAAATGAAATAATTATATATCATGCCTACCTTCTATAAGAAAACACAAATCAATATACGAGTACATATAATATATCAAAGATTTAATCAACGAATAATAATTCTTTAGTATTAATTTTCGGTCGTTTATTGCATAATTTCATAAGCATTCTTAAAATGCTTGTTCTTTTACCATACACGTTTTATTGGGAAATAAATATAAGGAAATAATAAATAATTATTATTATAACTATTTCCTTATAATATTTTAAAATTAAATAGTTCCTAATTAATTTAGAAGATCTCCCAGGCAAATCCAGTTTTAATAGACTGCAATATAAATTATATTAGGTATATATATATTTATAATTGGAAATTCAAAACGCAGATCTAAATTTCCATTAAAAAATTTGATTTATATCATTTATTATATTTCTAACCAACCAAGATGATAGAGTAAGAAGTTAAAACGGCTTATTATTATTGTTTTTAAGGAATTTGTTGTTGGTACTGGGTGAAACATTTTTTAAAATTATTGGATAAAAATACTTGGTAGGTTTCACATTAAGATATAAAAAAATAAATTCGTTTTATTTTTTTATATCTTAATGTGAAACCTACCAAGTATTTTTATCCAATAATATTATTATTGTCATTGGATTTAATTTCCTTTGCGAATCCGCGGTTAATCAATTGACAATCATAAATTTGGGGCCGTCTATAAATTAGGTCACATGAATTTAAAAAATTTTAGACCCTCCCCCTGTATTGTGTCGTCACACTATCACTTTTATCACCTATAGATAATTTAATAATTGTAGAAATGAAGTATTTTTGCTGAACATTGCTTGCTTACAATTTTTTGTCTAGAACAAACATTTTCAGGTTGAATTAATAATAACACTGGACAAAATTTAAACAAAAATTTAAAAACCTAAACCTAATAATGGATCCTAGTAGAGTTTTATAAGCTGATTATCATGCATTTTCCCGATTTTTTTTACTACAGGTCAGAGTTTTGAGATATTCTCGGTCAAAACGACGAAAAAGGCCATTTTGTCCTCATTTTCGAGTCCCATTGGATATTAAACAGCAATATTTGAAATCAAAATATTTTGTTAACGTAATAGGAAACAGATTCCTCCTTGATTTTCAAATTACCAATTGAATTTAGCTCAATTAGAACTCGAGTTATAAATAAAAAAATGAAGACCTTATGTTTTTATCTATAATCCAGTAGTTTTAGTTTTTTAGTTATAACTCGAGTTCTAATTGAACTAAAAACAAGAAGAAATTTGAAAATCAAAGAGGAAGCTGTTTTCTATTACATCAACAAAATATTTTGATTTCAAATATTGCTGTTTAAAATCTAATGGTCCAAATGGACTTTTTCGTCGTTTTGACCGATAATATCTCAAAACTCTGACCTGTAGTAAAGAATGAGGAAATTGCATGATAATCAGCGTATAAAACTCTACTGGAATCCATTGTTAGGTTTACGGTTACAAATTTTTGCCGACCAGTGTAACCTGACATCTAAAAAATATATTATTTGAAATTTTTTAATTGGACTTTTGTGACATCACAATTTTTAAGATCCCCGGATTATGGACGGCCCCTTTTGACCGGAAGCAACACAAGAACAAATAGTTAAAAAAAGGAATCATTGAATATTTAGTTTAATTCTAGTAAATTTTTATTCTTTGACAACTTTAAATTAAAAGAAAAAAATGTCTTAAAGAATGATAATTAGTTATATTAATTTATTTGTTTTTCTATCCCAAAAATGGAGAAAGGTAATAAAATTCCAAGACGAGAAATAAAAGTAAAAAATTCCTTCAACTCTCTAGTTCCGTACCTACTCCCCCTTTAAGTCATTTTTCTTGTCCTTGGCGAGTAATCAACACTTATATATATCTTAGAAAATATGGGAAGGAAAGGTTTTTTCTGAGGAGAGGGAATTGATGATAATTGCCTGCGCCATTCTTTTATACAAATATATAACCCAGAAATGGAAGTGTTGGTTCGTGCCAGGGCTGCGTTACCTTACCTCCCTTAACCATATCTTGTTTGTATTGGCTTGTCTGAGATGTTCGCATATTACAATTGATATGGCAAGGGCCAAAACAACAATCTCGCTCTTGAGAGAAAACATATTGAGTTTTCGTCCCCCCTCCCCCCTTCTGCATCCCCCGAAACATTCTCTCTTTGAAATAAGTGTAATAATATTGTATTAGAAATTTTGAAAGGTAAACATTTCCTTGTTTAAGTTACGGTAATTTTAGTCAAGATATCAGACAATATTATATTTCTTATTATTTTAGATACTTTTTTTTATATTACTCAATATAAGGAGCCATAACTGTAAAAAACAAAATACTTAGAAGAAGCTTTTATTTTTGTGATTGATTTAATTTAATGTTGAAATTTTGTTAAAATCACACATAATTAATTATAATCATTTATTTAACACGAATAAATAATACAATAAAATTTTTCGATCGACTTATTTTCCGATTTTAGGTTAACATACCCCTCGCCCTCTTATAGTTAACCTAAAATCGGAGTGGGTGGCCCATACTTGAGAACGATCGCAAAATAAGTCGATCGAAACGTCCTAAATTTTTGTATTATTTATTTGTGTTCAATAAATAATTAATCATGTGTTCAACTCTAAAATAGGTACTTATAAGATCACTTGCTGGGATCTCTAAAACTAATTGTCGAATAAAATTGGGGAAATTTAATATTTATCTGAAAAAGGAAGTTTGTATTTAGTCTTATTTAATTAAATATTTAGAATGTAATACATATTTGGAAGGAAAAAAATTGTACCTTGACTGGATATGATTATAGAAAAAATGTGTACTCTGTTTATGACATAAATTAAACATAAATACAAGTTAGTGATCATGTTTCCTTCCTCTCTTATTTCTAAAAAAAGAAAAAATTCCAAAAAAAAATTTGATTTAAGAAATAGTGATTAATACACCTGCATAATAGTAATGAAGCTGTTGATTGATTATATTTTTGTGATTAATTTGATTAAAATTTGAATTATTAGTGAAATCACAAATAATTAATTATAATTACTTATTAAACACGAATAAATAATTATAATTATAATTATTTATTGAACACAAATAAATAATTAAAATTATTTATGTGTGATCTTACTAAAAATTCAAATTTTGAAGAATACCTAGTTTTTTTTCTCATTTATAATTAATTTTATGTTTTAATACTTTCTCTGTAGGGTATACAATGAAAATAACCTGATCAGAAATTCTGAAAATAGAGTATACAGTATTTGTTATGAATTAAAAAGAATTTTCTTTGTGTGTTTACTAGGTATGATGAAAAAAGCCTATGCCCGCCTGGTGTGTAGGCAACCTAGAGAACAGCGATCATGAAAATTACAAAAGGTCAGCCAGACTCAAAGCTCTTTCATCCGATATTTCAGAAACCTAGTCATGAATTAATTATTTTTTTGATTTTTCAGCCTGATGATGATTACAACTGCAAATGACAAAGTCAAAATACATTTAATTAGAAATTTAATTATTGGCCGAACTGTAGAGAGAATATACTCATCCCGGATGTCTAATCTGTTGTGCAATTTCCGGCTTAGCTACGCGACCAATATCCAATCCGGCCTTGGGAACATTGGGGGAGAGATGTCCTAGTTGGTGGACGGTGTACCGACAAGACAAGATAAACAAGGGACATCCGATTGTGGATAATTAATTCGGCTAGGGGTTGGCGAAAACGGACCAGACAGAGTGGAAACCCTCAATGAGAAAACAAATGTGGTCTAACGGCTCATTCCCTTTCTAGGCATTCTCTGTCAATCTGTACTGTCGATTTCTCTCCAAATATACCTAACCCTGACTCTGACAATTTGTTCCTATTAGCTGAACTCTCCTCTCTCTCATTTTGACAGTAGAGTGGCCTGCCCGAGGATTTTTCTAACGACCTATCAATAAACCCCTAATCAATAATGCATTATTCTTGTACCTCTATCTATAAATTCAACATGTTAAGAGACAATTATAGTTTATCTGATAGTCCAACTATATTTGATATTGTAGTTAAATATTATAGAGTATGAACTTCCCTACCATCTGAGCTATATTTGTTGTTGTTTTAGTTAGCAATGATGGATATGGAGTAAATGTAAATAAATTCACGAACGATGTAGCATGCTGTTGACCGAGGAGAATGGCAAAGAGTGGGAGGTGATCCATTAAATTTCACCTGTATGTGGTCGTTGATGCTAAATTCAGAGTTTGCAACCGCCCATAAAACATGCATGTCAATTGAGACTGTGATTGACAGCTGATTAGCCGAATTAATTGAGCAAAAATAGTTTATTCTCAATTAGAAATTAATTGAATAAATAATTTATTCGCTCCCACGAGGTTGTCACTCACAGAACAGATGGGTGAAAAATGAAATCTTATATAATAAATTTCAAATATTTTATGTAAGGTAATTCACAAAATAAAAGAAAATAAATAATTCTTAAAAATAATAACAGGCGTACGCGCGTAGGAGGACTTTTCTTGTAAATAAGAAATTTGAAATTCACCTGATCTCAATATTCATGACCGTTTCGAAAAATATGACAAATTGGAAGAAATAAAGTGGTGAGTGACCCAG
Source organism: Forficula auricularia (assembly GCA_024734495.1). Lineage (NCBI taxonomy): Eukaryota > Metazoa > Arthropoda > Insecta > Dermaptera > Forficulidae > Forficula > Forficula auricularia. Next base: position 2,167,370 of record JALMQS010000353.1, read on the forward strand.
TGATTAGTTAGTAATTTCGTTCAAGAGCCTTTCTCTTTACACGCTTGACCGCGTCTTTTTCTCGACCTAAGCCTCATCAAACGGGACACGGGGCCCAACAAAAGTGGCATCTGCGAGCGGAGCCAGGTGCAACAAATTCATTTGACAAGCACCCTTGAAGAAATTTGCCTTTTTCAGACAAATTCTTGAGCGACTGTCGCCTGCTCTAACTAATTGACCTTGGCAGGGCAGGGGAGGAAAAAAAGCGCCCCTTTTGTAAAATAAATATATCCACACCAGAGTTTTATCTATACACTCGCTGTCAAGAGATGAGGGTTGTTACAATGTCGCTGCTGAGGTTCACATTACCAAAAGAGCGACAGCAATGTTGGGCCTCTTGTTACTAAAGGCTTCGTATCAGAACACCAAAGGATTCGCTGGACCAAAAGTGGATCTGGCTAGATTTCAACTTTGGACAGATTCTATCATTTTTAATCACATTCCCTGTCTATTTTCCGTAAAGCTATTAAGAGGAGATGATCTTTGAAAGCCACAAGAGTGAACGGATGAACCCCAGAATAGCAAACAAAACGTCTCCCGTATCTATAATCTTTAAAGAGAGCCCTCTATTTATTTATTTCACTAAGAACTTAAAAGAATAATACTAAAAATATTGTCTTTCTCTTTTGAAATCAGTCATTGATTAGTTGAGGATTTGAAGAACTTTCAAGGATTCTAATCATTGACAGGAGATATAATGGTTATGTAAGCAAAAAGTATTTTTTAGTGTTTATCTAACCACAAAAGGAAGTGAACAAACACTCAATTCTCAACTACTGGATTAATGATAGTGGCTATTCATTTAAATAACTTTATTGAAGTGAGATTTCTTTAGCGACGTATCTGTTTGATTTTTATTGTTGTTACAATAAAGGGAAAATGACTTTTTTAAAACCCACTAATATTTAATGACAAATAAAACTAGGAAATTTATATTATTTCAATAACATCTACGGCTAAAGTTTCACTTACCCCGTGAGCTTATGTGAATGAGACTCGCACATATTTTTTTGTTATTATACAACTCTTTGTCTTAAATTTTTTAATGAAAATCATTAGAAAACTACCACATTACCATTCCCTTAGAAAATCTAGTGTGTAGCCAAGCTAAATTCGCCAAGAATAATTAAGTTGAGAAGTCCACTATTTTCTCAACTTAATTATTCTTTGCGAATTTAACTTGGCTACACACTAGATTTCACTACTTTTTCGAACTTGGTCTGTTTTTTCACAGAATGTTTTGGTTGAGATTTCTCTTCTTTTTGTAAGCTATGAGGAAGCCCTCTCTTATAGTTAACCTAAAATCAGAGTGGGTGTTCAATACTCATACTTGAGAACGATCTCAGAATAAGTCGATCGAAACGTCGTAGTTTTATTGTATTATTTATTCGTGTTCAATAAATTAATTATGTGTGATTTTAAAACAATTTCAACTCTAAATGAAATCAATCATAAAAATAAAAGCTTCAACAGCTTCATTACTTATAAGTATTTTTTTATAGTTATGGCTCCTTATATTAAGTAATACCTATTATTAAAAAAAATCAAAACTCAGGGGACCCCCGTCAGGAACGAAGTTCCTAACGTTATTTTGAAAATATTAGAGCTAATAAAATACGGCCAAAAATGTTATCCCCTTTAAAAAATCACACTCCATAAATTCTGGCTATTATTAATAATTCTATAACTCCATTATTTTCTTGAATATATTAAATATTGAAAATCAAAAAGTGTAAAAAATTAAAATAAATATTAAATTAAATTAAAACCAAAATTACTATTTTTAATTTTTAAAGTTGATAATTATTTAAATAACGTTATATGAAATTAATATTATTTACAATTTTTACATTATCTAATCAAAATAAATCAATAACTACTTTATGATTAAAATGGCAATTTTTATTTTTATTTTTTTTTTTTTATTCAGGACTTTGGATTTAAATATTTTTTTTTTCCGGTTTGCCCTTCTCTTAGAATTTTCCCTTCAGGTACGTTACTTCAGAGATCAACTAGCTTCCACTTTGCATCACCGGACGGAGACTCTTCGAGGTAAGATCAACAAAAAAGAAGATGGAGCAAATAGTTGTGCAAAACTCTTAGGACTAATTACATTATTATAATAATGAACATGCAATATAGTACAACAACAATAGATATTTTATAAGTATTATTACGGAATAGAGAAAGATGGATTGATTGTTAAAAATGGTCTAAAAATAAATGTCCGTCTCGGAGACGTTGGTTTTCTTGTGAGATGTTCTGATGTGATCGACTTGATTTTGGAGGAAGGCTGGGGGAGTATAAATAGTGTGGCTAGCTATGTGGTGCTTCACACGGGTTTGCTTTTAGCGCCCCGCGTCTTTTCCGCGAGCTGACGGATTTATGAAGACAGCCGGCAGACGTGCCGACGACGCCGACGCTCCCCGGCTCGGCTCATCTCCACCACCTCTCGATTTATGGCTTCTATTTGTAAGCTTTAATTAAAAGACCAAGCATTCTCAACCAAAATAATAACGACCAAGAAAAAGAATAATATTGATAATTTCGAAGATCATCAATCCGATGCCAATAAATATGAGCCTAAAAAATTAACTGCGGCTGTTCGGATGGCTGGTTCGTTCTCTCTCGGCTTGTGTGATTTATACTGTTTTGCTTTTAGCCAGTTTGAAAGATTGAGATCGCTGCGTGATCTACTTGTCTATCCCGTCTCTTTGGCTCCCATCTTGTCTTAAATAGCTCTCTCCTCTCTCTTCTCTTCACAGTTGGTTTTTTATTTCATGTGACATTCTTTCATTTCTTCTACTATTTTGCTCTAGAGTTTTTCTTGTTGATACCACAGTAAAATACGAAAAAAAAGGTGGTTCCCAACATGAAACAAATTTACATTAAAGAATAAATCTGAATGATTTATTATCTTATATGAAATAAAATATTTTGGGTGTTGACTTATACTAGTAGGTATATCTAAAATCATAAACTCCCCCGATTTTTAAGTACTTGCAAAGAGTCTTTATTTGAAAATATTTTTGTATTTTTTTTTTCAAAAATTCTGAAATAGGCCAAAAATTATTGTATATATTAAGCTTTTTATTTGAAAAATTTCAAAATATTTTTTTAATAATAAAAATATAAGAATATTTTATTTCTTCTTCTTCTTCTTCTTCATCTTTTCTATAGGCTTTCGCCTGTTCTTCCACAAGAAAATAAAGACGTTAGTTTCTTGCTGCGACATCTTTCCAACTTTTTTTGCCCCTCTGCTCCATGGGCCAATATTATTTGTGATTAATAATTAATATCTCAGAAAAAATATTTTTACATATTTTTATGATAAGGGACCGTCCATAAATTACGTCACATAGTAAGGGCATCTCAGATGTGTGACAAAATGTGACAGGGAGGCCCCGGGATCTTAAAAATGGTGATGTCACAAAAGTCAAATTAAAAATATTCAAATATAAAAGTGATAGTGTGACGTCACAATAAAGAGGGCTCAATGAAAATGTGACACAAGGGGAAGGTGGGTCTAAAAATCTTGAAATTCGTGTGACGTAATTTAGGGACGACCCCTACAAGATGCTTTTTGTAAACTTAAAACCATGTTTTCATTCAATTTTTATTTTTTATTTTTATCAAAATTGTAACGAGAAATTATTAAAAAAAAATTTAAAAAGTGGAATTAAATATTACTGTAAAAAATAATTAAATAGAAAAATAAAGTAAAAATCCTGCGTCGACACTTTAGTAATTTTGTTAATGGAGAATGATGTAGATTCTTGGTGAAACATATTTTTAATAAAGTAAAAACAATTTAAAAATTTTTTAAAATATAAAATTCTAGCTAGGTTTCACAAAAATAAAAGACAAGATGCTTATTAGCATGACTCTATAAGGTAGAAGCACCCATTGATGATTATGCACCTAAGATGACACTCTGCAAGACATAAATAAGAAATTAAGTAACTTTTTAAATTTTAGTCGATTTTCATTTAGCAAGTTAAACTTACTAAAAATGGATTAAAATTTAAACACTTATTTTCTTATTGTTTCTTGGAGAGTGTCATCCTTAGGTGAATATCATCAATAGGTACCTCTACCTTATATATTTCGGTGTAAGAGCCCATCTTCAGGAGTTCAAAGAATATTGGTTCAACTATTTGGAAAATTGGTTACCCAACATAATCCGGGACATTTTTTGAAAACCACTTTTTCTTATTCGAGGATTCCTTAAACCTAGCGATCAACATCGGATTTTTTCCCCAAGATTTCCAATATCCTCCGTTTCTCTTTATTGTATAATAATAAAAATAATAAAATTTCCAAATCAAATCATATTTTATCTCATTATCAAAAACAATAAAATGAAAGTAAAATCATTAGAGCATGGTTTGGTGAAAATAATTTATTAAAAAAAAAAGTATAAAAAATAATAATAAAAAAAAAAAAAACAATTATAAAAACTTTTCTAAAATTGTAGAGTTAGTCTTTTATTGGGCGGCGTGAACTGGAAAATCGGCGTACCAGCCGAACGCGCCATGGTGTCCAGTATGGGCTCCGAAATCGACATAATCGCCGTGCTGGTCACCGGCCTGTCTCTGGACACGGGCCTCCTCGGCAAGCAGTTCGCCGCCGCCGAAGGCCTGCTGGGGTGCTGAAGACCTGGTCACCCGAGACGACGGTACTGGGACCGGCACGAGCTCAACATCCTCCAGAGGAATGGCGATGTATCTGGGCAGCCCCTGGATAAGACAGGCCGTGGAGAGGACGACCAAGGCGGACACCAGCTATAGGGGGTGAACAAGAGCAAATGCACCACTGGCTGATTGGATGTCACTCAAGCAGACAGACCTCTACCTAATTTAATTAGCTCGGCTTTTTTAACGTTTTATAAAAATTTAAATGAGTCTGTCAATGAAGTGATCAATCAAATCAAAATTAAATAAATAAATATTTATAAAAGTTCAAAATAAAAAAAAAAAAGAACGGACAGGGAATATTTTCAAACAAATGAAAATAAAAATTTATTTTTAAAATATTGATAATAGAATCAAAGTCAACATTAGACAAGTTTAATGTAATGTATCAAGAATCGGAATATAAATTCGCATTTTTAAATGGAAACTTTAATTTAAATATTTTTTTGAATTTAATAAAGGGGATGATGGTATTTATAAGTTTATTTGGAAGCATGGAATGGGTACCCACAGGAGGGGTGGAAGAGGGCATTTACTCTCTAGATTTGATATTTCTTATTTATTTATTATGCATTTTATTTGGGACGTTGGATTATTCACAACATCGTCTCAAAGTTAAAATCACTACCATGTTAAAGATTTACTATACTACTATAAAACATGGCAAGTCCGGGCTCAAAACTTTATAGTATTGTTACAACATATTTTTTAGTAATCTAATTACTTAATACAACAAAAAAGTAAAGTTACAATTTATTTTTGTATTTTTGCAATGATGAGTTAATGTGATTTTAGCAATACAAATATTTTTTTTTGCTATACGCAATCTTGTAAATATTTCTATTGTAAACATATTCATAGTAAATTTACAATTTTTTTTTAACAGTGTAGAATATAAGGTTCTCTTTTATATTGGTTTAGTATCTCCACCCGGAATCAAATAAAGTCATTTTATTCCATTTACTGTATTCAGTGTTGATAAATAATTAAGTGACTTTATCCCTAGATTTGGATAATTATTTTTAATAATTTTTTAGCGATAAAATTTATGAAACTTTTCTAGTGCTTAAATAATACTCCTATAATTTAGCGATTTCTTGGTCTCGTTTTAGCTATAGAAATATAACGACATGTTAGGACTAATATTCAAAATTTATAATAAATAAACATAAATAAGTTTGAAATTAGTTTTCGGAGGCGGACTGGTAAGTTGATATTAAAGGATTTGTTTGAATGGGGCAGTCCGGATTCAAAACAAGAAAAATTATAGTGAAAACAAAGTAATAAGTATCTTTTTGAGTGTCTTTTTTTTGAAAAAAGATGGAAATTATTTCAAAAATCAACCCAGTATAAAATATTGCTAAATGAATTTAACTTTTAAGGACATCATAGATATTAGAGAAATATTTTTACATTGCATATTAGAGAGGTTCGTCCCCTTCGGAATCGAACCCAAGCGCTAACTAAGCTTGCCGGGCCAGTAGCCAAACCCTTAAGACCAAGGACCTTGGTCCGTCAAACTTAGTTAGCGCTTGGGTTCGATTCCTAAGGGGACGAACCTCTCTGATATGCAATGTAAAAATATTTCTCTAATAACAATGATGTCCTTAAAAGTTAAATTCATTTAAGAAAAATTATATCTAACAAGATGTCATTTAATTAGACAAAGCTTTTTTGGCTCTATATTTTTTTTCAAAAGCCGACGTTTGGGAGGTTTTTCCCTTCTTCTTCAGGGGTTTGAAAAGATCACTGAAGGAAGTACAAAGTGTACAAGTAATTTTTTTTACTAGGTACCCAATCTTGAAAATCCCCCTCTTTTAGTGTTAGTAATCAGATTCTACAACTTTCCTTCATCAGTAGAATCAATACGGTAAATTCTGCTGATGATGGAAAGTTGTAGAATCTTATTACTAACACTAAAAGAGGGGGATTTACAAGATTGGGTACCTAGTAAAAAAAAAATACTTGTACACTTTGTATTTCCTTCCTTGACCTTTTCAAAACCCTGAAGAAGGAGGGAAAAAACATCCGAAACGTCGGTCTTTGAAAAAAATAAAATAAAGAGAGAAAAAAAGCTTTGTCTAATTAAATGACATCTTGTTAGATATAATTTATCTTGTTTTGAATCTGGACTGCCCCATTCTTTCAAATAATTTTTGCCACTGAAAAAATTTTGTGGGTACTCATGGGTATAGTTCTAACAATAAAATAAATATTAGCACCCATTGGGCTGGATTATTCTCAAAACAATGAAGCCCAATTAAAAACATAAAGACCAACTTTATAGTTCTTTTATATTTATTTGTGATTCCTCTAATAATAGATGATTTTTCGATTTAGAGATTCTAATTCGTTTATATACCAAAATCATAGGAATATAAATTAATTATTGGTAAATAATTGGAAGCATTTGTACTAATAAATAAAAAGGTTAAACGGACAAAAGAAGTTTTTGAAAGTGATTTTAAATCAAATTGAATTTGATCCAACAAGCCGGAGTTGTCAAGGTAATTTTACAGCGAACTGATTGGATGTTGAATTAATAATTAACGCGCATTTAGTTTTGCTGGCAGCGAGGCCAATCATAACTCTATTCATGCAGACAGAGATGCATTTTGTCAAATAGTTTTAATTCGCTAAAATCAATTTCTATTTATGTGAATATCCATCACAAATGACTTGAGCCCCCAATACTAATCAATCACAGCCCCGGAATTGGATTAGGTTGGGTTGTTTTGGTGGGTTAGGATCAGCCGCTCACCAGTTTCATGTTGGGAAGTTGAGTTGAGTTCGTCAAGAGGTTCTATTAAATGCAAGCCTTTGGCAATGCGATGACTGATACTCGATTAAAGGGATACCTTCAACTTTATATAGTTGGACAAGAGCTTTCACTGACGTCAAACCAGGTAGATCCAAAATGAATGCTATTTTTTGCTCATTTTTTTTCCTAATCTAAAATTGATTTTTTTCCCCTTGAGTTAACTGGCAAAAAGAAGAAATGGAAAGCGTTAAAGCTAAAATAATTCAGAAGAAATAAAACTTTCATTAATCATTTATCATTACGTTGTTATCCGCTCATCTACACTGAAAAACGATATATTTATAGTTAAAAATTATATTTGTTATGAATATATGGTGAAGTTAATTATGACGAAATCGATCTCTGTTCAACATGAATAAATGATATACATATTTTAAGTGACCACATTTTCGAGCAACTCTAGACATATTTAATAGTTAAGACGCCGTTTATTTGAACCCTACTAATGATTGGCAAATAATGAAAATATATATTTGAGCTAAAATAGTAGAACAGTTAAATCCTAATAGTTGCATTTAAATAAAATAATATGCAATTACGACAAGAAATTATTATAAATTTTTGCCCCATAATAAAAATATCTGCTAATATCATTTAATATATATAATCTAATTATTAATTTTATTATAACTAATAAAAAAATATTTAAGTAGATTATGAAAGGTAATCCATAAATTATTTATATTCAGCCCATTTGACATTTTCTTCCTTCAGGTATTGAAAGTTATTTGATGGGTGAGCATATAATCTCCTATTCCATTTGTCCTCCTCTGCTCTCTATTTTACCCATCAATAACTTCTTTTTCAAAACCTCTGAAGAAGGAGTGAAAAAAGTCTCCGAAAAAAGTCGGAATTTGAATAAAATTTCAACAATTTGTTTTGACTGTGGCTCATTAAGGTAACCTACTTATTTCTGCTTACCAGTCCGTTCTTCTAAAAAAAATAAATAAAATTAAAAAAAACATATTTAATTTCTTCAATATTCTATAACGTATAAGGTACCTAATCTAATTTTAATATACATATCATATTCTTTATAACTATAAAGGGGATTTAAAATAAAAAAAAACAATTAATAAAAAATAAAATTTCTGTTAATTTTTTAAATATCTTAATTAATAAGATATCACTATTTGAAAATCTAAGTCTCTTTAATATTATAAAAAAATCTGTTTATAGTACCTATATAAAATAAGAGGTTTCAATTTAGAAGTAAAATTCAAACATTATCCACTTGATTAGTCAAGAGATATCTAATAGGAATAAAATAGATCACTCAAGTATATAATATTTTCACCAGGTAAAATACCTAAAAATTTGGTCATATTTGAATGATTTCGATATATCTTGATTATTAATAAAGAACTTTTAAAATTAAAACAAGACCTCATTAAAATGTTTTCAACTCTACCAATATTCATTTATTATAAAGATATTGTTTTTTTCAGTGTAGTATTATCATATAATGAGTGAGATAGATTTATGAATGCACAGTACAGCTCTAAGGAAAACAAATTAGCAGTGCAAGGCTTAACTAAGATTGAGCGATTATCGTTTTCACTGTGACCCCGACAGTTCTTTAATATCATGGTGAGCACAGTGGCCATATATACAATTAATCAAAGAAAAGATTATGGCTCGGTCCTTTGGTGTAAACATACAGGTATTCCTTCAGAGGCATGCGCGTTTTGTGCTTGCAGGCTTCGTAAGTGCTTGTAAACTCAATTCCGCCCGCTCTTCACATTCGGCGAAGCCGCTTCCGTCACCCCGGCCGGGGCGTAGCCACCATTGCGCATCAAAACCTTTATGACCTTAGAAAATCAGCAGACACAGGCTCGAAGAGAAGTCTGGGGTGCTAACAGGTGAATGAAACCAGTGCCTGCATGCCTGGACCTTGGCAAGCTGTTTGATGAGGTGAGGGAGAACAACGCGGCCAAAGGAGGAAGGTGAAGAAGCCCACGTATGCTCCTTTTAAAAACGAGAGGAATTGAATTATCTTTGTTTATTAGCTTAAGACATCAGGTTAAAAGTACCGCGTACATCTGTTCAAATATCCGTTTCACCTTGTTAATTTTTAGTAGTTCTATTCAGTTTTTAATAAGAAGTCATTGGAAAGCCATAATACCTACCTATACACCACTAATCGTTAAATTTAATTTTTTCACGATTATGACCCATCTAATCTATCCATCTATCTATCTATCTATCTATCTATATATATATAAAATAGAAAAGTATGTGGATACATATGTATGTGGAAACGATCTGATTGGCCAGTATAGCTAAATGCGTAAAGCGTTAAATTATTAGAACGATTCTGACAAGCGATAGTGATCGTGCTTTAGCTAATGCGCAATAAATTAGAACGATTCTGATTGGTCGATAGTGATCGTGCTTAGCCAATGTGTTAAATAAATCTTCTTTATTGTTCCTTATTGTTGAATCACTTTAATCCAGCACGATTATTCTAATGATCAAGGCATTGGTTTTAAATTTCATCATTAAATTGGTATGAACGAGACGCTTCTCGCTGGTGTTGGTGGATGCTGCCGAAGGCTCGGTCGTCATTAGTACACATATAAGTGTAAATATTCGTTAAAATCTTTAGTCCACTAGACTATATACTGGTGCTCAACCTTTTAAAATACCTGAGCTCGTAATTTCTGGATCCGTTATATGGAATGATCGACAGGTTAATAAACTGCTAAATAAAGTAAATGATGTGTAATAATAAATTCGCGAAGTGCCATACATTTTTTGACGATTTCAAAAATTAAAAAAGCCAGTATCTTGTCTCACCTAAGAAAATTTTGGTACATCTTCATAGTCGCGTAAGCTGCATTTTCCGAAACTATTTAGCGCAAGAAATGCTTGATCTTGATATTCGCAATCCCATGACCTTTAACTGTACCTACTTGAAAAACAAAATAATAGTTAGTGATGGTCATGCCGAAGTTTTCCATTTCAAAATTGACCTAATTAAATCAGTTTTAAATCATTAAGATAATTAATTATATTCATATTGAACACGAATAATAATACAATATGCGTTTTTCAATACGTTCGTGTATGTTGTCATAATTTGAGAACGAATAAGTCGATCGAAACGTTCTTCCAGTTATTGCATTATTTATCCGTGTTCGAACGAAATAACCATCTCAATTTTATTTTTTCAAACGAGCTAAAAAATTGTATATTTATTTATTTCTATATATATATTTATTTCTACCTATTTATATATTTGTATCTTGGTCTCCTCCATCTTCTGAAAACGGTCTCATTGATTTTGTCGAACAAAATCTATTAACCGTAAGTTTGAGATGAAAAAATGATCTGGCTAGTGGTCTGGATCTCATCAAAATTCATGAATTAGACCTCACTATAGCGGAAAGCAATACGTGTGTTCCTCTGAATTCCAAAGTGGCTACTT